>VYXD01013159.1:106607-164667 GCA_013397195.1 Hylia prasina | reverse complement strand
GGGCGGGAAGGACCTGGGGAAGGAAGCGACGGCGGCGGGCGCTGGCTTGTCCCAGGGCACTGAGGGAGTTGGGCGGTCTCGAAAACGAGTTCGTCTTCGGGAAAGGGGAGAAACAACAACGGCGGCGGCCCCGCGGCGTTACGTAAGTGCCCGAAACTCCTCGACTCGTGACTCCGCCGAGGCGCCGTGAGGCGGCGGGACGGGACGGGCGGGCGGAGGGCGCTTCCTGCCCCCCCGGGGTGGCGGGGGCGNGAGCACAAACCCGCGATCGTCCACAAAGAATGGGTGCATTTTGTCTTTTAAAAAACCCCCCCGGGGCAGGTCCCGTGCCCGGCGTGCCCCTCTTCCACGAGGTGCCCCTCGCGGGTCGGGATCGGCCGAGCCGCCCCCTGCCCTCCCTCCGCGCTCGGGGCGGCTCCGGGCGGCGCGGGGCTGAGGCGATATTCCTTCCCGCCCAAAATGGCGGCGGCCCCGCCCCTCCGGGCGGTGTCCCGGAGCCCGTCCCCCGGCGCGGGGTGTATGACCGCGGCCGTACGGCGAGCGGGGCAGGCGGCGGCCGGAGCGGGGTGTACTGGGTGAGCACAGCTGTCCGGCCGTGTTCTGGGCGGCCGGGGATCGGGTCGGGTCGGGGCCGGCCGGGGAGTGAGAGGAAAACTTTCCTCGCGGAGCCCTTCTCCGCCGGGACTCCGGCCGCTCTCCCGCGGCCATGTTGGGAACCGNGGAGAAACAACAACGGCGGCGGCCCCGCGGCGTTACGTAAGTGCCCGAAACTCCTCGACTCGTGACTCCGCCGAGGCGCCGTGAGGCGGCGGGACGGGACGGGCGGGCGGAGGGCGCTTCCTGCCCCGCCGGGTTGGCGGGGCCGCGCTCCCCCGACCCTTCGCTCGTCCGGTTAAACTCCGTGTCGTTCTCGGAGCGAATACCCTTGGAAAGTATTGACGCTGTGGTGAAAAAACACTCGGAACCACGAGTCGTGCGGCTGCGAGCATAAGGTGCTATTTCTTTCCTCTATGAAATTCGCCTATTTTGAGGGGGATTTAGCTGGTCTGCCAGAGATACGTATGGCTCATAAGCTGTTTTTTGAAAGTAGCTCGAGAAAAGACAGCCGTGTGTTTTTCCTCTCGCCTCATTCGAAATACTTCTGTTCATAGGCACCGATGTTTATAAATGGCAAAACTGCTCATCGCGGTAAGAAAGCGACGGGTGAGTCTGCTGAGCAGCACGTCCTGGCATTGGCTTTGTCCCTACTAAGGGAAATAGCTGTAACTCGAGTTTTGACACGAAGCGTCAGTACAATGGTTGTTGATAACCAAAGGGACCTTTTATGTCCTTAACCAGAGATCAAGGACTGTCTTTTGGCTGAATTGATGCGAATGGTTCCAGAAGCATCATTAAGTTCTAATTCAGGCTGTCGTCAGGCTGTGCTAAGAGTTACTGAAAGGGTTGATGCTTGTTTGAGAAACACTATATATCTGAAGCTTCGATGTGCCTAACAGCTTAAGGTCAGATGAGGTTAATACAGTTGGCAAAGAGACTCTAAAACCAGATCCACAACACAGGAATCTGCTTCAGAACTGAGGCTGCAAATTCCTCTTTCTCTGCTGAAATAAGGAGAACTTAAATATTCGGGTCTTAAGTTCTGATACTTGTGTATTGAATTATTTTAGGGATGCCTGTCTGAAAGAAGGGAAGTATTTAAAGGCAGCAGTGTAATCGGTGCTGAGATCCTACAGATCCATTGCTTTGTGTGCAGTCATCAGCCTGCAGAATGGAATCCTTTAGCTCAGAAAGCAGCGCTCTTGCTTTTAGCCTCTAATCTGAATACTCTTGACTAATCCCAGTGGGTAATAGAAATCCCAGTGTCGTTAAAGGTCTTTCATATCAGCTCAGTTTCTTAAGTAATACTTTCCCAAGAGTTTTAGTGCCACCGATTTTGTTAAAAACAATAGTGAAAGTGTAGTGTTATGTGCCTGAGTCCCCAATTCTTGCTTCTGAATGCAGATGGGCTTGTGTGCTGTTTGGTGTGTCTGAGTTTTGCTCTGCATAGAAGCCCACATAGAGGAAGTCCCTTAAATGCGAAATGAAAACTGGTGTGTAGAAATTTTTAGCTGGAGAAGCTGATTCAGTTTCCTCTGTTGTGTTCTGTAGAAAGAGAGTAGCATCTTTTCACCTAGAAGCAAGTTTTCATTAGATACAGTGATGAAATAATTTTTCAGCTAGAGCTTTGTTCTGTTTCCCTTAAATCGAGGGCTGAGCTTTAACTGTAGTAATTAAACATGTGCCCAGAGTGACAGAAGGATCTATCCATAATGTCCTTAAAGCCCTTTAGTTTACAAAAATTATCGTGGGCAAAATGTTTGCTATATTCAAAAGGTATGGTGGCTTTTAAGTTTCACTGTTAGTGGATGCAGGATAGTTTCAGAGCAGTAAGAGATGGAACTGCAATTTCAGATGAGGCATGATACAACAGAGCATTGCTAAAAGCTCTGTGAGAGCAATTATGGCAGAGTACAAGCACTGGTTCCATACACTTACAGCATTTTTAGTGGCTTATCTTCACCAAAGAGGGCTGGAGGTGTTCAAGTGAAAGCTTAAGGGCAAGGCATGACACACAAATAAGCAGAGTTGAATTTTTTAATACTCGCAGACCTGATTTTCTGAAAATGTATGTTACATAAAATGTTGGAAGTGGTGTCCTAGCAAACAAATGACATGCCAGTTTTTCTTCTTAAAGTGTACTTATTAATGAGTGATGTCAAATAAGGAAATCCCAGCATTAATGAGTGATATGATTCTTAGATGATGGTAGGTAAGGAATTTAAATTCTTGATTTTTGTATTAGGAAATGAAACCTTATTCTGTACAGCCTCAAATTGTAAAGGTATGTTTGTGACTTATTTCAAGCTCTGTTAATATTCAAGCTTACTTTTCCATTTAATTTTTGTATATTTTTAAAGTTATAGGTTATGTTTATATATGTATCTTTTACTACTTTCATTAATTAATTCAGTATTTGGATGAAAGTGTGATAATCTGGAGATTGTTCCAAAAGAGAATACATACAGGCAAATACAGATTTCTGAAACAGAAACATGTAGTTAAAACTTTTTCCCTGATGCAGCAAGTGCCAAGTTTGCTGTTGTAGGATAACTTCTGTCTTCATGATTCATTGGAGGACTTGTTTTTATAGTTGAGGGGGTGAAAAACTATAGATAGGTGTGGTAGAATATGTTTACTGAAGATTATTTTATTGTTGTGAATTGTAAGATATGATGATGTTAGCAAGTAGAGGCCTGCAAATTCAGGGCTGCAGGAGTAGTCTGGTTGAAATAACTGAGTCTGTACACATGAGAAGTGGCTTGATTGAGAGTTGTAGGACAAAGATGCTCCTTTTATGAAATATAAATGTTATTGAAGAGAAGAGTACTGCATGTTTTCCAGCCAGCCACTTTAATGCCACGCAGTTGAAAGTGCACACATTTAGTTGCATTAATAGGTAAGAGTACTGCTTGTTTGGACATAATAATGTTTTGATATTTTTTGTTGTTGTTTATTTTGGGGTTTTTTTTGGCTTTTTAGTGATTGAAAATAATTTAAGGATTTTAAAAATGAGGTGGGAGTGACTTTCTGTTTTTCCTTTGCATCATTTTATTTTACAGTAAAACAGTGTTAAGCATATTGTGTATGTAATGTAGCAAGATTTTGGCATTCGACAGACTAAAAGAAGAAAAAAAACTAGTTGAAAGTTAAAGATTTCAAATACAGGCATGTTCTTACTGCCCTCCAACCCCCAATGTAATGGGGATTGTAAGAATGTGGGTGAATGTAATAAGATGACCTGCAAGCTGTTAGTTACTGTGTTGAGAGGCAATCTCTTGAGAAATTTTACTGATGCAAGCTGACACAGGGGGCTGCTAAATAGTGATAAATATGATCTTTGTATCAGCGGCTTTAGCTTTTTTTAAATGCTTTTTGTGCCTCCAGCATATCATCTAGAGGTAACTGTTTTGCCTCTTAAATACTTAGTATGCCTTCTGAAAAAGGAAAAGTTACAGCACGTTCTTTGACATCTGCATTTCTAAAGTGTACACATAATTTGCTAACCAAATTAACAGTACACACAGCTGTTCAGGTTGTCAGCATCTTCCTTGTGCAGCTGAACTTCAGTGCAAACCTTTATGCAGTTTTCCAATTGTCCTCTAGTTAGTCTGTACTGTCAGTTGTTTCCATATAACTAAAATAAATCAAACACATCTGACAAACAGTGAAAGGGAAAAGGGCCAGTGAATGCATTTCCCAGGAAGACCTTCACCTACAGTAAGCTGCTGTGATTAAGGACTTCTTTCAGGAAATAACTCCTTGTTTTTACCATTCTTCTTCTGCTTTAAATTTCTCCTGCCTTAGCTGTCAGTACTTGGTAATGTAAAACTTCTGAGAGTGATTTTCAGTGTAGTTCTGTTCTGAAAGCTGTGTGACAGTGATTAGTTCCCCCTCCACCCCTCTCTCTGATCTATGTTAACACCATGGAGGCAAGTGAACTGCCCTTTTAACGCACAGGTTATGTTTGAAAAGCTGGTTGCATTGAAGATTGACAGATTTTATTTACGGTATCATTGTTAAAGCTTTCCTTTTGGCTTTTATGAATAGCTGTCAGATGTTGGTTTTCTACACCTTCACCATTCATCCATGTGTCGCCAGGCAGCAGTGTAAGAAAGGTCTTATGTCCCTGGCTGAGAAAGAGAATTCAACACTTGGTATATTGGCTTATGTGTTTTTAAATAATGCTGGATTAATATATTTTAAATATGGCTGGAGCTCAGCAGTGACAGGTCCATGATTGCAGCACTTCAGTCTTGTCAAGCTTCCTGCAGATCACACGTAGTGTGATTCCAAGCCCTGAGCTGTGTTTTGGCTGCCTGTGCCTCTGGGATCTCCCGATGCCAGCCCTGCATATGGTTACTGGGGCATGAGCCATTTGTGGTACCAGTTTGGGCAACTTCTTTCAGTGTTTTTTAAATAGTAGGAAGAGGATTCCCTGCAACCAGTCATACTTGTCCTTTGTGTGGTAGAAGTTACTTGGAGCTTTTTTTAATTAAGGAGTGAAGAGTTTGAAAGAGTTCCGTGTGTCTGTATATTCTAGTTTTTTCTACTATAATATTGAAAATGTGCTCCAGCAGTGTTTTGTCTGATCTGTTAGGTAGTCATCAGCTGCTTGGCCTCCTGGAAGTATTTCTACAATACAATATAATACTAGGGTTAGCTCTTGAAGTAGAAATTTCTTAGCTTGGGTAGGTCAGGAGCAGGAGAAAGTTGAGGTGATTGTAGCTGCTCAGAGAAGAGAAGGTTGAGAGTTGTTACTTGGCTTGTCTTGTTTAATTTTGTGGAATTGCTTAAAATTACTGGACTGGTAAAAGAAACCTCTTTGTTGTGCAGCTTCTTTTCCTATAACAGGATTCAAAGAACACATGCAGGTGAAAAAAAATGATATAATAAAAATGAAATAGCAATGATGTTATGTTGCTGTGCTTGTAAATTGTGAGACTCCATGGGAAAACTTTGCTCTCTTTTAAAACATGCTTGCTAAAAGTGAAAGTCCTTTTGTGTTGTAGTACTTTGTAGAAAATTAATGGCTCTCATCAGGCTCTGACTACTTGCTAACTCTCTCTAGTTTGGTCAACATGTGAATTATTACCTGACCTCTAGTCCTTGATAGACTGTTAGTGAAGTCAGTAACTTCTCTCATAATGGTAATAAAAGTGAACTGAGAAAACTTAAACCAGAAAGCTTCATTTTTTTAAACATTGTCTTGTTTAAGTACCTGTGCATAATAAAAATACATGAGCCAGTGAACAGGCTGGCGTGTCACAGGTTTGCATTTGTGGGGGGAAAAAAAAAAAAAAGGAAAAATAAGTTCTGTGAACGTGATGAAACTCTTTGGAATATGTAGCTGGTCTGGTAGCTCTCGTGCTAAAACAAGCAGGTGCCCTGAGATCCGGGAGGTGCTGTTCTTAATGTATACTTGTGTCCTACAGATAGGTACCTTTCTGTAAATGTTCTGTACTTGTCAATTAAAGTTGCTGCAAGAAGTATGTTGAAAAATGCAACTTATTTCAGTCACTGGAAACCAAATCCTCTTTTTCACATTGACTGAGAGACGGTCTGGGTAGCCATTAATAAGTTGCCTCCATGTGTGCTGTAATAATCCATAAAAACAACAAACCACACAGCCAATCTGGTTTTGGAAAATTGCTTGCAAGATGGATTTGGCAATAGTTCTTCTAGTACAGCTGCATCTGGATCTGTGTTTTTCTATACTAATGATGCTGTGTCCCCTCCTCAAAAGAATTTAAAAAGGTCTTTTTTTAAAATCTAAAATGTTGATGCAGTGGGTTCTCTTTGTTACGCTGGGTTGACAAAGCTGAAACAGGATGTAGCTTGCTCAGAAATTGGTCAGGTCATTTTGACTGATTTGATTTTTTTCCGTATCTCTCTTCCAATGTCCTTTTAATGTTAAGTGTGTATATCTGTCAAGTAATTTGCTACCGCAGCTGTCCAGATGAAGTGGGCTATCACCAGTTAAGCTGTTCCTTGAAAAGCTGTGTATTGGATGGGAGGGACACACCTGGCACCTGTCCAGGCCTGGAAGGGAGGGGTAAGTCCCTGCTGCCAAACTGGAGAGTAATGTTTGCTGGGAGAGACTCTCCAAACAGCTGAACAGTTGGAGTAGGGAAACATTAAATTGTAAACAGAAAAATACATCCCAGTGTGTGTAATCGCTGCCCAGTCAAGTCACCTTTTAGGCAGCGACCCAGCAGATGGGGTTTGTGTCTCCTGGAGCTTCCTGAGGTGGAGCAGGATCTCAGGCTGCCCTTGACTCTTCAGGCATGGTTCAGAAGTGTTGATCTGTTGTCCGTGTTTCTTCTGATGTCTTTTATCTACTCAGAATTGTGGAAAACTTCAGAAGAAACTTGAGCTTTTTTGGACTTCAGATTTGTGGAAATTGATTTTGAAGCTATATTCCGGTGTATATCCCCAGTGCTTTGGTTAAGGTGAAAGATGCAGTTTGCTAGCACGAGAGGTTAAGCTAAACCACTGATAGTGCTGCTAAATACATACAAATGCCAAGTCAAAATACTTAGGTGTTTTCCCATGACAACAAAAATGTGATCTGAATACTGGGCTTTTTTAGTCAGTTGTTTGTTAATTAATTTTAAATGGCACACTTATGTTATGTAGTTTATGAATACATAATTTTTACATATACAAAATATCAGCCCTGTTTTAGTATGCTGACAGCTGCAGGTATTTGCCGTGCCTGTAGTTGCCTTTATCTTGCTTTCTGTGTTTTGAGAGACAAGTTTGTCAAAGTTGAGCACTATTAGTGGTGGATCAGTCCTGCTTGTTCATCTCTGCAGAACTTAAGCTTTCAGAGGTTTTGGCTGTGTGCTGTGGTTTGGGGGTGGTTTTTTGTGTATGTTTTTGTTTGATTGCTTTTTCATAATTCCTTTAATTCTAGCCATTCTACATGCTCATGCTGGCAACCTCCTCTTTCATATCCTGAACAGTGTTACGAATTTCCACATCTAAATGTGGCGGCACCTTAGCTCCTGAAGTTACACCAAAGCCGTGTAAGCCTGTGTAGGTGCTTGGGAAATGCTCAGCTTATCAAGAGATGAGTAAGGACACAGAGAAGTTCGTTTAGATAGTTGCTCTTGTTTGCTCCAATCCCTGACTACCAGGTGGGGGATGGAGAATTCTGTGTTTCTTCCTAGCAGCAACTCTGTCTCTATCATGCCAGAAGAAAAAAACAATACCAGCTACCAGAGTTTATTGTAAATAGAAGCCTGACAGTGGTAATAAGCAGCTGACTTCATTAAAAAGTTGGACCTCTTACAAGAATGTTCCTCCTGGACTTCTGCAGTGAGGTATCTTCTCCTCTGAGAGGCATTCAGGGATGACTTTCAGTGCAGCAGGGGACAGAAGGGAAATACAACCCCTTCCAATTGGTCTAGGAGTGCATTGAGGCCTCCTGACCACGTACTTCCCTGTGATACAAACCCTTTAGTACTGCTTGCATTTTCATCTTTCATGTTTGCTCCAAGCAGGAGAAGATAGTGGGAGCAGCTTTGAACTCAGCAATTCTGGATTTCTCTGTCTCTTTCATGGGTGCCACATGTTTCTTGCTTGGAGCAGGGGTGCTGCCATCCCTACACGTGGCCTTGTGGCCAAGGTGGTTGTTCTCATCCTTCATGCAGGGCAGGTTTAAAACAGGCCGGACATGTCTGGTGGGACAGCCCTCTTCCACATGCCTTTGTTTTCTTTGTGTCTCCTCTGTGATTACTTAGCATTATAACTTCTGCATGTAGGAGTTGGCCTGTCTGTTTACAAGCAGGTTAAGTTGGAGTTCTATTTCCAGCTGAGGTTTATGGTGTTAAATGCCAAACCTTGTGAGGAGATAATGTGTAGAACTTAGATGGTTTTGCAGCTCAGGGAGCGTAGTAATTGTTCAGCAGAGTAGCCTGGATAGTAAAACAGCATTGCTCTGCTCTTGCTGTGCTAATACACATGCTGCTTGGCAAAATAAATAGTCTTTTGCTAAAAATAGCTTTTGTACCCAAATGAGATTCTGTGTGGGTTAGGGAATAGAAGGTCACACATCTTGGAAGATATACCTGGAAATGACCTCCATCCTGAAGATAGAATTGGCCTTTCTAGGCAATCCTAACTCAGGAATTCCTAACTCATTTGGATAATGCAGACTTGAAAAGCAACGCACGTGCCGGGCAGATTTGATAATAAAGTGAGGTTTTTTGTTGTTATACATTTAGAATTACTTCCATTATGTGAGAAATTATTACACAGCTGGTTAGCTGAAGTGAAAGAGCAGTCCTTGATTTTAAGATAGAAATAAGTGTAATTTATAGAATTATTAAACTATAAGATGTTAGCCAGTTAAAACAAGAATTTCTACACTGTACTTTCAAGAAGAATTTTAGTGGGATCTGACTTTGACAGTCATGTGCAACAGTTAAAAACAAACCAGTTCATTATAGTTTGTATGAACTGTCATAGGGTTCATTATAGTAATTATAGGTTTATGGTGACATCCAGCCAGACAAATGCATGGATTTGCTTTCATGACTTTCATGATGTAGTTGGACATGACTATATGCTGGACTCAGAAATAATCTGAAGGTTTCTAAAGTCTTGTCAAGGCAGGAGTATTTACAGGCTGCACAGCATGAAGTAATGTGGTTGCTGTTAACATATTTCCGGTCTGGTTTCTGTGGTTGATGCCACAGCATTGGCCAACAGATTGAGCCAAATGGGGGGTTAATACTGCTGGGTGATACTGGGTGTACCAGTAAGGGGGTGAGTTTGCTAATCTGTGTTTCCCCGAACTGGAGCCATTCCTCCACAGGCTTGCACAATGCAGGAAGATGTGTCTTCAGGGGGGGAAGAAAAAAAAAATGAATCCATATAGCAAATCCTAAAAATCATGAAGAATCATAAAATGAGACTTGAGAGAGGTCCACAGTAACACCCTCTTTCCTGCTAGTGTGCTAGTGACTGCTGCTTACACTTTTTCTTTATAGTGTTCAGATGAAAATGTTGCAAGCATCTTTTCATTTGTAATCTGAAGTAGCCTTGGTTTTGCCATCATCTTTTCTAGTGTTTTATCGTGCAGCTTTTTTGACTTTATTAAATGCCAATATTTATTAAGGGTGTGGGAAATGGTTTGAAGATTGAACAGCTTACATTGCCATAAGGAAAAGGTTGTTTGGGCTTTTTTTTTTTTTTGCCTGTAAATCAAGTCAAAGTTTCTGTCCCATTATAAGTACCTTTTTGAAAACTGCAGCCACTAATCAGGTTAGTCAAAAGTGTTTATTTGGATAAAGACTGTGTTGAAGTTCAGAGGGATCTTATTGACTCATTTCCTGCAATCATCTCTACCTTGATAAAGTCTCTTTAATATCTCTCCTCTTTTCTTTCCAGTACTGCAATGAAGCTTTTTGTTGTACTTGATACATCTTTGATGTATTAGCAGGGTTATCCTCTATATCCTTAGCAGCTGGTTATGATAGTGATAGCAAGACTGTTTGTTAAATACAACAGTTTGGGGAATACTTTTTTGAAGAGAATCATTAAGACAACTGCTTGTTAGAAGGCTGTATTTCTCTTTAAGTGACAGTTGTTGGCTTATGTGTTAAATAGCATCCAGCTAGCTCCAGCACAGGACAGGCATTTAGTTGTTGCTGTCATGTCAGCTTTTAGCAGTGATAAAGACCTTTAGAAAACATTTGTCATACCCATACCTTCTATCAACATAATATTTTTGTGGGCGAAATTTTTTTGATTTCATTAACTTGATGCTCAAAATGGTCTTTTTACTATTTAGTAAAAAGCAGCTGGTGTATAATGCAAATATATAATTAATACTAAAAAAGCTATCAGTTGTTACAGATGTATTTAAGTAGCTGTAAACAATTGAATGAAATACTAATAGATTAAAAAATGGGTTGATGAATGCTTAACACTTAATTTTCTTCAGTATTTTATTTTATATGCTGTATTATAGAAATAAAATTTAATTAAATGCCTCTTTCTATATTATGTTTAATCCAACTGTTGATATTGGCACTACCTATCAAGGACCATAAAGGTGGCTTGTGCATGAATGCTTGAATTCTGATTACAGCTGATGAGATCTAAGGTCATAGAAAACGTAATTTTGCCAACCAGGACAAGCATCAGTATCATCCTTCTCTGGATGTACTGAAGGGTGCAGGGTAGGAGGTGTAACTAGTGAGACTGAAGTAAGATTTATAACATGCTGATTTGTCTTCTTTCTTGTATCAGATCTGCTGTGCTTGTTTTTAGTTCAGCAATTTTCCACACTAAAATTATTTTCAGTGTGTTGAACGTGGAGAAGACTCCTTAAACAGGTTGCAGTTAAGGAATTTACACTTGTTTTACTTGGCAGTAGTGCAAAACATCAAATGTTGCTCTTAAGAGCAATATATGTAATATTGAGAGATGTCAGTATACTGTATTACAGTACTGAGATGCCTTTATAGCTGGAAGTTTGTCCACAAAAAATAGTGATATTACTATTTCAGACAGAGCTTTAAATGAGGGATGTATGAGGTTCTGGGTAGCTTAATTGTTGGTGTTTATGCAACTGTAACTCAAATTAGCCTGTCTTCCTTGCATAGTGTCCTGGGTTGTGTAAAGTGTAAGAGGAAAACTGTATGAGTCTGATGTAGTAATAGAATATATAATGATTATTTGAAACCTGTTACCAAAAAACTCCCACGTAACTAAATGACTGATTCTGTTTGGTGAACTCTTTTTAGAGAGAGTGTGATATTTTCCTCTGTGGATGCAAATAATGAGTCATCTTACAAACCAGTCATTTAATGCACATTAGGTATCTGGTCTGCAGATAGTTCTTGTCTGTCTCTGGTTTACAATTTACTTGCTTCTGTCTTGAAAAAAAAATTTTTGATCTTCTCTACCTTTCATATATGTTTAATTTGTGTGATTTAAGTATAATGAATCAAAATGAATTTCTGTTTGAAATTTCTGTTTTATTCAGAACCTTCAAGTTGTGGAGTCAAACATGATAAAACCTGTAACTTTTGCCTGCTATTAAATGACTCTTAACTAGAAACTTTTATGAAGCGTGTATGTTACCTTTAGGTAAGAAGGAAAATTTGTTAATTTGAATGTATGTGGTATAGCATGGTTGCTGATGTTGTATGTGCAGGTGTGAGAGCAAGGTCTCTCTGTGATAAGTGGATAATTATTTAGAAGTTTATTGGGTGGCAAGGTATAACATGCTTTGATTTAGATCCGCTGGTTTTGCCTTTTCTGTCTTTATTCTTTTTTGTACTCCTCCATTTCTGACTCTTTTCCCTACATTTGCTTCAGTGCAACATCTAGCTCTCACTTTGTCCATTCTGATGGTGTGGTTAGTGACACTTTTTTTATTGGACTTGTGTTACTGAATCTGGCTCTGAAACATCCAAGGTCCTGCTGCAGCTGTAGGACTGGATGGGCCTCTCTGTGATTAGTTCTGAGCTCTTGTGCTTTTTGCAGCAGCTTAAATGTGCTTTTTTTCCTTTAAAACTGTTACCTTAACTAGGAATATTTGTAGGAATGGGTAAGCTGCCTCTGTCCTGATACTATGGCTCTGAGAAATACAGACTGCCTGGTTGGTATTAATGCAGTGTGTTAAATGCAGTTGTTAACAGTCTAATAGCTAATTGCAAAGATGATGATAGATGAACTGACAATTATAACAAGGCCAGTAATATTTTTCTCCCTTGAAGAGGGCTGAAGAAAAATAATGCTAAAAATTAGATGCTTATTAATTAACATTTATTATCAGGGACTGTTTACTGCACTTGATTTGTTCTTGCCCAAGCCAGAAGTAATGGAACACTGCCAGTTCTGCTGTCTTGCTGAAGAAACTTGGGAGTTTAGGTTGTCTCTCCCTCCTGCACACCCTTTGTGCCTGTCTTACAGCCTGAAGGGAGTGCTGGTTGTAGTGGTAGTATGCACTGAGCTGGGGTGAGGAAATGTTTTTGTGCTGAGCTGTATGCAGTCTGCATCACTGTGCCATAACAGCTTTTTAAATCTCATTTCTCCCCTCCAGCCCCTTTGTTATTTGTGGTACTGCTTATGGTGCTAATGCTAAATGCTACAGTGCTGATGTACTAGTAGAAAAGTTTTCTGTCAGTATGGAATTGGGTGTGACTATATCAGTCAGGGTTGCATTCTTTTTAGTTGACTCCCGATGTGTGTCCTCAGCTGCACAAATTCTGTGCAGTTTAGTCTGGCCACTATCACAAGCAGAGCTAGCATATAAAATAAACATTCTCTTTTAAATTAGACCTGTAGAAGCATTGAGTCCTGGGAGATCATTGGGTTGGTCTCCAGCATACAGTGGCAAAAAGAAAAAAATTTTGTGCAAAGTGACTTGTCAGTGCACAGCAACCCTAATAGAATTATTTTCCTGCTGCAGTAGTTTGGAATGTTAATAACTGTACTAAGTGGGTGACTTCCTCAACGTGGATTGTGTTTTAGGTAAATGGGTAACTTGTTAGTTCTTAAAAAAATTCAGTGATGTCTCTGATCACACTGAAGATGGTTGTTCTCACCAACAGGATACAAGTGTAAAACAGGACTGAAATAGGGGAGCAAGAAGATCTTGATGTCTTGATAACAGAATTGTTATTTCTCTAGAAGCTTCATGCAAATAGAAGTGGAAATAATTGAAGTGTCAAAAACAGTTCTTTATAATGTAGAAGAGTTGGGGCTTTCTGTGTCATGTTGTCACCTTTAAATAGGTGCCGTGAAAATGAAAGCCTTTGCCCAGCATTTTCGTCATGAAAGGTACTTACAAAGAGCATGTGTGAGGGACAAACTGAAGTATTGCAGTGTTTTGAGAGTTGAGATTGATTTATTTGGAAAGGCTGCTAAACCCTGCTTATGATGCAGCTCTATGTAGCTATTTTTCTTACAAAGTGATCTGTTTGTGTTCTTTTGGTTTGTTTTTGGGTTGGATTGTTTTTGTTTGGTGTTTTTTTTTTTTTTTAATAATGTTTTGACTAGCAGCTAGTACTGTGCTGCCTCTGGACACAGCAAGTGAATCTGATGTCTGTGAAGACTCTCAGTCCATCACAAATGGAGCGCTCCTTGAATAAAAACCTCAGGACTTTCAGGAGTTTGTGTGCCAGAAGTCTGAAATCAGTAAAATATGATAGAAGTCTGAATAATAGGTTTGAAGGTTTTGTTTTCACAACATCCACAAAATGAGACTATATATAAGATACTCTCCCCTTAAGTGGAGCTGTCTAACCTTTTATTTCAAAGCCCATGGTTCTGGTTTGTTCCTCACTTGCCTGGGGAAGGATTTGGGCATGTTTTCAGGAATTGCTTTTTTTGATCAGGTTTTGAGATCCTGCATCTTCAGGACAGTGATCCAATATCTGTGTCTCATGGTGGCCAACAGTAGAAACTTCAGAAGAAAGTTTAGCTGGGAGAGAGGAGGATATTGCTACCCAGTTCCAGGGTATGATGATCTGCTGTCTCTTAAAATAGATCTGAGTATGCTTTAAGACAAGATTGTAAGTTTTAAAGACCGAGTATTGATAACTTTGGTTTTGGACTGTGACATTTTGGAGTTTAAAGTTCCTTTTTGTGTCCAGACAATATTTTAATTTCAATCTCCTTGGTCAGTGTGCTCATGAGACGAAGAGGTGCACTTCTCCTAACTAGCTCCTGTGAGTTAGGGATGTCTTCTCTTGTATTTCTGGTCTGTTTTTGTCACGTTTCATGATTACTTGTAATCAGGATGTGTTTTGGGTAGTTTCCCATCCATTTCTGAACTTAGTTCCTTTTTTAGAAAAGGCTAGTGAAAGCGTATGAGCATTAGCATGCATAGGATTTCAGATGGATTTTTAATTTTTAGCTCTTTAAAGAGTCATGAGAAAAATATCTGAGTGCTTATTCAAAAAAGTCTGATCTGTTAGTGTGTGAAAATACAATTAATGCCTTGGAAAGGTGGAAATTGGCAGCAGCAGTCTCTGGCCTTCAGGTCCTTGAGGCTGGCAGGTGGAACTGCTATCCATTACAGGAAAAAACTTTCAGTCTAGAAGAGATACAGTTTATCATGTCTGTCTTAATAGTCCTTAACTTTCCCAGGATTCTTGCTTAAGGTCCATTTAGTTATTATTTTCACAACAAGCTCAAAATACAGTCTTCAGTGCAAGTTCTGGAGTCATGTGTCTTGGTTTCAAGCCATGATGATTATTAAACGATCCTGGTTAAAGTTGTTTTCTCTTAAATTGTCCTAGGGAACAGTTAATTGAAGCCTTTAGCTTTTCCTCCCCTTGTTTTCTTCTCCCAGTGACTTGTGTTTTGAAAGCTTTTGCAGTGGCCTTGAACTGAGTTTGCAGTTTATTGGCAGGGAGTGCAGAGTGGCTGAGCTGGAGCTGTGGAGCAGCGACTGCTTCCTACAGCTGGCTGTGACTTCACACCAAGAGCTTGCTTCACTGAAACCCATCAGTGTGGTTGTGTTTGTGGGGGCGAGGTGGGAGTACTGTTCCCCCCAGCACACTACCAAAAGCATTTAACTGCTGTAATTTGTAGATAATTTGTGTAAAAGTGTAAGTTCATAAGTAGTGCATATTGATTTGTACATGTAGAAAAGTGTATTTTCTGGGCTGCTGGCTTTGCATTCTGATGACTGATGTCCTTTCCCACTTCGTGGAGAACATGGGATTACTAAATAACTTTAGACTGACCCTGTGACTGAGGCCTTGCTTTTTAAGTTTGAAGGGCTGTTAGTTGAGTTTTGATGCTTGCAGAGGTTATTTCTTGTATGTTCTTAAATGGGAATGGTTATTTGGCAGTTAATGGCAATTAACTGTCATTCCAGATCCTGGGTTTCAGCAGTCTGGCACCTGAATTTGATTTTGGAGCCCAGGACAATAGCAAGTACACATTAAAAAGCTTCTAGTTTCTTTTCCATTCCCTTCTTACTGTGTTTTACTTGGCAGATTGTATTTTGTCTGCACCTTCTGCAGATCAAAATTGTTTTGGATTTGGTGGCTTTGTAATGTTCTTAACCATAGAACTAGTTAATATAATAGTCATGTATTGTAATTAATGCTGTAAGGCATGTAAAGCAAATTCAAAAACAGTGCTGATAAATAATTTTAGAGGTTTTACTGTCTTGAGTGTTAGACTTTGATATAAGATAATGTGTGCTGAGCTTAAAAACATAGTTATATCTGTGCAAGATCACTTGTCAAACTACTTTAGTGTGAAACTAATTACACTTTCAAAGCAGTAACTTACAATAATAATACTTAACATTGGGCATGTGGAGTGTATAATCATAGGTAGCATACTTATTTAGATGAGGCTGGATGAGAGGTTTTATCCTTATTTTGTAAGGAAGTATCTGTGCTTTGATTCATAGGAGGAAGATTGCCTGGATCAGGTTGTAACAGAGTGATGGAGTCTGAGCCTTGTTTCAGCCCAGTTTCCTCTCAGTTGTAGGCTGATTGATGGCAGGCAGTGCAGATTAAAGAAAAAGTAGGTGATGTAGAGGACTTCCCAACGTGGAATTGTGTTGTGAAGCACAGGTAGAAGGCACGGGAGTATTTGCTGCTCTACTCTTCTTCACTGTTCAAAGCTGTGGCTGTAGCAAAAGGTGTTGTGGGCATCAGCCCTGTGTGAGGCATGGGGGAATGTCTTCTGCATGCTGAGAAAGTCTGTCCATAGTACTTCCCTCTGCCAGATGTCTCACTGTTCCATCAAGCACAACAGTTCAGGTTCATGGCCGTACTACAAGGAGTTTGAAGGGAGCAGATCTGGATTGTACTGGCAGGATCTGCCTTTGCCAGACTTCTGCCTGGGAAACTCTAGGGCAAAAGAGGCTAAAGAGTGGTTTGCCAAGGTATGAATCACTCTAGTGACTTCTTAATTTTACTTCCCTGTTGGATGCCTTAGCTATCTCACACAAGAAAAAAAATCTTTCTTGCTACTTGGGGAACAGCGGGGTGGGGCTTTAATCTGTAGTTGGAGCATACAGTTCATTAGCACTTCCTGTAATATAAAGTAGTCTTTTCTAAACTTTGAGCTGGTGCAGGTCACTTAGTCTTTCTCAGGAGCAATTGTGAGCTGTGTGGCTTGTCCTCTGTGCGGGTCTGCCAGTGTAGGTTGCCTGAATGTGATGAATGCAGATGTGGCTCACGTAGGTGAGGAGGGAGGGACTGTGGGACTCCTGCAAAATGAAGGCAGCAGCAAGCAGGTGATGAGCCAACAGCCGTGACTCACACTGCCTGTTCCTGGCTCAAGAGTTTGCCATGAAAGCAGATGTAGTGGGGGGTGCAAGCTGTGGCCTGTACAAAATGTTTCCAGCAGGTAGATTCATGGTTTTGACCCATGATTTGAGGTTTACATACTGGAAAAAAAGAGCACTAGTGAGCTAGCTTGGGGAGTGTGGTTTCCTATGTGAACAGCAATTATATAATTTGTTTGTTGTGTTAAAACTAATGTGGGTCTCCAGGCTGCTCAGTTAAATTGATGTTTTTGTAGCATTAGAATTGGAAATGATGGATGATACTTGCTGTTGCTATCTGGAGTAGGTGCAGGAGGATATACAGAGCAATATGAGCATTAAACCAGGATGCAGTAGCCTTATTCGAGGGGAACTAGTTTGTTGGCAGAGGCTCTCAAATGCAGTGCTGTAGGTGCTGTCTGTGTGATAAAGATAGCTGTCAGCTGCATAGAACATTTTTGCTTTTGGAAAAAAGACTAATCGGTTGCTAAAAATTCTTGGGTGTTAATACTTATTTAAATCTAGCCCAAGTCAATGCCTCTCAGCCAGCAGGTCCTGTTAGATATTTTAAGAAATGCGGGGTTGGTACCTTCCTTGGGGAAGACTGCTTGGTGTTGAATCAGTCCTGTTCTAATAACAAACTTTTTTTTCTAATTTTAGGATACTTGTGAAAGATGGTGGATCGCTTGGCAAACAGTGAAGCAAATACTAGAAGAATAAGTATAGTGGAAAACTGCTTCGGAGCAGCTGGTCAACCCCTGACTATTCCTGGCCGTGTTCTGATTGGAGAGGGAGTCCTAACAAAACTGTGTAGGAAGAAGCCCAAAGCAAGGCAGTTCTTCCTGTTCAATGACATTCTTGTTTATGGTAACATTGTCATCCAGAAGAAGAAATACAATAAACAGCACATAATCCCACTGGAAAACGTCACTATTGATTCCATCCAGGATGAGGGAGACTTACGGAATGGGTGGCTTATCAAGACACCAACAAAGTCTTTCGCGGTTTATGCTGCCACTGCTACAGAGAAGTCAGAGTGGATGAACCACATAAATAAGTGCGTTTCTGATTTGCTTTCCAAAAGTGGGAAGACCCCTAGCAATGAGCACGCAGCCGTGTGGGTGCCGGACTCGGAAGCCACGGTGTGCATGCGCTGTCAGAAGGCCAAGTTTACGCCCGTCAACCGTCGTCACCACTGCCGCAAGTGCGGCTTCGTGGTGTGCGGGCCGTGCTCGGAAAAGAGGTTTCTGCTCCCGAGCCAGTCTTCCAAGCCAGTGAGAATCTGCGACTTCTGCTATGACCTTCTTTCTACAGGGGAGATGACTGCTTGTCAGTCCGCTAGGTCAGACTCCTACAGCCCGTCACCTAAGTCGTCTTTAAATGATGTGTCTGATGATGATGACGATGAAGACAGTAGCGATTAAAGACCAAATGTTTTTTCCGTGTGTTGCAAGTTGTGTTTCAAACCATATGGAGCTGCTTTTGGGGAAGTCTGTAGTGAGGTTCCTCAGAGAAATTCTGTTCTAGCCATGAAATATGCCTGATTATCTTCAACTGTAATGTGCCTCAATCTATGAATTCTCTAGACAGTAGGGTTTTTTTCTCCTCTGCAGGGATAGACTGGTGCAAATGTTATCAGAATATTTTCCAACTTCATTTACTTGAGTTGTGTCTAGGTTAGACTTGTGTGGAAGATTGGAGAATGAAATGTACTTCCTTAATTTAACAACCCGTACTTTCCAATGTTTCACATTGGTATGTATGTTATGCAGGGGTTTTTCTGATCTAGGGAGGAAAACTGTGAGCATGCATGGGATGGTGATGTTTTTGTTAATCCTGTAGACCATCTTATTTTTCTAGCCATGGTATATAATTAATTACAAGGTCATCCAATGTACAAACCTAAATGTCACAAAACTTGGGAACTCTTTTGCTGTTACTTACTACTTCCTATGCCAAGCAGTGCCTTGTACCAATTGTGCTGATTCAGGAAGAAACAAACCTATTTTATGTCTGTATTTGCCTAAATGCTGGTATCTGGGAGATTGTTGGTGCTATTGAAAATAACTGCTGTGTTCAAAGTGGAGCTTTGACAAGGTCAGAACTGCACCCCATGGTGGATGGTGGAGACCCAAATGGCACGTCCTCACCTCTGCAGGCAGACCTGGAGACTCTGCAGATTCCCACAGGCTTCAGCAGCTTTCTCCATGCGGAAGCTGTGTTGTAGTTTGGGATCTTCAGATGAGAAGCTTAGGGAGATTCTTCATGGGGATTTATATATTATCAGAACAGTTTCTAAGTTTCAAATTTGGCAAATGCATACTGAGATTTTAGTTGGGTGATACAGCATTTGGGTGTGCTAGCCTACATATTTTTGGAAGTAATTCCCAAAAAATGTCACAAATTTTTTTCTTAAAACACTGGTGAGAGTATTGGGTTTTTTCTTCCCCCAGGAGTTTTATTGGCTTTTTTTGAAATAACCTCGTATTTTGAACAAGAAGCCTGCAAGTATCCTTATGAAACTGGCTTTCCTCTTTACACAGCTGACCTCAGGATAAATGTGAGATGCAAGTTACTTCATTTTAAATGTATACCCAGGACCAAGAAAGATGTATGTAAGGACTGTCATGAAATCGTCAGTGCAGAAAATGTCTCTATCATAGTATTCATCTTAATTTCTTGAATAGAGAAATGTCATGTTCCCATATAAATGCAAAAATTACACTTGCAAAGACATGTTAAACCCCCAAATATGTTTCTGTATTTTTATAATGGTAACCTCAATTTTGAAGCAGAAAAACCTCTTTGAAATAGTTGTGTGAATATAGTAGCAACTGACTTTATATAAAAAAATGTTAAATTTTTGTATCTCTAAATGACAATTTCTGCACTGTTTGCCTTGGTTGGCAATAATTGGGTTAAATATTTATTGAATAAACAATCAATGCTGTATGTTGCACTAGTCTCCCATTCTGTATGCTGAAAGTGTCAGTCTTGTTTTTTATATATAAAAATCAGCAGAGTACTTCAGAGCCGTATCCCTCCATGAGATTTCTGGTAGCTAAAGATGCACTTAGCATCTATAGAGAGGCACTCTACATTCATACTTTGCAAGACATTGCTTCAGGTGAAAATTGCATCAGTATTTTTAGCTTAGACAATTTCTAAAAGTAAGGCTTTCTTTAGAAGCACTGAGGAGTATTTGTTCTACTTGGAAATAAACACATAAAGGGAAAAACACTTTGATACAGACTTGGGACCAGGAAGATTCTGTAAAATTGCCAGATTGTATATATTGAAAGACTGATGGAAATAGTTGCATATACTTTGTCCTTGAGAGATGAGGGAATGGTGATGCTGCAGCAGGGAAAATGGGCTGTTCTGAGAAGGCACTTTGAGTTAATAGTGCTTACTTTTTGTACCTCTTGGTATTTCTATTTCAGGAGTGGAGACGTGCTAGCTTCTGTTTTTCTGTAGAGTCAAAGTACAAACCTCCCTCGTACACACCTTCCAATGACTAACAATAGTTTTCTTCCTTATCCAATTGTTTCCTCTTTCTTAAGCTGTCAGATATTAACTTGTCTTTTTAAAGAGTCCCATCTCCTGGTTTTCCATGTGTTTTGCTTTTCAGCACCTTTTGGTGGTGGGGAAAAGGGTTTCTGAGAGCTGGATCACATCCTGTATTTTGAGAATGTACTTGTACCTGGTTGATATATCTTTTTATCTGTGAATGAAACTTGCACTGTGCTGCACTGACGCCTGAAGCTGTAACCAAACCAATGCGTGCGTGTGGAATTTTTCATCTGAAAATGGACTGAACGTCGACTTCTCTTGTGGTTAAAACTTTCTGAAAGGGCTCATTTTGTACTTTGTAATCTTGTTCTGTCAAGTTATTTTATTTACAAATACATGGTATAGCTTCAAGCCTGTGTTCAATTTTCTTTAACTGTTGGCCTTCAAGAATGAGAGAAAACAGGGCAACTGGTTTTTACATTGATGAGTAGTTTAGCAGCAGGTTTATTCACTGTCAGGAGATACCAGTGAACTGGGAGCATAAACCTGCAGAAGGAGTTTTAAGACTAATTTTGAAATTAATGTGGTTATAGATTTAGAAGCCACTTTATGCACTTAGAGAATGGATTAACAGAAGTATGACCAAGCACGTTGCAAAGTTTGGGTTTTGTTGGACTGGTGTTGGTTGCTGGAACTGACAGTCCCAGTCCCTGGAAGAGGCTGGAGGATCTTGCATTTGGAGAGGCCCAGCTCCAATGCTAGGGCTCTCTGTCCTCTATCCTGTCAGACCACCCCTGGGGACAAGACTTCTTGGGCTATCAAACAGGAGAGGAACTTGGTACTTTCCCCAAAACTTCTGCACTCTTCAGATCATAAAATAGTGGTTATGTATGGGCAGTCTTTGTTTTTTTGTGTATTTTATGGTAGATTTAACCCCCTTTCCCCCCCCCAAATTCAATGAAATAAAAGCAACAGTCTGCTTTGCTGAAGATTCTGTATTGGAAAAATAAATACATGTTTGCTTTAGCTGAGTTCACATTTTGCACACTCTTTACCAATACTTCATGGTTCATTTGCTGGAAATATTAAAGGAAAGGGGAAAGACTTTATTTTGAAAATTTTAATTGAACACTACTAATTTTAGCTTTTGCACCTAAACTGCGCTAAGATAAATTCAGCTGTTCTTGCTGTAGCTGTAATCTGAGGGTCAAGCACTGCTACTCAGTTGAAACAAAGTTTAACAAAATGGGCGACTGGATTAATGAGCGCTGAGTTTGCAGTGGGGCTTTTGAGGTCCTGTCTCTAACAGGCAGATTATGAAAATCACATTCAGAAACCTTGTATTGTGAAGCTTTCCCCTGGGGGATACGCTTTAGCTAATCTCTTAATGCAAATGAAAGGGTGGTTGTCGTAGTTGCTGGTTAATGTTTGTGTGGAAGCCGATTATGGATTGTATTGTGATTTCTGTATTTCCCTGTAAATCTTGAACTGAGAGAAGCATGCCTGGTTCTGTTAGCAGATGCAGTCAGAAAAGTCAGAGTATTGATGTCCCCCATTTCCCCTCCAACAGTCAATTACTATAGTAAATATTAGAAAGTCTTGTGGCTCTCTGTTGCCTTTCATTTGATGAAGTCTGTTGAAATCTGAGCTACTTGTTTGTGCCGTGTTTGTTGCAGCCGGTCTCTTGCCAGAGCTGCCTCCCGTGACTCATCGGGTCTCTCCCGGCGCTCTCACTGGGAAGAATCTCTGCTCTGTTCCCTTGCTGTGATGGAGGTGGGAGCTGCTCCGGAGCGCAGCACAGCGACCATGGGTCTGCTGTTCACGAGAGACAGCTCTGCTGTACTGCACGGACCTGAACGTTCTCTGAAACTCATTCATGAGTAAGAAATTTGAACCTCAGTCTTAGGAACAGAGATTAATTGCTATGCAAATTTTTAATTGTCTGTGAAATACTACATGTGCCCAGAGTAAAAGTCAAAATGCTTCAACTGCGCTTGGAGGCATTTAAGATACAAACCAACAGTGAATCAGTTGAGCTGACACTGAAATAATATGCTAAGGAGCAAAAAGCAATTTCATGGTCACGTAGTGCATCTAGCAGGTCCTATCTAAGTGAACAAATCTGTCCCTTGAGATGAAGTTTTACATTTATGAAACTCTTACTTGCACCTAGTGTATTTTAAAACTCCATCCCAGGTTAATTTCTGCAAGTAGAAGGCTAACACGTGGCAGCAGCAAAAGGCCAAGGTGATGCCAAGAGGCCTGATTGCACTCACAGCCTCCCCCCCTGCCCTGTTCAGGGTCATTCTCAGTTACACAGAAGGTAACTGGATTAAATGTTAAGAACTTCTCTAAAAGAAACCTCCTTAACAAATCCTTTTAGACAAGATGATACCCCCAGACTAAATAAGTGTTCAGACAGAAAGCAAGAGCTGATTTTATTCAGATATTCTGAGGCATAATGCTAATGAGTTCAAGGGCTTAAATCTTTCAACAGTCAGACCTTCAAGAGCAGCATCTCTTGATTTTTCTTAGGTAGTCTTTTTTGCTGATGAAAAGTAGAATGTGGTCAGCTCTATTATAGGTGTGAGTATCTTGTTTGTGATTCTTAGCATCTGCTGCTAGACGTACTGTTTAGATTTTTGTCTCCAAAAACTGTTGCCTTTATGCAAATTTAATCATAGGCTGTGTTGTAATAAGAGTTAGGGCTTGCTGGCTATTTTATTTATGGAGCCTGGTGATGCTGTTGAGCGCTTCTAACCTCTGGGCTTGTATCAGGTTTGCATAACATCAGCAGTCTCTGAGAAATATGTCCAGCAGCAAAAGAAGGGGATGTGCTTTGTTTGTTGGAATTAGCAGTCAGTTCCTTCTGGTACCTGTTTGCCGCACTTCAGGCTTGTGCTCTCTCCAGAATGACAACTCCAAAATGAGTTGGGATATCTGCTTCCATCTGTGTAAATATGTAGGTGATTTCCTTCCTTCCCCCCCTGGCTTGCTGCATACTTGCTTTATCAGGGTATTGCCCTGGCAGATAAATAACTGAGGAGGGCTGAGCTTGCCTCTCCGGTGTGACTGGGATGATGTGAGCGCTCCTGTGGTGTTACAGCAGTCTGTGGGATGTGTACACTCTGCTTGGAATTAGGAAGACAACAGAGCTGAGTGCTACACTGAGAAAACAAACAAGACCTGGCTTCTCAGCCTACTGAGAGCATGCAAAATGCTGTGGTGCTTACTGCCAGATGCAGAAGGAAAGGCAACCAGCTTCAGTGGGCACGGGCTTTGGATGGCCTGTAATCTGGAAGCTAAAGTTACTATGAAAAGTAAAAAAAAGTCTGTAACAGGTTTCTGAAAGTATTACTGGTGTGCATCTGACCTGGGAGTTACTTACAAGAACTTGACTTGTTGAATAGATGGCCTTAAAGGTTGGGAAGATCAACCTGGCTTTTAAGCAAGAGCGTTGTGTTATGTTCTTAACAGCATTGAAACAACAGCATGTAAGAGGAGGAGTGCATGAAAAAATCTATTTTGAATATTATTGTCTTTGGCTTTTAGCGATGAGACAACTGGAAGCAGAGGGTATTTACCTTCTGTTGAGGTACTTCCTAGTTCACATGATAAAGGGGTTTGTTACTTCCTTTGATGGAAGTTAAATGTGGTAAGTCCAAGAAAAACCCATCTTTCTGTGAATAAACGAATCTATCTGACTTGTTGCTGGGAATATTTAATGCAAATCAAATGAGCACAGTGCAGTTCTGCTCATTCCTAAAACAAAGCAGTCTTGATGTGCTGCATACCAGTGGCTTCAGGTTTACAGCTGATGACAGCAGGTCTGAGCAGCAGATGAGTACAGTGTTAACATGGACCATCCCTGTCACCCTTTTCCAAGGGACAGGAACAATTTGGGAAGGAAAAAATTATTGCTGTTGCTAGCCAGCATGTAGAGATTAATGCTGGCAAGTTCAGTGTGTGATTCTTAGTAGCTGCAAATGCCTGAGGATCCTTTGATGTAGTTCTGGAGACAAGTTACTTCCTGCCATGCTGTCCCAAAACCACACATGGGGAAGGAACGTGCCTCATCTGAAGTGCCCTGTGCCTGTCTGCCCTGGAAGAGGGTTCCCAGCGCTGCTGGGCGCTCTACAGCAGCTCTCCAAAAATGTGGTGTTGCTGCCCAGCTGTGTCCCTGCAGTCCTCACCTGAGTGGGCTGGGTAGCTCAGAGCTGGTTAGGGGTGTGGGGAGGATCACCCCAGGATGCAGATGGGTTTGGTGAAGTTTGCAGTTGGTAGCAGAGCGAGTGCAGAGACTGCAATCTGCGTATAGCACAAGCATCAGCATGTCTTGTGCCTGTCACTTGGCTCTGGCGGGTAGGTGGGGCTCAGCAATGAATACCTGGCACCAGAGCTGCTGGCTGAGAAGCTTTATCTGCAGTTTCTGTCTTGGATCTGGTGTTCTTTGTTGGTACCTATGTTAAGAGGCTGTTTTGGTTGTCAGAAGAGCGTCAGGCATGCAGGCAGTTGTCCCACTTGTGCAAGCGTCAGGGCTGGTGTACAAGTGACTAATGCCTGGGGCCAGCTTCTGCCCCTGCCAGGTTTCTGGCTGCTGCTCTTCTCCAGGGCACGCAGTGGCAACCTTAGTGGGGCTAAAAGGAAGCTTGTTTGTCCACAAAATAAATAAAATACAATTGCTGGCAGGAGCAAGGGACCAACAGTGCCACACAAGGTCCTCCCTTCTGCTCTTCTGTGCTGTCAAACCAGCGATGTGAGGCTGGGACTGACCCAACTCCTGGCTGAAGAAAAATCTGTGACCCATTCTCTTGGTCTTGTTGTACCTGTGTAAACTGGGAGAAGGAGAATGGTGTCTGTCTGCTGCTTCCTGTGGGAAGTCATGGGACAGTTGAGGTTGGCAGAACTGCTGGAGGTCATCTGAACCAACCCCCTGCTCAAGCAGGGCCACCTAGAGCTGGTTGTCCAGGAATATGTCCAGGTGGCTTTTTAATATCCCCAAGGATGGAGAGAGACTACGCCATCTCTCTGGGCAATGTATTCCAGTACTCATTTGCCCTCATGGTGAAAAAATGTTTCCTGACATTCAGAGAGAACCTCCTGTGTTTCAGGGTGTGCCCATTACCTCTGGTCCTGTCACTGTGCACCACTGGAAGAGTCTGGCTCCATCCTCATTGTACCCTCCCTTCAGGTATTTATACACATAAGGTTCTCCTTGAACCTACTGTTCTCCAGGCTGAGCTTCTCCAGCTCACACAGCCTTTCTTCATAGGAGAGATGCTCCAGTCCCTTAATGATCCTTGTGGCCCCTCATTGGATTCTCTCCAGTATGTCCATGTCTCTTTTCTACTAGAGAGCCCGCAACTGGAATGGATTCAGGTGTGGCCTCACTAGTGCCAAGCAGAGGGGAGGGATCACCTCTCTTCATTTGCTGGTCATTTTTCCCTCATGCAACTGAAGATACTGTTTGCTGCCTTTGCTGCAAGGGCATATTTTGCCTCGTGTAAATCGGATCGTGAAGTGCTGGGCACATCTATAAACTTCTGCTAACTTGATTTTTTTTCTTTCAGGTTTGCTGGTGCCAGCCATGTAGTTGTGTTCCTTCTTCCCCCTTCTGCCTTCCCCCCCCCCAAGAAGTTATATTTTTATGTGTTTTTAAAGAGGAAGGAAGAAATTTTAAAAGGTGCTGGTATTTTTTTTTTTTGTACCCAGTTTTTTCACACAAGGATGTTTGCCCTGTTGCCATCCCTTTGCTCTGCCATGCATTCTCACCCACACCGTGTTTCTTTCTAGCTGGGAGAACTATTACCCAACCTCTTAAATATTTCTAGCAGAATAGCTGACACTGTTTTGATTTGGCCTTCCCAACACAGCATGAGGATTTGATTTGCTCCAGCCAGGAGTTCCCATGCCAAAAATCTTGGCAGTGTTTGGGATGGTTACATCCCAGGTGACGCATGGCCGCTGCCACACCTGTGGGCCTGCCCGTGACTAAAATAGCACATCTGTGGGTGTTGGTTCCATGACAGCCTGTGGTAGTGGGAACAGGACATCCCTCACCTCAGTGTGTTTGTCCCCACTGCCCAAAGCTGCTTAGTGCAGGCAGAGGTGTGGCAGCTGCTGCACTTCCAGCCATGCAGGAGGCGGAGAGAGGATGTGGTGCTCAGAGCATGAAACCCCCGAGCAAAGTAGGATAGGCATTTGCCTTGGCGTTAAACACTCGTGCCTGCCCTGGAGAAGAAGCGTGTCCTGGTGCAGGCATCACCCGGCTTGTGGGCAGGGAGGCTGGGGAGCGGGGACAGGGAGGTGGGGAGCAGGGAGCGGTGCTGCTCCGCCTCAGCGAGGCAACACCCCACCCTGGCTGTTACAGAAACAGCGGCGCATCCCTGCTGAAGTAAGGGCTCCTTTGTTGCTTCACTTAATAGGAATGCCCAAACCTGCCTTCTCTAACAAGTTTGGAAGGAAAAAGGGCAGATAAAGGAGAAGAGGAATATGAGTCACAGAGAAAGAACTGGTTCAGGGGAATTCAAGAGAAGCTCAGGGCAGGGTTTGGAGGCTGCTGTGCTGTTTTCCTCTTAACTCACTTTCTCTGCTGTGTGCAATTTTTTCTGCTCTTTGATCAGAGATTTGGTAATCAAGCCTGACCTCACATTTCCCACAGAAGCAGCACTCTCAGCTTTCTCAAGGAGGGTCTGGGTGGAAATCCAGCTCACCCATAGCATGCTTGTGCACTGGGAGCACCCTCAATACTCCTGTGGCTCCAGGAAGGTTGCACCAGACACCTCTTTGCCTCAGTCCTTCACTGTACAAAGTGCATGACCCATACAATGGTGCTATTTGGATGTTAAGAGCTGTATTTTGTGGGTATTGGGATGTGGGGAGGTGGCAGTGTGTACCTGTTAGTGACCAAGCAACCAGGAAAAGTCGAAGCAGAACTACAGGCAAGTTTTTCATGTAAAGGCAGGAGAGCAGCTGAACCAAGGTTAAATAATAAAGTAATGATGCAGAGTGGATTTTCCTCTTACGATTCGTGTAACTGCTTGTGCTGGCAATTGCAGAGGCCGCGTGGGAAGGAGAGGGTTTCCCATGCTGTGCCTGCCTTGCAGCTAGCAGCTGCCAGGGCTTTTTTAGCAGGTGGATGTAAGGGTGCAGCTTATGCTCTGCAAAGCTCTAACTGCTAAATCCCTACTGCGTCAGTGCCTGCCTGTCTCCAGATGGCATCTGCCCGGCTCTGCTGCCTGCTCGGCAGTGGCCGTGTCACCGGGTCGGGCATGGGCCATTCCCAGTGATGTGACTGGGGTTCAGTGGAGCCTAGTTCACAGTGCAGCGTGCAATGCAGCCTTCAAGGAAGCTATTCAGGCCTTCAGAAAGCTTCCCCCAAATCTTTGAGTCCCCTGCTCTGATTCATCCATCTGTCAAAGAGGCCATTGATCTCCCTTTCCCTTTCCACACGCTGCAGTTCCCTGCGCCTGTGCTTGGCACTGTGCTTGGTAGATTTCCAGTGCAGCTTGATTTGAGAGCAAGGTGGGGTAACGGGTGCTGCAAGAGCTGCTCTGGTCATCCCCTGTGAAGGGGGAGCTCCCTGGCAGTAGCACCACAGCCATTTTCTGTCCTTTCCTGAGCCGAGGCAGAGCTGCTTCGATGCGCTCCACTGAGGAGAAGGCATGAAACTCCTTGTAACTGTGAGGGAGGGCAACTCTTCCAACCCAGGGAGCAGCCACAGAAGAGGGAACACCTGAATCCCATACAAAAATGGAGGCTTCTTCCTGATGGGTTCGCAGTGGAGCACCTGTGAAAAAAAATTTGTCTCTCTTTTCCCTCTCCCTAGCGTGCTGTGGTGGAAAGCTGGAAAGGTATGGAGATGAAGAGAAAGGCAGCCAGTTTCTGCTGTTTGTCTGTAAACTGAGGACAAAGAGGAAAACTTCAGGTTTTAGGTGTTGCCAATTGTTTTTGCAACACAATTCTTAGTACAAGTAACAATAAAGCCCTTTTAGGGAACCATTATCCTTGTGGGTCCAACAGCAAACTGATGTGAACAGGGATGCACAATTCACTGGGACTGTTAGAGGTCTTTTACAATCTAAATGATTCTATGAAACTTATGAATATGAGCTCCCACCTGATAAAATGCTCTAGGGTAAGTGACTGTCAGTTGTTGTCTGTCCCATGGGGATGTTGTTTTGTGACCTGGTGTTACCAGGGGAGGTGCCAAGCTGTTAGTGAGACCCTGGGCTGTGGTACAGTCACTGTGGTCACTAATACTTGGTGGGCAGCCAAGCCTGTGCTTAAGCAGCATGTGGTTACTTTTTGGTTTTTGTCTCTCGAGTTTCAACTCATCACAGACAAGAAGCTTTAAGATGCCATTTGTGTTTTGGATTTGCTGCTTGCAGCAGAGGACTGCTCCAAACAGAGCAGCACTGCTCGGCCCCAAATATGTGCCATTCACAGGTCTGGGTTTCTCACTCTTGTAAGTAAAAGTTTCCATACCTGGAGAGGAGTCAAGTAACTTTCCAGCAGTCCCAAAGCACTTTGCAGAGTGTGCTGGGTATCATTTTGCTCAGGATGGGGACATCAATGAAGTTATGACTTATTGAATGTCAGGCTGAGGGTTGGAGACAAACCTCTTCTGCTGTTTTGCATGCAGATGTTTTATGTGATGGACTGTGTCCCTCCTTTGGTGAAATAATTCCAGCAGTGGGGGAAGAAGAGTTTGCCTCCCCTCACCAAGAACCACTGCCTTGCCCTGCAGAAGGGGCTCCCAGCAAACCCATGGTGGAAACAGTGGGACATTGGCTTCTGGTTGGTTTTCACTGTGACATCCTACCCTGGGGCTGGCACTCACTTTTGCAGAATCCACAACCTTTGTAGGATCCACAACCAGGAAAGAGGATGTATTCTATATTCCTTCTTCTCTCTGTTTTAATCCTGGGCTTTTCAGCCATGGTCTCTCTAGAGATTTTCTTTAGTCTGAGTCTGTATGAATGTGGCCCTTCCACTTGGTGGGGAAGGACAGGAGATGGCATCCATCTCCTCTCCTGGCCAGAGACAGCTCACGCAGCCCATGCTGCCGTGCCAATGAGCTGGGTTGGAGGGCAGAACTAAAGAGCAAGTGCAGAAGAGGAGCCAGACCTCAGCAGGCATCTGGCTCTTTCCCAGCACATTTCCATGGTATGCAGTGGCGCAGCTGCCTCGCCTGTTTTTTTGTAAAGTACAAAACTGGTAGCTGCTTATTTATCTCATGAGCTGAGGGAAGTGCTGAGAGAGCAATCTTTCCCCTGCAGGCTGCATGTGTGGGTTTTTGCTTTTAACAGGGAGAGAAGATTTAAAGATATTTGATCTGCAATCTAGCTCTGAGTTGGTTGAATATTTACTTTATTGTACATGCAGTTAGTTATCGAAAGTCTTATCGTGGAAGCAAATCAGACAGCAGGCTCAAACCCAGGAGGCACCCAGACATGGAGAATGTCACAAGGAGACCCTGCCACACGCAGAGAAACCTGCTCATTGCCATAAGCTCACCTACATCAGGCTTTCCATGGTGCAAAGGGCAGATCTTGATGCAGTCACCTTGTCTTCTGGGGCCTTTCTGCAGGGAACCCTTCAGCCTGCAGTGACCCAGAGCGGTGCCAGAGCCCCTGTTTGCTGTGTGAAGCTGCTGCCATGCAGGAAAAGGGGGATGTTCCAAGTGTTTCTGAAATGCTGTAACTGCCCAAAGCAGGAGTTTTACAGAAGCCCTGTAGATGAGCAACTGTGTGAGCCAGGAGAGATGGGGTTCTCTTGTGGGATTCCCTGATGCCTGCTGCAGGCTGGCTTCCTTTATCAGCCTCTTTTGCCATGAGGGTGATGGCAAGATTTTTATTTACTATTTCTATCTTCACAAGACTTCTGTAGGCTTCAAGGCTTCTAATTTTGTTTTCCTTATTATGTTAAAATATGGTGGGCAGATTCAAAACCTGTTTAAGCATGTTAAACAGGAGAGAAGGACTGCTTTCCTCAGAAGACCTGGCTAAAGTAATAGTTCTGAGTCTTCCAACACAAACTGGATAAGAAACCAAGAACGAGCAGAGCTCTTGGAGAAGGCAAGAATTTGGCTGGAAGCTATGAATGAGGAGACTCCCAAGAGCAGTGTGAATTAATTTTTGGGTACCAATACAGTGCTTTTTACCTGACACAGAATGGGGCAGGATGGTGCTGTATTTACCCAGGGTGAGGGCAGTGTGCTGCTTCAGCAATGCCTCCCAAAAAACAGTGGGGAGTGAATGATGTGGTTGGTTATTGATTTTCTCCTCAACCAGATTCTGCCCCTCTCATGTTTTGCTGTCGTTATTTTTGGATTGGTAAGACTACCAGCATTCCTTTTCAGCAGAGAAGTCAGGATGGTTAATTTGTTCCAGCAGCCCACAGAAGAGGAACTCTTTTGCTGGCTATTAGAATGGCACTGGCTGCAGAGGGCCATGAAAAAGGTGCTGCTGGCTCTTGATGTATTTGGTGTTTTACTTAAAGATCCACATTCCCAGAGTAATAGGAAGTACATCAAAATGTTAGTTTTAATTATGCAGTTATTATGCAGTGGTTTGGGAGGAAAACTGAAACACAACCCTAAAGGCTCCCAATCTGAAGGAGAAGCAAAGTGCATTATATGTAAATTCTTGCTTTTTAAGCATTGAATTCTGACCTTTACATTCTTGAGAGTTGGCAACTCTGTGCAAAGTGCTATGCTGCTCCTGCTTTTTATCCTTTGTTTGGCAGCTTTGGTGTATTTCCTGGTTAAGCCAGGGTGTAGCTTAAGGCTTGGTGGCTTCGATGTGCTTTCCAAAGCCTGATACAGCTGCCATCTCCACTCTCTACCCCTTGGTTCTCCCTGGATCAATTCCTCAGCCTTGGCCTCCACAGCAAATAGTACAATGGCCCAAAAGTACAAACCCTTTAAGCAAGGTAGCCCCTTCTTCTTACTAATTTAGGAGGATCTTTCATTGCCAAAACTGTGTCAGTGAAGAGCTGGGCCGAGCCTGGGCAAACCCAGCCTCTACCTTCCAGGTGGCTGCAGGTGTGATTGCTGCTGGAGGCACTGCCTGGGCTCCTGCCAAGGTCCAGAAAAGTGTTAACTGCTGCCTGCTTGGCTGGAAACATGGAAGAGCCGTGTCCTGTGATATGGCACCTGAGCCCACAAGGCAGGAGTTACAGGAGGGCTCACAAGGCTGTCATCTGCACTGCTGAGTACTGGCAGCCACGTCTAGGGGTGATGGTTTACCCTGCAATGCTGAAAGAAGGGAGGGGAAGACAGCTGGGGAAGGGGCTGCAGAGGAAAAACAGGGAGAGAAAGCCTGGAAGTGAGATGAGAAAGAAGAGAGAAAGATCAGAAAACAATAAAGTAAAATGGATTAGAAAAAAGAAGAACCAGGACTTGAGATGTGGTCAGGCTGGTCTAGGATGACTCTTGTCCTTCTGGACATTTTTTTTGGTGGGGTACATGCCCCTATCTGGCCACCCTTGTGCCCCATCCTGGTAGTTCAGTGTCAAGCAGTGAAGTGCAGCTGGCTGCAGGGAGAGGAGGGGTGGTACAGGGATGCTCCAGCACCTAACAGTGGTGCCTTGCAGTGACACAGGCAGACCTCTGATGCTGCTAGCATGGCATTGCTGGCTTAGGGGCCACCATGGCTCAGGACTCGATATGGCCTTGACCAGGACCCCAAAACCCAAATCTCTTTTCTTGTTAGCTGTTCACTCAAGGAAGCTATTCAGTTTAGCAAAGCTTAGCATCTTTAGCCATAAGGAGGTACTTGGCAAGCTGTTTTGCATCCCCCAAGGCCAAATGCCCTCTGTCCTTGCTCTCACTGGGATAAACACTTCCACATTAGAGGGACTCATTGACAAACAAATTCCTTCCCTGTTCCTGTAAGCAGTTTCCATTCCTCACTGGATGAATGTGTTGCCTTACAGGATTTGGGTGTGCTGGCAAAAGTGGGATGGAAATCTCAGCCCTGGCTTCCTCTCTCAGCCTTGCCATTTCTCTGGCTAACACGGCAAGCCTCCTCCTCTGACACCCTGGCATGGGTCAGCAGAGCCCACACAGCCTTCAGAAGCCAGGGTTTAATTTAATTCCTGCCTTGCTGAGGGGGAATGAGTGCAGAGCTCAACTGTCAGTGCTCTCTGAGCTGGGGATCCTGCCAACTTCTTGCAGCCCTTTTCCTCAGCTTGAAATCGACTCCTGGGTCTGGGTTGGAGTCCTGGGTGCTGCTGTGCCAGTCCCTGGTGCAGGTCTGGCCTCATGGGAGCCCCAGCAGCCAGGGGTGCCTGTGTGAGCTGGAGCAGCTGTAAGCATGATGCATAAGCAAGGTCACGGTGTAATCTGGTTTCCTGAGCCTGCACTGTGTTTTAGGGCAAGGCCTATGAACACATCCCTGGGCTTCAGGTGCTGTATAATGCACCTGAGCTGGACAGCCTTCAGTAGATGGTTGCTCCATATGGTTTTCCTTTGATGAAACAAAAGGCCTGTGGTGATTAGGGCTGAGTCATAACCAGCCTGGCCTATTTGTAAATTGTCATGTCTCTAACCAGAAGCCTGTGCCAAGAGAAGCAGATGCTCATGGCTGCTGTGCTGGGAAGGTGACTGGAACTCTAGGACGCCTGGTAGGGCAGCAATAAACCACCTTTTATTAGCTGCTCTGAAAACAGGTTCTCTCATCTGAATCCTGGACAGATTACAAGCAGCATGATGAATTAGTAGCAGTTAATGTGCTCATCACAACTACTTCAAGGGAAATTACTAGGAATCATAAATGCACCATTCATTTAAGTATTATTCATTTATTTTAACTTGCCACAAGTGGGCAGGTGGGAAGGAATGCAGGGAGTAAACAGTGATTAGCTGTAATTGGCAAGGCTCCATGGCTTCATGCAGGGAATGCCCCTGGATGTCAGGGCATGTCCTGTGGTCTCAGCATGAAGGAAGTGGTAATTTTAAATATCACAGCTGTCAGGCCACACACATGTGACATGGGGGCTGAGAGCTGGAGCTGCCTGGGCAGTTCTGTGGTGCTGGAGGTCCAGCCCATACCACCCTTCTCTAAGCACTTTGGGGTGAGAGATCCCCTTTAATGAGGGAAATAAGGTCCCCCATCTTGATCTGTATGGATGCTCAGGCCTCTCTGGGCTGAATTCACTTTGGACAAATGTCAAAGGCTCATCTAATTTTGTTTCCAGCCATGCAAACTTTTGTCCCCAGTGGACCTCTCCAAGTCACATTAGCACAACAAAAATCAGTTTTGTAGCTCCCAAAGGGCAGCTCACCCGTGGCAGCACTGCTCTACAGATGCTCTGCAGAACTTCTGAGCATGCCAAAGTGGCTCTTTTAGCATTTACACTGGCAATGTCCCTCACCAGCAAAGGCACAAGCCTTATAAAAATGTTGGGGCAGTGGCTCAGTGGTGAGTGGCCATTGGTGGGGATGAAGGGCAGGTCCTGCAAGCAGAGAAATGTCCCTTGTTCTCCAGGTCTTTACTTACCCAGCACCTCACATTCCTCTTGCACCCGTCTCCACCCTGCCACGTGCCTGTGGCTCAAGCAAAACACTGCAGAAGCTGAGGCCATAAGAGACCTCAGACGGGTTTGAGGCTGAAGCCACAGAAATGGGGCTTTTTGAAGCTCTTCCTGAGAGAAGAAAACCAAATAAATATTTTTTTTTTCTTTTCCTACAGCCATTTCCCTGATGAATAAAAGCAGTGCTTGTGTCTTTGAGCAAAGCAGCCGAAATGTCAAGGAGTGGCACAGTCAGTACCTGTGGGGCTAAACCTGCTGAAAAACCACTTTAAAGCACATAGATTTGGGTAAAGATGTGGGTCCTCCTTCTGTGGGCTGCACAGGGGGAAGCTGCCAAGCTGGAGGAATCCACAGGGGCACAGGATTGACGTCTGGACCCCTGGGATATGAAAACAGGCTGGGAATGTGGAGATGTTTGCTCAGGTGTCTCCTGCTAAACTTGCTACAATGAAAGACACATTGATGAACAGCCCCAGCCACAAGTGGGGTCTGATCCAGCCCAGCAGGTGGTTTTCCCCAGTTCCATGACACCTCATCCACGGTGGATTTTGGTCTGGCAAGGCAGGCAGCATCTATCAGGGAAGGGCACTTCAGGCCCCACAGTGACATTTTACACCCACCTGCCTGGTTGTGAACACTCTGTGGGACTTGAAGGTGTTTGTTGAGCAGGCTGATGTCTCAGAATAGAGCTTTGCTTTTGAATAAATAAATTAAAAAAAAAAAGGCAAAAAGAAAGGTTTTTCACCCAGAGGATCATTGAGCTGTGAAACAGGCTTCCCAGAGAACTGATCATGGCACCAGCCTGGCAGAATTCAAGAAGTGTTTGGACAATGGTTTCAGGCACTTGGTATGATTTTTGGGGTGTCCTGTGCATGGCCAGGAATTGGACTCAATGATCTTTGTGTGTCCCTTCCAACTCAGCATATTCTATGATCTATGATTCTGTGAGTCTATGATCCATAGCTTCTCAGGGGTTTTGGCTTTTCTGATTTCTGCAGTACATGAGCTTTTCTTCTGCAAGCTGAGTATTCCTAGTGGGAACCAGAAATAGCTCAAACCTGTCCATAATTCCTCTAGCATGTTTGTAAAGCTGCTGTTTCCAAAGTTGCTGCAGTGTCCACATCTAAGCAAGCAGTGATGGACGGAACATTCCATGGGCCACACATCCTGCTGTGCCCTGAAGAGGCTTTCAGCTCTGAGTGCCTGTTTGCTTACTGTAAAATTTAGTAAGGGCCCTGCTGTCCAGGCCATGTGGCTACAGGGTTCATGGAAGAGTCACTGTTTGGAAACAGCATTTGAGCCAAGGACCAAGAGAAGGAGAGGTACACAAAAGTGCCAAGGGGAAGAACATCACTTCTGGGGTCACAGAGAGGAGGAAAAAAACAAGGGTGGCAAGGGTGGCATTTAGCTGGCACTCATTGTAGTCAGCAAAAAGGCATCCTCCTTACTTTTTTCACAAGGAAAGGACACTTCCACAACTTTAAAATTACAGTGTTTAAAAGTATCTTTTTTACCCTGTTTGGTGGGACAGAAAGAGCTTGTGCTTTGCCCTTCTGCAGCTTCACAAGCAAATGGAGGTAGCTGAAGCTTATTGATGTCTGGGGTATGGAAGGGAGGAGCCTCTGGACTTGTGCAATGCTCAACAGCATAATCCTGCATATGCTGGGGTGATGTTCTTTGCCTGCAGTTTGTCTCCAGCTGCTGGGATGAGGGAAGGGAGTGCCAAGGAGGACAGTGGAATTAGGTTCCTTATTTTGCCTAATTTCCTTTCCTGTACCTAAGTTCTTTCAGGGAGCTGGAGAACAGCTACCATGCTATTAGTTGCCCATATCCCTTCCCAGTTTCTGATAGCCACTGAGATAGAAATATACAACTAATGCAGGAGGAAGCAGCATGGGTCTTTGTCTCTTCCCTCCGAGTGAGGGCTGGATAATCATCCAGATCTTACTGTGGATGCCACGTAGTGTGGCAGGAAAAATGACAGGAAGGGGAATAAGAGGCTCAAAGCCTGCCCCCACAAATGGAGAGCCCTGCCCATGAGGGGAGGAGGGCTGGAGGACCTCAGTGTGGTGAGGAGGTGCTGTGGGACAGACAGTCCTTGCTCACCCCAAGCACTTCAGCATTCCACACACCTCTCCCAGGCTGCTGCTGTGGACATGAAGCAGCTCCTCCTCTGGCCAGGGTTGTTGGCATAGTGGTCTCTTCCAAGGGCATTGACATTGCCCTTTGCCATGCTGTGTCTGTCACTGTCCTTTGTGGGTTCCTGTCCCCATCACTCCCTGTGCTTCCTCTAAAAACATGAATGGGTCCTGCACTTCTCAAACGCACTTAAGCTATTCTCTGCTGTGTGCTGCCTCCTCCAGTTTCTTCACCAGTTATACTCAACCTCCTGTTGAGTACTCACTGCTAGTCGCGCCCTGTGGTCCTCAGTGTCACCTTTCCTCATCACAGATCTCTTGATTCCCCCCACCAAGTGCCTGTGGTTGAAATGGGACTGGCAGTGACAGCACAACTCCTGACAGATTATTTCTGTGAGAAATAAGCAGTCTCTCATCTGCCTTAATGCCAGTCTGCTCTGACTGCAAGAGAAAGGTTTGTGAGCTTCAGGCACTCTCACTGGCCAGAAGAAACATCTGCACACTGATATCTGCTATTACAGAGGTGATCTTCTTCCATTTTAAGTGCACAATGCTTTAAATTAAGCTAAAAGAACTGTAGGAATGGCTGAGCTCCTTGCTCCAGGTTCTATCTTTTATGAGATAGCTAAATACTGGTTTGATAAAAGGACATATACACACACAAGCATTCCAAAGTTTCTCCTTCTGGATAGATTTTTCTCTATATCTTTCCCATATTCCTTAGCTATAATTAAGCACATCAATTGATTCAGCCATAACTGAAGTATTTGGAGTTATGGTTGTTAACATGTTGTTAGATCACTAATTTAAAAGCAGGTAAAGACAGTGAAATTGTACGTGCTGCTACTTTTTTACTTCTTCAAAAAACAGTTCCTTAAAAAAAGCCAAGTTGAAAAAGTGGTGAATGTACAGGAAATGAACAGACATTTCAGTTGGCAGAAGTTATCTGTAATTATAGAAGTTATCTAAAAGAAATCTATTTACACTTAAAGGTTAAACACTTTAAGGAGGACAACTCTGTTGGGAATGGTTCTGCCAGTCTGGAATATGATCACATACTGTGATTACTGTAATTTAAAAATGTGGTTTAAAGGATGAAAAGGGGTGAAACCTCTGTGAGCCTTTCTCCTTCCCACCATGTGTCACTACCCCAGCATTTGCTTCTGAGGGGATCTGAAGCGTGCATTTTTACACAGCAATGATAATTCTATATAAAAATCAGTGTATTTTAGTGTGGATGCTGATTTTAAACCCTTCAGTCTCAATGCTTTTTATTTTAGCTGTGGGAACTACTGAACTAGAAATCACACAGGCAAAATTTTCCCTGAGGAGCCAGCTTGGTTCAACTCCCACCTGCCAGCAAGGCTGAGGGTTCTTTGTAAAGCCAAATCTCAGCCATGTGGGGACATCCCTGTGTGTAGGACCACATCTGTTGATGGGGCAGTGGGAAGGGCAGTGCCATGGGTGCCTTGTGTGTGCTGGGGGTTGGTCACCCAGGTTTGCAGCTGGACAGCAGTGTTCTGGAACTCACAGCAGACCTGAGCAGCTGGGTTTGGCAGAGGTGAGGAGGTGAGAGGCTGTGATTCTTTTTTTTATTTTTGAAGCCCATGGCACAGAGAAAGTAAGTGGTGAGACAGGATCCCACCTTGCAGATACACTCCTGAGTGCCCTGCCAAAGCACCTCTGCTGTTGATTGCAGGACAGTCAGCCAGGTCACTCCCAAGGCATCATTGCCTGAGGGAGATGTGGGTTTCATCACCAGGCTTTAGCTATAAGCTTATTTAGCTCAATAAATAAGCTGGTAGTTTTTTCATGTTTTAAAATTTGTCATTTGCCTAGACACTTTCCAGTGCTTATCCACGAGGGATTCAAACCTGTTGCCAAATTGCTTTTCTCAGCTGTTTTTTGTGATGTGTATGAATGTGGAGGAAACACACACCAAAAACCACTGGAATAAGGAGTGGTGGAGGCAGGCATGAAAGACACTTGGTTAAAATGCAAGTGCAGTGTTTTGCAAAAGCTTCAATTAGTTTAATTGTTCCTGTTGAATTAATGCAATCCTACATTTAGATAAGCTCCTGAGGTATGACTCAAACTAGTTTTCTTAGGAGAGTATCAAAGTCTGGCTGACTGTTCTAATTTCTGGCTTTCTAACTCTAGACAGTGCTGAAAGGGATGATGCAAAATCAACTCATCTGGTTTGATGTAACCACCACAGTCAAAACCAAGCAAAGGCACTGTCACTTGTTCCCCAGCACATGTCAAACCAGTCTTAGTGGGAAGCTGTCCTAGAGACAGCTTGCCTTGCCTAGTTATAGCATGTTTTATGCTCAGACACATGATTAGTTTAGGGGAACACACCAGCCAAACATCTTCACATTGCCTTTAATCAGTGGCAAAGGAAGACTTTTTCCAGTGTGCAATTTGACTCTGATCTTATTCTGTTCCAATTCTGGGAGCTAGTTTTGAGAGAAGAAGCCCCCAGAAGTGAGCATTGGTCATGGTTGAGGGAATATGTTCCAACCCTGCTCATCCCATCAAGGTGTTCTAAGCATGAAAATCACTGCAACAAAAACATGGAGCTGCATTAATGTCAGCAGCAGGGGAAAGCTGGCAGTGCAGTAAAGGAAAAAGAGGGTGCCAACACTTGGGAGCCTCAAAATCTTCATCTAATGGGCAAGACCTTTGAGTATCATTCCTCTTTTGACAATATAACACACACATGTTGCAGTATAAACAGATTAATTTATTCATGCAGAAAAGCCCATCTTTAATGTTACAGCCCATTTTTATACAGTTTTCAGACGTTGTGTTTAATTGGTGAGTAACTTTCTTGCCACTCAAGGTGCTTGTGTGTGTACATGCTAAGACTCTCTCTACCCAGGTGTTTACATATTTTCCTTGCGGATTCTCATGGGACAGACTTATTTTTACAGGTGTGAACGGTTCTCTTACCAAAATAGATTATTGTGCTGATTCTCATTCTCATGATTCTTTCACGTGGAAACTTACAAGCTAGCTGCTAGCTGCATAGCCAAAGTAACAAGCCTAAGCCCTGACTTTATAAGGCTTTTCTTTTATAAGATTTCTACCTATATGCCATGCACACAGGGACCAGTCTTCCCTTTGCTGAAGGCTAATACTAGCCCAGTGGCTTCCCCTGGAGAAAGCCTATCTAGTGTGTTATCATGGAGATGGGAAGGTTAAGGTTACCCTGTGTGTCACATGCAAGGCAGCTCTGCAAGGGCAGAGTGCATTACAGGCTCTATGCAGGCAGCAGCATCTTAAAATCCATTCTCAGGTTGTGGAGCACACAGAGAGGTATCTCTCAAACAGAAACAAACCCAGTGGTTCAAACAAATGGCATTTGTGTATGTGCTATTGCCTAAATCCAGACACAAGATCCCCAAGGAAAATCTGGAATAATCCAGTTGAAGGGCTGTGTATTTGACGTGGAGCCTCCTGCCGGTGTGTGGCCTTGCCTGTGCTCTCACAGGAAGGATTGCCTCCAGCGGGATGAACCAGCTGTGGCAGGCATCGCCCTGGTTTACACGGCCTGACCCCAGCTGAAGATCAGGCTCTACGTGACCTGGGAACACACCACGGTTTCCTCCATGGCACAGCAGCAATTGCTGGGTGCTGTATTTTGAAAAGTGAGTTGAAAGGATTGCTGTCAACAAGCAGCATTGCCTGGGGAGCGTTGCTGTGATCCAGCGGGATTTAGGTACGTGGCTCCTGACGCAGCTGCATAATAGACACAACAAACTGGTTTTGCATCAGTCCCTTATACTTTATCCATCTGCCTTCCCTGGAAAGCAATGCTCAGCTCTGTGGAGAGCCACCTGTGGGGTGAGCAGAGCCAGCCTGGAGCTGTGCCCTCCAAGCACTGGGGGTGGATGTGCTGGAGGGTGGATGCTGAACCCCCTCTTGAATGCCTTCCTTCACAGCCACTGCTGCCCTGAGAGCCAGTTTGGTCCTTTAAAGAAAACTGCTGTGCTCCTCACTGGGAATTTCCGTATTTAAAAGACTATCTTGCAATTTCTCTAATTCTTCTGTCAAGGCCTCAGCAGTGACCAGGGGTGTGCTTGATCCCTGCCCAGCCACCCAGTCGTTTCATCCTTTAATTCAGGTTAATGCTCCAAAGAAGTACTGTACTTATCCCCATTACACAACCACAGTCTGGAGGCATTTCAGGGCCGGCATACCTTATTTTAGCATCAACTCCTCTTAAAACTATTAGGCTTCTGATGCTGTTTGCACCATGTTGATTTATTTTATGAATCAAAGAAAGATAATTTCTCAGGACTGTAAGGTGTAAAAATCTGTGTCATAAGACTGTGGCTGTATTCTCTTACTTTTTTTTTGCTTTCCTTGCTAAGAGGTGATTTTTTTTAAAATGACTAGCAGTTTATGGAGAGATTTTAAAAAGTAAGCAATGCATGTGAGTACTCATTGTCTGAACTCCCCAAACTTCTAAAAAAGTGCAGCCTGCCTCCTTCATCTCATCTTCCTCTGCTTTCTGGCTACTGACAAGCACAGTGCACTTGTGGCTTCACAGACACCTTCTTTCATGGTAGAGCCTGAAATGCCTACTAGTAGTGTGGGATTTAGGAGAGGAGCAGATTTGGAAGGGCCTTCATCTAACAGGAAGCATTCTCCATCTCCTTCCCCTTTCAAGCTCACTGCTACTCTTTTTTGGCAACAACCACTTGAGGAGCTCCTGCTGGGAGCCCCTGCCTTTGCATTTAAGGTGCATGGAAGGAAAATGGAGCCCCATAGTTGGCAGGGTGGGTTGGTGCCATCTATTACAACCTCCTCTAGAGTACAATTAGCAGAGTGAGGGGAGCTCCTCAGGTGTGCCTTTCCAGTGAGCAGGCTCCTCAGTGCTCACTCACACTTACCTGGACGGCAGCAATTTACGTGATGATGTTTGTACACAAATATGTTAATGGTCTGTAGTTTACAAACAAGTGCTGAATCAGAATACACTAAACAGTGGAAAGATTTTCTTGAAAACATCTTTGCATTTCAAGAAGAATTTGCCTCTTCATTTTGCAAAACACAACAGTTGTGGCTGCCCCACTTGTGGCCGTGCTCTCAGACCTTTCTTTTAATCTGCAAAACCCACACTTTTTATTTTTACCCCAGCAGTACAGTTTCCAGCACAGAAAATTTAAGGCTGCTGACAATAGAATTGCTTTTCTTAGTTACCCTTCTTGGACCTATTAGATGTGGCCTCCTGGGGCCCAAAACTGAAGGACTCACAACTCTAGACTGCATGACCCAGAGAAGAGCTCAGTCTCCGTCAAAATTTAGAAGGATGGCTGTCAAATGTGACAGCTGAATTGGCTAGATTTATTGAGAAACTAAATTTACTTCCTCAAAGTTTGCATTGCAAGCATGCCCAGGCCATTCAGACAGAGATAAGGATTTTTCTGGAGGATGAATAAGCATAGTTTCAACACCGTAAAGAAAACAACAGCCAACAGAAGCCGAAAAAAGTGTGGGAAGCAATGTTTTATCTTAAAATGTTTGAAGTGTGTATGTGCTCAGTTAAAGTAAGACTCAAAAATACCACCAAGTGCCTAAAGCCACTGTGATGTTGGCTTATTGCAATCCTCCCATGTTCTCCCAAGTTCTCATGCATATTTCTGTTCTTAGCTAAGACACAGCCCAAGCCATCAGTCTGCAGGGAGAGAAGGGTGTTCCTTCTGTTCCTCCTGGACTCATTGGGCAGCTGGCATGGAACACATGGTGTCACTTTCTTTGATGTATTCTGTAGCCAGCTGCCCTGCAGATTGGAGGGACATTTCTGGTGGCAACCTGCACCCGAGTTTAGCCTGAGTTTCCTGCAGGGGTAGTCCTGTCTCAAGGCTGAAGGTGATGCCTTCCAGCCCTTTGTTATTATCATTCATTTGAGCATGGCTGTAGGAAAAAAAAAAATTATTCCAGACAAGTTAATGAACTCTCATTTTCAGCCCTTAGTCCTTTAAATAGCAAGACAGGAAACATGAGTAACTTGCAACAGCTGACAGAAAAGGAAAGTAGCTGCTTCATTCTTTTATGGCCTATTACCCTACTGAACAATGACGTGAGAATGTGTTGGGACAAACCAGATGAGGTGCTCTCTGCCACTAGGTGCCCATTAGGCTGTTTGTTTTTCCCCTGTTTAAAGGTGTCATTTGCCTTATGATGGATCCTGAAAATACCCAAGGTAACCACATGTCCAGCACTGGCTGAGAACCCAGAGTAGAGAATTGTTATTGCAAGGTCTGTCAAATGATTTGACATCTGGAAATTATCCAGTTTACAAACATATACTTTGTAAAGAAGTCATGTTTCCAGGTTTTAGGAAGTATTTGCAATATACCACAGAGGAAAAACTTTTTGACAAAACTAGAATGATTAAGGATTTTAGCTTACCCTAGCAATCCTGGTGTGGAGCACCTGGCTGGATACCCTGGTGCTAAGACTGCTGACAACTGTGTCACCATGTCCTCCTGTACCCACCCATGTTCAGTGAGCAGAACAGACGGACCCCAATATCCTCTTGACTTGAATTATTTTAGCCATTCAAATCCAGAATGTTATCTTTGCAATGACCCAGGACAGATTGCTTTATTGCTGCTCAGGACATGGAGAGACTCTTTTATACCACTCTCCTTTTTCATAGTTTGTTTCTAGCCTTCCTCACTGGAATGGAACTAAATACAAATCTAGCATAGAGGGTGGGGAAAGGGAAAGATGTTTCAGACATATGAGTGAAGATGCAACTAAAAGACTTCTTTAAACTGCCTCCAGGCCTCAATCTTATCCAAAATAATTTCTCAGTATACTTTGGGGAAGACATGAGAAATGAGAGTCATCATTCATAGACAAATCAATGTGGAGGAGCCTAGCATTTTGTGTCACTTCAGCCACTGAGGAGCACATACTGATAGAATGGTGCTTTGCTGTGCTGTAGACCCAGGACAGATGGATTTCCCAAAATATACACACACATAAATCAAAAGGAAAATGACATCGTATCTTAATGAGCAAGTGATTACACTGCAAATAGTATTTTGAAACCATGAATCTGCAACTTGTAAACAAGGTATCTCACTGATCCAAAGCACAAAAGACAATGCAGCAACAGCTTTTATCTCTGAAGAGGTGGAACCAGAACTGTGCCAGCGGTGTATAAAATCTGTAATCTAAAAATTAAACCAGATATTGCAGTGTGTATTCAGATTCAGGAAAGGCTTATATTCCTTTATGGCTAGTAAGACTAATAATAACTCTTAGTAAGACAAAGTTTTTATTTTTAAAGACACACATCCTCCTACTTCAGCATGCAGATTAGTCTCTTCCTACAAGTGCCAGTAACCCAGACTGAATGAGACTGTAATACACGAAGCATTATTTTGGATAAGTTACCCCCAGATATAATCCCTTCCTAAACCCATCTGCACGTGTAAGATTGCACTCTGATTACGCTGATGAGAATGGTCTTCCCAGGAAGGGCCAGGCAGCTATCACAGGCTGCTCTAACAATTTATACATTTTTCTTATCAGCATCCTGAGCAGCCCGCTCTGCCTAGATAAGGAGTTTGATGCTAAATTCAACCTTCCTGTCTCTGGTAGCTGCTTCCCCCTTCCTGTGAATGCTGTTTACATCAGGGCAGTAAGGACACGGAATTCTGAGCACACTCAGACTGCTGACTATCCCAAAGCTCCCAGCTGAAAGATGTATGCTCACATCTACTGCAATGTCTCAGAGTAAGGCCATATGGCTTGCCTTTAAATAGAGAATTTCTATTTAAGTAGAGAAAAATTCTATGGATACTTTATACTATCACTATTCAAGAATGAACATTTTTTCCCTTCTGCAGGCAATCTCATCTTCTAAGCAGAGAAATTTAAGGTACTAAGGAGTTAGAATATTATGTGCTGGTTTGACCACTGTGAAAAAGCCTTTCCTCCTCTCTGCCTTCCAGTTCTTTAGCAAAAAGTTCTGAAGCTGCAAGGGTTTAAGTTTCACTAAACTCTCTTATAAAACTTCAATACCTTTTGCTTATATTTGAATAATGTTATAAACCACTGTCTAAGAGGGTTTTACAAGCCCTGAATATCTTAGCTCTTCTATCTAAATATAGTATCTATGTTAGCTATTATCTCTAAAACCTATCAACAGGAAACAGGTTTCAAAATACTACAGGAAACCCTGAAAAAGGGAATGGGGGATGGATTCACCATCTGCTGGGCCAGCCTGTGGAATTGCAATCATAAAAGATTCCTAGAAAGGACACCTCCCATGTGAAGTTTTGTCCTCGCTTTTGGCAAATGGTGGACATTTGAACTTCTATTTCTTTTATTTCTTTTACTCACGTGTGTCTTTAGTTTAGAAGCAAACAAAAACCAATGGCTTATTTCTTATCTGAAAAAATATTTTATCAAAACATATTTGAAACTTCTCACAGTGTGGTAATCAGCCTTACTTGTTCCTTTCTGCTCTATTAAACTTTTAATTCATTCCTCCTATTAGAAGAAGTCAAGTAAGTAAAGAATGAAGTTTTACAGAGATCATTCACCTATGGTATAACTAGGCTAAATTTAGATCATACTCCCTATTTTACGAGTAAAATAAGTAAACTTTAGTTTCATGGTTTAGATATGTTTGTATCTCTAGTTAAAAGCACCTTGTCACTTCTGCAAAAGCAGACACAGCTTCACTGTTTATTGGAAATAATATTTCCATCCACTTTACATCTGCTTTGTACACTCAAACTTTCTGGATTCCCAAAGAACCAGAAGAGAGTTCAGAGAGTGAGCCTTCACTAACCATAAGCTATGGCTCATGGATGATGGACTGCAGGATGTAAGCCTTTGGAGATCCCTCATGATGTATCTCAGACTGCTCTGCAGCATTTCTGGTCTACATTGCTTTCCTACATAGACAGGAACAACTTTTTTTTTTTTTTTTTTTCTTTTCATTTCTAAGTTTTGGACTTTTACTATTTCCTTTTAAAGAGCCATCACCTTGGGTGATGTGCTATATAAATTTTGTATTGAACATTAGAAGATACTAACAGATGCAACCTCCACTTGCCAAAATTATTTAACATTTTCAGGGAAAATTAACTTGGGCAGGGTGAAAAAAATCATGAGGCAATTCAGGTTTTCTACTGATGTTATCAGGGGATAAACATACACAAATATACCTATGTATGCCTCTTTACATGAAGTTAAAAATTTAATCTACTTCAGTATTGGTCAAGGACGACTAGAAGACCAGTTGGATGAATTAAAACAAAAATCAGTTGGAATTGCTACAGATCTGGCTATCCCACTTATAATGACACTAGTAGGAGACAAATGCAAGAAGCCTTGGTCTGTTGAATGTAAACCACTATTACAGAAAAAAATAGGAGTATAAGGTTCTATAAGTGAAGCAGAAGCCTGAACTATAACTCTCAGCAGTGCTGCTCTGCCCTCTGCAGACTGGATTGAATAATCACATATTAACCCAATCACTTCTAAAACACATCCAACTCAACAGAAAAAGAAGTTATCGAAGTGAATGAAACACACATGAACATCACTGTGACACTGCAAGTCTTAAATAAGTCAGGAGTACTTCTGAGGCATCACCTGGTTTCTGAGTATCCCCACCGTGTCCACACTGCCAATTAAGTTGGGGAAATAATTATTGCCTGAATAGCACCCATGCCTGGAACCCGAATTCGGAATGAGGTACAGGAAGTATTTATGGGTGTTACTTTACTGTAAGCCACACGGCACTTCTGAATGGTGGAGAAACAAATTCCAACTCCCATATGCAGAGCAACTCTTCCCTGGTACTAAGAATACTTTTCTACAGTAAGACCCAGAGCATGTGGACCACAGCAAATGCTTGACTGATACACTCCACTCTGCAAGCTGTTCAGCTATGTGCCACCCTGCACAGCACCTGCCTCCACCTTTCATCCTTGGTAAACATCCAAGAAACGTGGCAAATGCATCCACCTTTATGAGCTCTCTATAATTTCATGTGCTCTCCTCATGTTAGCTGGTAAAGAATGTTAAAGTTTATTTAATTCTCCTCTATTTGCTGCATCCCCTTTAATGGGTGAAAACACACACAACAGTACTTAGTGCTTCTTATGAGCTGGACAATGCTTTTGAACAAAGGACATGTCATAACCCTTCTAACAGAAAACATCTTTTTTATAAGGCTTCTCTTGGATAGGAACAATATGATAGAATTCACACAAAACACGATTCAGATTAGATCCAACTTTTCATTTTATTAAGTGCTGACATTTGAAAAATTTTCTCAAAGCACACATGCCAAACCCTAGGCATCAGATGTGGCCCTCACAAATGAGCAGCACCTGATGTTCCTTTACTCCACCTGCCTGCAGTTATCAGGTCTCACACCACAGGCAGAACGTCAGGTCTTCTGAAAAAAGAGCCTGGCAGGAAGAAAAATGTGCATATGCAGCTCTCAACATAGCACTTCTTGTATTGTGTGACTACTACACACACTGGTTACATGACCCAAAGACTCACATGTCAGGAAACAAGAGAAGTCGCAATTTTTCAGCAAGTGGCAGCATTCGCAGAATATCTTCAGTACAAAACTAAAATAGGTGTTTGGAAAAAAACCAAAACTTTATTTGATATAATACAGTGCAGAGCTTGCAATATGGAATGTTATTATGCTTCTGTAAGTCAACTTTAATGGCAGGTTGATTCTTAATAATGACTCTTCTGAACTATATTTACCTTTCATAGTTTGCAGGTAAAACAAGTGAAAGATAAGTCAGAGCAGCATATTAAAATTTGATGGCATCTCACTTTGTCATCCTTCATTGCCTTTTTTTTTTTTGAAGGATCTGCTGCAGACTAATGGGACAGGCTAGAAAATCTCCAAGCATATCAGTAAGCAAAATAAAAGTCTTAAATTTTCACCTTGCCCATTTCACAAATGGAAATAGTATTATTATTCCAAAGCAAAAAACTGGAGGAAAACAATGGTCACATTTATACTTACAAACACTGTTCTTCATTACTTCCATTAGACAACAGCTGAATTGCATTCTTAAACAGAAATCTTTACATATTCTTAAACAGAATTCTCTACATAATCCCTCAGATAACCAACACAGAAATATCACTTAGGGTCTGGGCTACATCTTGAAAACCTTGTACGATCTGACAATACCTTCATCAAATGAACATTCAAGCTCTAGTTTTATCTTTCTTTACATTCTTTTCATCCGAGGACTCTGGAGTGGTTTGTAACATGTAATTGAAGAAAGCAAAGGAAAGGAAATCAAACCTTAATACTGCCCCTCCTTCCAACCAAATAATTCTATCTAATGACATAGCAATCATTCTCAAATCTAGAAATATGATAAATTCTGAAAACCCGTACAAGAAGCACTATTTCTGTACCTGTTTACAACCTCCCCTGGACAAAAAGCTGTCATGTCCCACTACTCTGATCAAGGCCAGAAACAAGTTAACTACACTTGAATAAACCTGATTATTTCAGGGGAATGTTTAGGGTAGAAGGACACACTCCCTTTCCAAGTCACATAAGACTCGGTCTCACGAACTGAGATGGGAATTAGGATTTTCCCCATTTCCTGCTCACAGCTTGCAAGCCCAGCTTGTTTCTACACTGTGACATAAGTTCCAGTACCATTCTAGCCTGTGGAATTACTTGGTATGAGTTCCAAATAGCCTTGAAGAGAAATGCCAAGGCAACTCAGCACTTTTTGAAATGCTTTCTTCAAGAAGAATGGAAAGCAGGTTTCTTCTTCCCCAGAGCTTGTTACCTATTGCTGGGTTCTTCTCTTGTTCTTAGCACTGATGGTCTCTAGGCATGGAAGTTGCTTGGGTCCACCTGAAGAACACTCAGAACATTCACTGCATACAGCCCAGACCAGGGCTACATCTTCACAAAGGACAGAAAGGCAAGCAGAGCTGTTCTAGGAGCTGACTGAGCATTAGTCAACTGGTCTCTGGTCCTGAATCTGCAGTTTTGGACTCTAGCAGTGGAAACTTCAGCCTGAAATACTAAATTCACTGAAAACAATACATGACCCTAAATATGTCTATACCATCATACCAAATAGTAACTCTCCAAAGCCAACTCACATCTGACTCCACAGCAAGGCTGCACGGGCACTGGAAGGTGCAGTGTGGAGCACTGAGGAAGCACTGCCAGACTTCCCAGGCACACTGCTGGGCCTCAGCAAGTTCTGAAACAAGCACTCATGGAAGGACAAGGTAAGGAGGATGCAGAGTGTGTGATGCCTCTGATCACTACTGAGATCTGCTCTTTCAGAGGGTGATAGACACAAGGAATCACCTCTGTAAGACCACGCAATTGTTTTGGAAAAGCTCAGAAACAGAATGAATGTACAGATTAGAACCATGAGCAAAACTTCAGAGAAAGGGAAATGGCTCTGTATAGCTAAAACTGCCCAAAGTAAATAATTCTGAATTTATCTGCAGAGATACACATACTGCACAGCAAAAACACCGACAGATTTCCCATATCGAGACACTTTTCAGTGTAGTACATGACAGGACTGGTTATTCTTTCCTCCCTCTCCCCCTGCATAAAATTCAAATCTATCTCTGTGTTATTTTTACATAATGAAAAGCTCATAAACTATACTGACAGTGACTGTATGCAAAATAATTCACCAAGTAATAATGTTACTGAGAGAAGGGAGTGTGTTGAAACAGGACAGTTACACTTTCTGAATACAATTTTTTCTAAAGAGAAGCTGGAATGAAAGCTAAGTGAAACTGAAAAAAATCTGAATTTGAATATCTCACTCTTAAAAGCCTGAGCCTTTTCCCCTTGAAAATATTGATAAAAGAGTAACATACCCTTCAGAATCTCTTTAAAATGACATATTTAATAATTGCACAATAACTTGTTCATCTCTTGTGTAGTAAGGGCTGAAGAGAAGTTCAAGAAATTCATTGTGGTAGAAGTCCTTAGTCAGCAGAAAGTGCTCTGAAGAAAGCAGTAGAAACTGCAAGAAAATTTTCATCACCTGCAGTTTTTGCTACTGGTGAGTAAAAGGAAATAAAAGATTTGGGGTGTGCTGAAATCTTTAAGATGAGAGCTGATCCCACAGTAATTTTCGAAGAGATAAACAACCACTTGCTCATTAACAACTATGGGCAAAGCAGAAGAGCAGGATTCACTTCCGTGCAGAAATTCATACGCTTGTGTGTCATGGTTGTTTCCCAACCCACCATTTTGAGTCCAAGATTCTGCAGACATGGGAAATAAGGCCCTCTGCTAGATGTGAGGAACAGTCTCAATGTGCTGTGCCCATGCCCAAGTCTGTATTAAGCTTCCAGAAAACTTCCAAGTTGGTTATTTTTCTTAACAATTCAATTCCCCACACTGCTTGCAAGACAGTTACATTAAAAAAAAAAAGTTTTCAGGTTGAAATGTGGTTGTTATAATCTATTTCTAGATCTAAGTATTCGATTTTCCATCTGTTCTCAGAAAACTGGATAGGAAACAAATAGATTTTAAGAGCCATTTCTACACAAGTAGGTATCTCACACAAGAAGACTTCATTCTCCATGTTTACCACAAACCCACCGAAGCTGCTGCTCTGTTTGGAGGTCAGTTAATTCATCAATGGATCTCCAGCTGCACTGACAAGCATATGCACGTGCTCCTTTTTTCTTTATCATCTTTGCTCTTAATTTACTGAGCTCAGGCATATTATTCCTGCAAAAGAAGGGTAGTCATCTTAGGATCATGCTGGGTTTTTTTGTTTGTTTGTTTGTTTATTTGTTTGATTATTTTTTTTTTAAAGAAAAAATATTCATGAGGCCATTTCAAATCAGAAGACATCTTAAGGACAATTCTGAGTACCACTGTCACAGATGAATTTAGGGATATTTTTGGATTCTGTTTTGAAGACAATCCTTTCCTGAGAGCAGTCTGTGTGTAGTTTCTGTGTTCTCACATCAACTACAGACTGATGTCTTTGTAAACAATCTTTTGGGTTTAGAGACTTCCAGTCAGCCTCCAGAGAAAGAACTGGGAAGAAAAACCAAGCAGAGCTAATTCCTGTGTTAAAAAATTACCCAAATATGTATTTATCTTATCAAACTTACTGTAAAAATTGCTATGCATAATGGGTATAATTACAGAGTTAAACTTTTCATCAGGAACTGCTACTCAATGTAGCAGTTAAAATGACTGAAATGAAATGGCTGTAAGACTGTACATCAAATCAGGAATAATTCCTGTGCAGCCATTAACCTTAACAAATGAAAAATCAGCATGCTATGACAAAACCAAGTTGTTTCAAAAAAAACACCAAGTGAAAATGTAGCATTTTAGCTATCTCTGCTCTCATGACCTCCTCCTGGCCACTGGACACTGAATTGCTTAAAAACAACATTACAAGTCCAATTAAATAAAGAAAACCCAAAACAAGTATCAAGGGAAGAAGTTTTAGAAGAAAACATCAGACACTTATTGATGGAAGGAAAATGTTTAAAGTTTGCTTTCTCAAATTCAGGTTTGTCAAAATAAACAGCTAAATATCTTGCTAAAGATTACAGATTTTAATCAATGTTACAAGTACCTGATACTAATGCTGCTTGTGGATTTTTTTGTTTGTTTGTTTCATTTATTAATTTCAAGATCTGAGAAGCAAAATATTTTCAACTTTGGGTAAATAAAAGAATCCCACTTTTGTTTAAACCTTTTCCACTACCAAACTAATCTTAGGAGACTAGTGCAGCATGGTATTTTTAAAGCTGCTTTAAATAATGGGAAAAATAATGGTATTCAATAAGAAACACGAAATGTGAATTTTGAGACTGGAAGAAAAATACAGGAATAAAGATGTAACACAGGAAAAATAATGGAAAAGGAGCCAAAATCTCTATTAATGTTCTTCTCTGACTGTCACATCACTGTCCAAGCACGTACTCTGAACACATCCACCTCTTCCATCTAACAGGCATTCACAGAAACTGTACTAAAACAAGAGGATTCCAAATTTGATGTCTATTAGGAAGGCACCTACTACACTACCTTTCACTAAGTCTTGGCATTAGCTTTAGAGAAACTGAAAATAAGAACTCCTTACTTTTAAGTCTTCAAAACCATTTAAAGAATTAAAGACACTACAATATAAGCAAAAACCAAAAATCCCACATCTCCATTTAACCAAACCTTGCTCCAAGAAAGAAATCTGTTAAGAAATAAAGCTATTTGATTTTCACTGAACATGACAGCACACCTGATAGTGAAAAAAAGAACATCTGACTTGAAACCAATCACAGTCTATATGACTGAAGGTGAGGTGCAAAGCACATGCTGAACAGTCTGCATTCATGCTGTTGACATTGTAGATACCCTACACTGGTTGGCAGAGTTCAACCCATCACATGGATTACCTGCTTATTTCAGCAATAAGCTGGTCTTTTGATCCATGAAATCTGAATTCTTTTTAAAAGCAAATGGAGAGTAATGGGAGAAGAGATAGAAATGGATGAAAACAGATTTTGTTTTCAACAGGGAGATGTTGCTTGCCCCTCCCCACAGACTGTCCCACCTGATCCCAAACAGGCAGCATGCATGCTAGGTGACACAGCAGTGCTAAGGGCTTTTTGTCTTTGCAATCCTTATTGAGCCCCAAAGCACAGTAGCACAACACTGCCACCCACCCCAGACACACCTGAAGAAAAGATAATCACAGGACTGGTCCCAGACGTAGTCATTGAAAAGTGACACACGGAAGTCACAAGCAGTACAACGCAGCTGATCACACGTTCTGGACAAAGAAGAACAAACAATCAGAGAAGCTGACTGGTGCAACAGACATCCATCATAAATGGGTCAAAGTACAGTACTCACTCAGAAATACTAGGAAAAATGTCACCTAATCTTCATGCTTTTACATCTCTGGCATGTTCAGAATTATGGTATGTGGTTTAATTATATGTTCATGTATTATTTTTACAGGTTCCTATCCTCGCTGAACACATAAGATTAACTGATATTCACTAGATATATTCTCTTTAGTCTTCCCCACTGGTACAGCACCCAAATATATGCTGAGTACACAATTACTTACTACAAAAAATGCCACATGGAAATGCAGTAATGTTCTACAGGATGTTATGGACAAATCACCAAAGTACCTCTTCTGTTAAATTCAGCTGCAATTGAAAAACACTCTGACCATTTTCAGGTCAGGGTCTGGGATGATTTCAACCAGCCCACTGACTGAAGTCACATACTTGACATCACACAGAAAGATGAAGAGAGGCAGGGAAAACTAACAACGCAGCAGCACTTTTTTAAACTACTTGTTACTGAATTTTGGGTTCATGTCTCACTTGCAAGCATCTTTCAACATCTCAAACAAACAAAAGGTCAAGTGGTCAACAACAGAGGACTGGAAGGGACCAGCTGATTTCAGCTGCAGCTACAGGCAGCCACTTCTTTAGATGACTGTAAGGCTGTCCTGCCCAGTTCTGCAGAATTCTGTACAACCACAGAAACATAGCTGTGAATAAGAATAATTATAAAGCAAGTAGCACTTTTTTTTTCAGGTTTCCTACCTTTTTGAAATATTTGTTCCTATCCCAGATGGTGAAAGGCTTCCACCCAGGTACACTGGACAGCATCTACATGGATTCATTAAAAAATATTAAATTATAGCAAGACAGGTTGGAGAAAGCAGTACAACATTTTTCCTTGTTTAACAGCAGGGTAATTATAAAAAAAAATTTTTTAAATATAGGCAAAGCATCCAAATGCTTGTAAACTACAGAATTTAAAAATTTCCACTATCAAAGTGTTCAAAGAAAAACGCTATGAAAATCACTCTCTATGCCAAATATACAAGGGTCTACATATTGCAACATTTGATAAATGTCTATGTCCATAAGGCAAAGGAAGATGTTGTTCAATGGATTAAATAATTACTAAATTTATAATAAATTATTCTGACCACATGAAAACACTTTAACAATTCTTTAAACAATTACATGTTTATCTTTGTTTTTCGTTAAAAAGACTGTCTTTCTTCTCTGTGTCTTTCTTAAGAAATGTCAATACAGATTAAACAGATTGATAAGAAGTTATAATCAAGCAATGTCCAACAAGCCTGAACATTTTTCACCTACCTTTTCCTATGTGCCTGTACAACAACACTATTTCTTACAGGTGTGAGGCTTGCAGAATTAGACTTCAATTTCTGTTTAAAAACAACCAAAAAATAAAATGCAGCATTACAGAAAAGTCACAATATTCTGTTTTACTTAATAAGCAGGAGCCAGAAAATCTCAGTCACACAAGAAGGGGACTAAAACTTTGGGAATTTTCTTGTTCAAGTTTGTGAGGCTCTGAAGTAAACAAGGAACAAGGCTTCTCTTCCCACACTGAATTTCCAGCTCTGGCTGAAGGAATTCTACACTACATGATCACTCAGACTTCACAATCAAGGCTTAGTATTTCATGCCCTTCTTTTAATAATTTTGCTTTTAAAAACAGTTATAATTTGGAACCATCTCCCGGGATGTTTTTTAGCTTTTGTTTCATTAAAACCCATCAAGAACTTAGATTATTCAAAAAGACAGAGTCTTTGAAAGGTTTCTAATTTGCTGCACACAGAAGAGTTTATTTGAATTACAGAATATGAGAACTCTAGATCCTAAATGGGAAGTTCTAGGGATATAAAATTATAAAATAATACAAATTTACTGGCATAATTCTCTCTCCCTCAGATGTATAGAAGTACTTTTGTTGGTTCAGATTTAGCCACTCTGTAAAAAATCGAAGACAAACAAAACAAAACATCACTCATGAAAATAAGGGAATCTGCTGGAGGTTATGAAGTAAAAGTAACACCATTTTCTACTGCTGATACCCAAATGAATATCTATTTTCAATGCCTTCTATCATTGTAACTGTCTTAAGAATGTAAACTTGCAGCTTCATCTCCATCTCCTGCTGTGAAATGAGGAGACACTTGCAGAGGACACAAAACGGGGAGCAGTGGTTGGTGTATCAGATGACTGAGCTGCCATTAAGAGGGACCTCAAATGACTTCCAGAAATGGGGTGAGAAGAATCTCTTCAAGTTCAGCTAAGGTGAAATGCAAACTCCTGCCCCAGGGGAGGAATAATCCTTATGCACAGAACACCATGTGGGCTGACCAGCCAGAAAGCAGCTTTGCAGAGAAGGCTGTGGGAAACTCAGTGGATAACAAGCTGACCATGAGCCAGCAATGTGCCCTTGCACCACAGAGCCAGGAGTATATTGGGATACATTCCAAGGGATGTAGCCAGCATGTCCAGGGAGGTGATCCCTCCTCTCTACTCAGCACTGATGAGACAGAATCAAAGAATCATTTCAGCTGGAAGGGACCTTCACCTGCTCAAAACAGGGTCAGTTTCAGCAGCTTGCCAAGGACTGTGCCCAGCTGCATTTTGAAAATCTCCACAGACTGAGACTCTACAACCTCTCTGTAGAGAGTGTCCCTGACCACCCTCACAGTAAGAAAAGTGTTTTCCTGTGTACAGATGGTATTTTGTGTGTTTCAGTGTATATCCATTGCCTCTTGTCCTGTCACTGGGCATTATAGAGGAGAGTCTGGCCCCTTCCTAACTACACTCATAGCTATTTACACTCATTGATAAGATCCCCCTGGAGCCCTCTCTTCTCCAGACTGAACATTCCCAGCTCTCTCAGCTGCTCCTCATATGACAGGCATTTCAGTCTCTTAACCATCTCCATGGAGGTTCTCCAGTAGCTCCATCTCTCTCTTGCATTTGAGAGACCAGAATAGGTCACGTTACTCCAGATACAACCTCACAGACATGCCTGGAGCACTGTGTCCAGCACAAAAGAGGCACGGACATAATGGAGTGGGCCCAGGAAAGGACCGTGAAGGTCATTTAGAATTTAGATGATCTGATATCCAGGTATAAGGTAAGAGAGGTAATTGTTTAGCCTGGAGGAAAAAAGGGTCAGGAGAACCTTAGGAAGGTATGTCAGGCAAAAATAAAGAGGATGTAGCCAGACTTCTCAGTGGGGATCACTGGCAGGAGAGGCAACGGGTGCAAACTGAAGTACAAGAATTTCCACTCAAATGTACGAAAAATCTTTACAACTTGTGAGGGTGGTCAAACACTGGAACTGACTACTTAGTGTGGCTGCAGTCTACATCCTCAGGGATAATTGAAAGCCATTTGGACAGAGTCCTGGGCAACTGGCTCTAGGCAGTCCTGCTTAAGCAGGTGGCTGGACCAGATGATCTCCAGAGGTCCCTCTTCCAACCGCGACCATTCTGTGATTCAGAGCATGGACACTATGCTCCTTTTTGAACTAGCATTTCCTTTAATTGCCTGTTATTGCCTAGGTAAGAACACATCTTTACATCTCTCCTGTTCCTCACTACAGGATTACTGCATTTTCCTTTCTGCTTTATTTTCCAAGTTTATTCTACAGCTTGTTTTCATTCATGTTTTGCTTTAAAAATTTTAGCTTATGGTGCTTTTACTTCCATTGTTGCACGTGACTTGTTCTGAATTCCTCCAAACCCTTACTCACCGGAGATGTTTTGGTAAAGCTGCTGTCATTACAGATTTCATCAATAATGTCATCTAGATCTTCTTCACTGCTGCCAGCACTCACTAACACTTTAGCTGGTCTGAAAAATAAATAAATCGGCCTTCATTTTTGTAGCAAGACTACGGCAATTGTAAGAACTGTGAGTTAAAAAATATAAACAGTTACAACCTCTTCCCCCTAATATTTGTGTAGTATCTCAGCTATGCCATCCCAACCATGACTGAACAGATGTAAACTGCAGGATAACACTTTTCAGTCACTGTTGAATTGTCCCAGCACAGGTCTTACTTTTGCTGGCTTCTTTTATTTCTGACTACTCCCAACCGTGAATAAAACTATGACAGTATAACCCCTGCTGCACTTACTCTGGGCAATCAATTGGACAACCCTGATTTTTCACATTTAGCTTCGGCAGCAGGAATATGATAAGGTCAGAGGAAGGTCTCTACTCAAGCTACACAACTGCAGGAGTCCTGAAGAGAATTCCTGCCAAACTGGATGCATTTAGAAAGATCACCTGCACTTTGCTTTTTGCTCAAATAACACTCAAGTCTGCTGTTTGCTAGTTCTTTGTCAAAGAAAGAGAGGCCTCTAGTACTGCTGCATTAACCAATCAAGAACAAATCAACTCCTGAGAAAGATGAAAACTGTGTAATTTTTTTTTCAATAGTGTAATTAGATCGACTAAAATTAAACCATTATGCAAACAATGTGGAAGTCCAGTAGTGTGGTCAAAGGTAGTGGTCTTGCATTAGTCACTGAATTCTTCAAGATCCTTTCCTGAGACTCTGAAATGTGTAAGCGCTCAGCAGCCCACCTGCAGAGATATCTGGCCGAGCCTCCCTGATCCACAGACCTTCCAAAGGGAGTCTGAGATGCCTGTGAGGCCTGGGATGTAAACCTGATGGTCAGGATGGAAACCCAAGGGCAGGCAAAGATGTCTGTCAGGGCCAGAATGGAAACCTCAGGGCCAGGATAGAAACCTGATGTCTGGGATGGAAGCCTGAGGGCAGGCTGGGATGTCAGACACTGAATGCTTGGCAGTACTGTCAGCAATGACCCTGTCAGGACCAAACGTGCAAAATCAGCATTTTGAATATTGTGGAATTTGAGGCAGATACCTCTAAGTGTAGCATGTAAGTTAAATGCTTACCGTAGAAGATATGGTTAGTGAAGTACGAACAGAATAGAAAAAACAGATCTGAGGGAAGAGCACGAAGCTATGTCAGGGAGGTTTAGGTTGGATATCAGGAAAAGGTTCTTCCCCCAGAGGGTGGTTGGGCACTGGAACAGCTGCCCAGGGAACTGATCCCAGCATCAGCCTGACAGAGCTCAAGAAGCTTTGCACAATGCTCTCGAGCACATGGCGTGACTCCTGGGGTGTCCTGGGCAGGGCCAGGAGCTGGACTTCGATGATCCTTGTGGGCCCCTTCCAACTCAGAATATTCTGTGATTCCAGCGAAATGACTGAAGTATCAAGAGAATAAAAACTTTGATAGCGCTATTGCTAAAGTTCTTCCTGCTCTAAATCGCGACATTTATAGATATTTGAGACCAGTTATATACAGAGAACTATCATGAGGTCAATTACAGAGCCAAGTAATCCCAAACCCTAATTCAGAGGCAAATTGGTGCAGCTTTTAACGCCATATTTAATCCAAGGTTGCAGTACAGGCAGGAGACAAAGACTAAATAACTAAACTCGCTGGCACACGATTTGGCTCTTTAAAAACNGGGGTGGGGGTGGCCGCGGGGCTTGGGCCGTGCCCGCGCCCCCGCCGCTCTCGCGATTCAGCAGGGAGCAGCGGGGAGGAGAAGGAAGAAAGAAAACGTAAAGCCACAGAACCGCGGCCGTAGTCGGCAGGATTCGAACCTGCGCGGGGAGACCCCAATGGATTTCTAGTCCATCGCCTTAACCACTCGGCCACGACTACGCATGCTGCAAAAGGCCTACTCACCTTCCTATGATTAGTTACCCGGGAAGGCGCATGGCCTGGTACTTGCGTCTGTCTCACGGGGCGCAGTGAAAGGTTTAAACTTAGACTTAATTCGTCTATCATATAATTGACTGGGATGGGTATTGGTCTGTTTAGAGCAAAACCAAACGGTTAGGCTTTGCTAANCGGGCTGCAGATGACACTCGCCGACCGTCGGCCCGGTTCCGGCTCCTGAACCCGCGTGTTGTGGGTTCCGGAGAGGTCTGGCCGCACGGGGCAGGCGGGGACGGCCCCCTCGCTCGGGGGTGAGGGTTGTGAGGGCAGGGGGACCGCGGCGGGAACACCAACCTGCCCTCCCTGGCCGCCGCGGGCTCCTCCTCCTCCTCCTCGCCGCCGCGCCGCTGGAACAGCCGCCTCTCCACCTCGTCCAGCAGCCGGTCCA
>VYXD01013159.1:52085-106375 GCA_013397195.1 Hylia prasina | reverse complement strand
TTTTGGTGTAGATTAGGAACAGTTGTGGACAGAGCAGCCTCAGTCCCCTTAAAACCATGAACACCCCCCAGCTGGCATCCCCCATAGTGCCCAGGAAGTCGGGGCAGGCATTTTTGAGGAAAGTCCTATAAAGGTGGCTCTCACCTATGGCTCTGTTAATAAATCGAGACAAACGTGGGAGGTGTCAGTCACAAGTCTTCCAATGCCAGCTCCACCTCTCGTCAGAGACACAGGAGAGGTGAGATGTCCTGAGGTGGGCACGCTGCCCATAGTGTCAATGACCGCTGTATATAATTATATTTTTTTAGAAATATAATGAAGCAATTTAGAGAGAGAGGTCCTGTTAAGCTAAACAGAGCATTGCCATCTCCTTAGGGCAGCTGAGACAGAAAGCACAGTGCTTGTACCTTCCCATTGCCAAGATGGCTCAAAATTTGTCAGCCTGTGATGAAGTGGTGTCTGCTGTCCTTTAAGAGCTCCAAGCAAAGCCTCTCGGTAACAAGGTACTTTACAATTCTCTGGGTATTTCAATTAATGAGTTGCAAGCCCTGTCTGAATTCCCTTGTACTTAAGCTTTTATTTTATTGTTCCTTTTTCCTCCCCACATATCTCAGGTCACTGTTAATACCCCCATCCAATCTGTGGCAGGGCTGCTGGGGGAGATGTGTTGTGTACAAGAGCTGTGAGCCTTTGCTGAGTTGATGTGATGGAAGAAACTAAATAGTGTTGATGCTGCTCCAGCTCTTTTAAGTGGTCCCTTGGCCAGGACTCTGTGTCATGTAGGTAAATTCAATCCAGAAGAAGTGGATTTTTGGGTGGAATTTTTGCATTCATCTCTTGCAGCTGTGGAGAGTTTAAACTAATCACAGTTCTCCCCAGTATGCTATCATCTCTGTAATTTGAAAAAGGATCAGGAGCCCACAGGCTTGGAAAAATCTTGAAGAAACTCTTGTCCTGAAATACATCATCACATGTGGAAAAGACCACTTGCTGCATCATCTTAAAGAAGCTTATGAATGCCGAAATCCAGTATCATTCTGGCATTCTTTCAAATGGCCTTAGAAATCTGAGTACATTCTCTTTTGACTGCAAAACAGCTTCTTTCCCTTTCCATCAATCCTGTGGCTGTCAGTGTGTCTGTTGCAAGGTGCCAAAAATGTATGGAGTGTCTATGGGATAACAGTGCCAAAGTCAGGGGTGCCTCGAGGCCTTCTCCCATGAACTCGCTGGAGCATTTGCTCAGTTGGAAAGCATTTGAAACCAAAAAGAAAAAAGGCACAGACCTTTAAAAATTGTTGAACTGAAAAGATTGGCTTTGTGCAGATTGCTGCCTGCTGTTGAGATCCTTGTTGTTCAAAACTTCTGAAAGGCCTGATGCAATCAAAGAAACTAACTGGGTCAAATTGATTCCAGACTAGTCCCTGGAATCACACTGAGGTGAATCTGACATACTGGGCCTTCAGCTGAGCTGTGATCAGGAGAAAGGAGTTGAGGTCATACCCTGAATTTTGTCCTCTCTTAGGAAATCAGTGAAGTGTCTTGTTCAAATCTTGTTCAAAAGTCTCCTGGGTATGACTGGGTGCAAATGGAAAGGTTACTGATTGCTGAATGCTGGAAAAGTACAGAATGACCATTTTGATAATGATTTTTTTTTTAAAAATATATACTTTCTCAATATATACTTAGGAAGAGAGGACAGAAAGCTGGAAGGCTGTCCTGGGTGTAAGCCATAATGTTCTCTAATCCTCAAGCTACTGAAAGCTTTCTCAGTGGTGCTGAAAAAAAAGGATTTTGCCACAACAGTGATGAAGGAAAAAAAAAAAATCTTTCTAGGGCAGGATGTTGATTTCCCTCTTCTGTTTTCTCTGGGAACCAAAGTAAGCCTAAATTGAGGTTGACCAGAACTTCTCTCAGTCCTCTTCTCTGAACAATGAACTCTCCAGGGCTCAGTAATGATAAGAGGTCAGCAGAGCCAGGTAATACCAAAGTCATTTCCAAGTGGTACCCCTTGCCAAACAAGAGGGAAATGATTGCAGGGAGGCACTCTTCTTTTTGATATGGTGATCTCTCACTTTGGAAAGACAGGTGTCTGCCAGGGGAAAGCCAGAGCCTCCCTTGGAATGGAGAATGTAAACCCCCTCCCTCCAAATTATTATAATATTGAAATTAAGGGGCTTTCAGGTAAAGATGTGGGAATAGGAATATCAGTTCTTTACTAGGAATATTAAAAATAAAAATGCAGTAGTACAAAAAAAAAAGGCAAACAAAAAAACCACAGAGTCAGAATACAACCTGACACCGTTGGTCAGGGTGTTGGTAGCAGTCCAGTTAAGTCCTCCTGGAGTGACAGATGTGGCTCTGTTGGAGCAGAGATGATCTTGCAGAAGGGTGTAGTTTTACTCTGAAGGTCTAGTAGTGGTGAGATGGGGCCAGTCTCCCTCTGGGAATCCAGTCAAAACTGGCTGCCCTGGTGTTCTGAATCTCAGCTTTTATCTGGTAGGAATGCTTGGCTGCTCCCACTGGGTGGAGCATCTTACAATAGGATGATGTAATTTTATCAGTCATGCACTGAGACTCAATGGCCCATTAAGAGAAGATATCACCCTGGAGGGAGGATGGGTCATGGAAGAGATAAAGCTCCACCTGGTTTTAACAGCTGGCCCATTAACATTAGACACCTGCCCCCTCCCCACTGGAGTTATGAGGAATGGGTTATACAAGAGATAAAGAAAACACTTCCCCTCCAGTTTCAATAGATGGGCAATAGAATACATACTTTTGGTTGCACCTTGCATTGCAACCCAAGACAGGTGATAACACGTTGCAAGCCTTTCTGCCTTGCAATCTCTTGCCCCAGATGTTGGGGTGGAGGTAGTGCAGTGACTGCCTCTCCCCAAGGCGTTCTGCCACCTCCAGCATATGTAGAACTGTACAACTCCTTGCTCCCAGTTACAGGATATTACTCTAATCCTGTTCCTCATCAAAATCCAGTATAACATCATTTTGAGTGACACCACTTATTTCTTATTAATAGTACAGTGCATCAACATGAGAAAATTCAGGGCTAAATCTAGATTTTTGGCCATAATTTTAACAACTAGCAAGCATTCCTGTGAATGCAATTTTTCTACTAAAGATAACAGATTGGGAGACAACTTCTTGAAAGACCTCTTGGCAGCAAAACTAGCAGTGTGTGCAAGATTCCTCATGTAACACTGGTTTGTGATATTGAGAGACAGCCTTGGATCAAAGGACAGTTTAAGCTGGAGGCCATCCCAGTCTTGGACTTGACTGTCAATCCTTCCATCAAAGGTGCCAGCTCAGAGAGTGGATTTTTGGTTCAGTTTGCTGGCACAGCTGCCTTACCCCTGAGGGGCATGAGGACTGGAACAACTTCCAGTTACTTCCAACCTTCCTCTCAATTAATAATTTCAAGGTTAGAGTATGTGAGTACCCACCACCTGTTGCCTGGGCTACACAGTTGTCTCGTAAAGGAAACTGTTCCTGAGAAGAACAGGTAAGTGTCCAGAATGACAATCTTAGCCCTTGCTGTGAGGGGTAAACTTACTTTCGGATGTTTGTAAACATACATGCTCATTTTCAAATGAGTGTGATATGGTGCTTACCAAGAGCAGCAGAAGATTTTTCAGGACAGTATACAAAACAAAAAAATACTTGTCTGGAGGCCTTTAAATGAACATGGCATAATCCTCAAAGCTTCTTATAACCACAACATTTTGATCTCTGTGAGGGCATAACAAACATTGGAAAGCCATTTCTGGAAAAAACTGTCAGCTTGTAATGCTGTGTAACAAGGAGGTCACACTTCCAAATCAATGATAGTTATGTGTAACTTTGAATAAAAATGGTGTTGCTAGGCACTGTGCAGCTTTACTGCACCTGCATTCTCTGGCACCAAGGGTGTCAGTCCCTGTAAAGGCGAGCAGAGAGAGGCAGATGGTGATAAAGCAAGTCAGTGCAGAGAACATTTCACAAGGTAAAAATGTTTTCATTTAACAGATAGAAATAATAAGTAGGAGTGAATATAAGATAATTGGCCTCCAGGAAGGACCTAGGCTGTGAGAATGTGAATAGGAAGGAGAAAGCATCAAACACGGAGGACTGGGGACTACTGTGGAAAAATCCTTCCTGCTTGCTGCCCATTGCACAGCTGTGGTAAGAGGCAAACACCATGTAAAACCAGCCTAGCTGAGGGAGCTGAAACCAAAGCAGAGATAGTGTTCCATCACCCTTGCCAAGGCTGGAAAATATTTTTCAGGGATGATTCTCCAGAAGAGTTGTGAGCTAGGAAAAATTATCCCATAAGCCACAGGGGCATGGTGTGGGTGTGCATGTGGGGGTGAAGGTGTGTGTGAACTCCACATTAATGTCCTGCTCCTCAGTGGGGCTGATTCAGATTTTTCTTCCTGAGGCCCCAGGATACTGCATCTCAGAGGGAGACAGATGTGGAAGCTGACAGGGCTGGTATTGTCACACATCAGGTTCCAGATACACTCCTTGGTTTCATTGCATAGCTCCTTTTTCTTAGTATAAGAATCCTGGTCAGTGAAAATGTATGTTAGGCAGAATCACACCTGTGTAAGATGAATGCCATTTGCATGTGTGATTTTGCACAGGCTTTTACAGTTAAAAGACTTAAAAGAGTGGCAAGAAGAACAAAGTCTGTTTTAGATGAAAGCTTCTTCATAAAACCTCCCTCTAGAAGCTCAAATACTAAAAAGAGATCTTCGTGTCTGTAACTGGGTAATGAGGTTTTCATTTGGACTTGAAATAAATAGGGTTTTTTTCCAGTGCAGTTTTCAAAAGGAAGAATGTTTAAGGGCAAAGTGAAAATTAAAAGCTAGGACCTCGCTGATTTCAGCAGGGCCAGGATTTTATAAAGAAGGTGAAAATCCAGTCTATCTCACTGCAAATATCTGTTCCTTGCTGGAGGACGGGAAGTGGTAGCTCTCCTTCCAGCTCCAGGCTGCGTCTCCCAGCAGAGGGCATTGCAGAATGACATTACTGTTTCTCAGAAATCTGGCAGAAGGTAAGCTGAACTTCAAGGGGTTATTTGGCTGGTCTAAAATTTATTTTCATGACCTCCACTGGAAGAGTAGATCATCAGTCGTTTAAAACCAAAAGATGCTGCTAACAAACTGTAGCTGAAAAGGAGTTTTCCTTGCCCTCTAAAAAACCCTAATGCCTGAAAGAGAAAGCAAATGCCAGAAAGCATTTGTTCCTCAGTTTTTCTATCACACAATTTATTTTAATGTTTTAGATGACACTGTAGGCTGAATTGCCAAGATTTGTTTCAGGTTCAGATCCTCTTGACATTCTGTAAAAAATAATAAACTGTTTCCTATAAAAAATAAATGCAGAATTAAGATAATGATGTGAGCAACAAGGAGAAGAGAGAAACGTCAAAATTTACAGTAGATGTGGATAACAGGCATAATTTAAAATAATGGAGATAAGAAAGGGGATTTTTCAAATGATTGGGACATGCTGTATATCAAACCAAGAAGCTACAGAATACCCTGAGCAGTGCATAGCTCTCATTGCAGGCTTCTCTCTTCCCTGCCATCTTCCCTGAGCCCTGTGTCCCCCCACATATGACACTTCAGGAACACATTCAGGGGCAGACAGGGCAGTACTGACCCTGTCTCCACCATCTGACTGGTTCTGTCACATAACAGTTGTGCCAAGCCACCTTCTGGAGGCAGTGTACATGGAGTTAATGTACAAGGGCAGGTTGACTCCATAACACAGGCATTCTGTTAAGTCTTTGTCTACAGGCAGTGTTCAGTCCAGCTTATTGTGTCGTCACCCAGCAAACTGAGTGGGCACATACCTTGGCAGAGGAGATTGAGGGCAGAAGAGGCTGAGAAATGTGTGGAACAACAGTACATTCATTCTCTTGTTTAGCATTTGTTCTTTGGCAGGTCACAAGAGGATTCAGTGTGTTTGAAAGTAGTCATTGTACTTTTACAGGTGGAGAAACAGAGTCACCCAGGTGATTGCAGCCTGCTCAGAGTCATTAGATAAAATCAGGATAGAAGTACTAAGTGCACTCCCATCTCTCATGTTGATAAAGTCTCAGCTTTGCTGCACACTGACTGAGCTGCACCATGTCTATGTGCTACAGTGAGAAATGTTTCCAAGTCAAAGAAGTCCAGGTGGGCAAGAGTTAAAGAGCAAATTCTACCACCTTGATTCTTGATAACTTTCTCACTCAGGTTAGTTTACAGTGTTAAAACCAAAGGGACTTGAACAGAGCAAAGGTCCTGAATCTGAATTTCAATGAGTGATATTGAGGGAGTGGTTGGGGTATTTTATACATACCCTAAAAATGCCTAATAGGCATTCAGCTCTGGAGGACTTGAAAGGACTGTAACCTTTCCTACAGTTTAACAACACATTTCTCCATAAAACTAACTTAAGAGAAATTCCCTACATTCCCACACTGAACACTTAGCAGTCTTTTCAAACTTATGATATAGCAGTAAATATAGCTTATAACCATAAAATTAAGGTTATGTAGACTTGTAACTTTTTATTTTATGCCAGCTCTGTGGGCCACTAGCAATTTCTACAGAGGTTACTGTCCTGATGTCTGCAATGAATTACATGAGTAAACTAAGAAGAAACAAAACTCAGAAGAGTAAGAAGAAACAGAAAACAACCCTCACTCTTTAAAAAGACACATTTAAGAGGAGAAGGGCAAACAAAAGGAACTTCTCATGCTTTACCATTTCAATTTAAGATAGTTCTTTGTGCTATACAGGGAACTTGCTAGTATACGTAGCTATGATTGCACTCATGGGCTGTTTAATGGCTACAGAGTAACTCAAGAAAAGGTGATAGATCTTAAAAATAACAAGTAGTGTTTCCTTGGAGGGCTACCAAATGACATTCTGACAACCTGTGCCAAGTGAAGCTCTGATGAGCAAAATTTAGATGATTTTTACTGTGATGTGCTAAATAAAATTTGTTTCCATAGCTGCATCCTTGCAATTTGTGTTACAGATTGATTGTGAAGTAACAGAACCTCTGGTTTTCTACAGAAAATGGGCTCTGCTTTTATTATGTGGTTTTACAGTGCCTAGAAAACCTTTGGCTTTCCAGTAATGTAACTGTAAACTAAAATCTTACAGTTAGCTTTTCTTTTTCTAGTAGTGACTCTAGACTGCAGAGTCAAGGTTGCTCAGCTTTGAGTTGCTGAACAGAAATTCTTTAAAGTCCACTGCTTTTAAGAAAATAGGTGAACAGAATTTTTTGGAAATTAGCCCTCTCTAGGGTAGATTTGTTACCTCCTGCTATTTCTGTTGTCTGGAAATTTTGAAGGTCAAGAGCCACCTAATGAACAGCCTTGTTTTTCATGATAGCTCAGTTTACTGAGCTATCATAAATGTGTGACTACAAGCATTTGGACAGCATGGAAATTGGATGCATCTTTAGTGGCTCAGGCCTTTAGCTAAAAGAAATACAGCCACAGCAGGAGGGGGCTAAGGAAAAGAGCAATTAATTTAGTTTTCCAATAGTATTGCAACAACATGGGCATCATAATTTAAAAGCCTTTGGAACAGTCTTCTTAATTTCCTCCTATCCCACTCCCTCAACTTCTTGTCTTGGTCTGGCTTTTGTTCACTTCGTGCAGCCTGCCAGACCAACCCGAGCCTGCCTGAACCCAACCAAGTTGGTCCCTGACGTAATCCCGAGTGGTGACCTGTGAGGCTGACCTCAAGATTTGCCAGGCGGAAAAGGACCCACTTGGTTTTAAAGTGCTGGCTCTGTTTTGTGAAGAGCTGGCAAAGTATGTTTTTCTTTTGACTTTTATAGCTTGTTCCAAAGTCCATGGAGGATACACAGCTGGCTGGCAATACCACAGCTAATTCCATGGCTGCAGAGTCTTAAAAAGCCTCTGGTGGTGATGCTCAAAAGCAATGCACAGGAGTGGTGTGCTCTATGTAATATGTGTGCTGCCTACAGACCTTGGTGCTCTCCACAAATGCACAACATTAGTGAGGTGTTTCATTAATCTGTGATGGAAGGAAAGCAGACGTTTCTCTAGATAGCAAGTTCTAAGTGCTCCTGATCTCTGTCAATTCTGCTTTTCCCCTCCTGCTCCTTGCTCTCTGTGTCTAATACTACCAAAAGTGAATGACAATTCCAAACCTGTTTTGCAGGCTGGGAATTGCTTGTGTCTGGGAGAGAGAAAGCTGTTCTTTTGAAACTCTTTACATAAATATTCGGGTTCCAAAATTAATAAATATTTTTCTCTTGTTCAGTTGTTTATTGATGATAGTTCTATTTTCTCTGGAGTATCTATTTATATGGCCTTACTTCTTCCTTCTTGACATCTGTGGCTTTGCAAATATTCTGGAGAAGTCTGCAGGACAAAAAAGAACACAAATTTCCTGAAATTTCATCTGAATCATAACCCAGAAAAGCAGCAAGTAGAGAAATAAATAGTAATAACCCTTTTGGAACTAATCTCTTCTGATTAAGGGGAATTGCAAACATAATGCATGTCTCTGTAGTAGCAATTGCAAGGACAATTATATGAAACATGGCAACTAGACAGGCCTCCCAAACACTTGCTGGTAGCTAGGATGAGGTAGTATATGAATTTTCCTGTTGTTGAGTAGTCACCCACCCAGTCTTGACACAATGACTGCCTGTGAGCACTGACATGAATTATCTTTCTGTGAGCATTACATAGCTCATCACCTTCAGTCAGCTAAATGTCAGCATGTCTTAATAACATAAACAAATCAGGGTATCTGCAGCTGAGGTTCACACTTCAGTTAGTTTTCTGTCTCCAAACGTGAAAGATCTACATGTTCTTAGAGGAACAGGACGGTCTCAGCTCTCAGGATGAGATCTCTAAAACCTCAAAGGAATGCATCAGAGCATTGTTTCTTTCACAGGTTGTGGTTGTCTCTTCTTTTATGGCCTCCCATTCTCAAAACCTGGAGATTAGTGCTCTTACTGAAGGTGTGGAAAACCCCATGCTCAGTTCACTCCCCTGGTCCAAAAAAAAAAAAAAATCCCCAAACAAAAAAAATTCCAGAACTATTTTTACCACCCATTTTGGGAAAAGGATTTTTCTCTTTTTTGAAGAAGACCACAAGAGTTCTCAAATCCTCTTGTGGTGCAGAAAAAAACCAACACTCAGTGGCTACCATTTAATGTCTTTTAGTTGTTACATTAATGAAATTGCCTTTGATGTGCTCAAAAAGACTTCTCCAGTGTGTTTAGTGTGTTTCCAGAGTGTTAAGAGTGATTTTTTTTTTTCCGCATTGAAGAATTAATGGATAGGAGAACATCTCTGTAGCCCTTAGTGCAGAGACTGGAACATGAGTCCCACTTTTTCCAGGTGAGTCTCCCAGCAGGATACTCAGCTGCATTTATGTGATATTTACCTAGAGCCTGGAGTGGTTAGGGCAGGGAGCTTGAAGCTTTCAGGTGGAGAAGTGAACTGCTCAAGTGCTCTATCCAATAAGCTTCTGCATAAGACACTGATGGTAGAATCACTACAGCTTTTCAGACACAGTAGTGATCTGTAGCTTGTTTTGGAAAGGACTTCAGGAGTTACTGTGGAGCTCTTGACCTCAAGCAGAAGTGTGTTCTGCAGCACAAGGAAAGGAGCTTCAGCTGTGGGGTGGAAGGAGGCTGCTAATACCCTATTGCTGCCCATGTTTCATGTTAGCTCTAGATATATGTCCTCTTGGTTCTGTGGGTATTGGACCCCATTCCTGGGATTTCTGACTCAAACTGCACATGTGGGAAGCCTAGCACATGTGGGGAGGGGCTTATTTCTATTTCACCACCAATAATTCAGGTAGTGTGGCTTTTGGCCACACAAAAGTCCTTTCTTCTTCCATTGTCAGAACCACACAGTCGCCTGGTGTTGTGAATCTTGGTTGTTCGAGATTGGAGTCCAGCTATGCAGCTGTTCATGTCTATCTCAATGGGTTAGGATTAATAAATCTCTTTTCTTTCTACCATTTATCTGGGGAATACACCTGGGAGGAGATCCAGTGGCATAGTATTTTTATTTGTAGGTAATCCAAGTTTTAAATATTAGTTTTGTGCAAGGCATAACCTGGTACTCATTTGATGGGCACTGCCTAAGTCAGCCCTGAAAAAGACATACATCTTCACTCAAGGCTTCTCTGAGGCCTTCCCAGTTCTCTCTGGCACAGTGTATGTAGAAATCTTGACTGGAATTGGCAATCGGATAAATAAATGTGGTGTAGTCCATGACCCAGGTAAAGAATGACATTAGATCATTACATTAATCAAGTATTTTTAGCTGCAGCTCTTCTGTCTGGGTCACATGATGGGCAGTAGTCTTTCATTTGGTGCTTTGGCAAAAGGATGAGGGGCAGAGAAGAGGGAGGAACAAGGAAGAATCAAGGGTGGTGGAGGCCAACAGATACCTTTATGAGGGAGAACACATTCCCAAAGTAGTGGAGAAGGAACCTGGGCTTGACTGGTGCTTGCTGACTTCACCACAGGCTACATTTATCCAAAAATCAAGGAGGGGGGTTGGAGGGGAGTTACCTCTAATAGGAAACCTGAGATGATTTGCTTTTTGTTGGATACCAGTGTGTGAGCAGTTGTCTATTCCTACCACCCAAGCACGAAGCTCCTGTATGATTATGAAGAGAGATTGTTAATATACTTATACTTTTAAGTTTGCATCTATTATTTATTTTTACAAATGTCTATGGTATGTCCATCATGGGAAAACCAAGACTAGACAATGAAAGCTGAGCTACAAAAACAAAGTTTATGGATGTGAAATGGAGTTTTATAAAATGATGTATTTTATAATCATTGTGAATTGTGACTGGTTTCCAGACTGAAAAAAAATTATGGTATCTGCAAAACTGCACCTGCAGCAAGGCTGTATAGTGCTGAATGAAAAATGTGTATCATGGATTATTACAGTTTGGGTTTTGTTTGGGCTTTTTTGGTGTTTGTTTTATTTTGGTTTGTTTTAGGTCATGGGTTTTCTATTATTTATGGCAATTCCTTTAGAACAGCACTGGAGTCGTGAGTGTTAAATGTGTTCATATGCTCTGGGGTACCTGCATGCAATTTAAATGGAAAAGAAGATAAGTGTTTGAGAAGATTGAGCTCTACAGCCACTGGAAATTGGAAGGAGAGAATTTTTTACAGGTAGATATCACAGTTAAATCTTAATCACAGTCATACTGGTATAAATCCAGTGTAACTCCACAGGGAGCCTAACAAGGTCCTGGCCACACTGCTGCTGAATTAAACACAGCTTGTGCCTAGCATGTTGCAAGTCACCCTTTGGTGGGAATATCCTTTGGTGGATGCATGCAGGCCCAGGCAAGTTCACAGGCAGTATCCCAATTGTCTTTTATAGTACTATTTTCTGGTGCCCCCCTGGTAGCAAGAAAGTTTGATAAAAGGCTGTTGTACAGCTCTAGAAAATGTAAATCTAAGAGAAAAATGTCACTAATGAAAATACTGAAGAAATATGATACTAAGATTAATAAATGTCATTAGTCAAGTTGCAAGCTCTAAGTAGTGCTGTAATTACCCTTGGAAAAAAAATTAATAGAGTATTTCTGAAGACATTGCAGGAACTAGTAAATAGAACATTTCATGGGTTATGTTTTCTCCTTTGTGTGCATATAGTCAGGGAAGAATATACCATATAGGAAAATTAGTGTACCTAACTTATTTCACATCATGGCTATTTCTGTCGTGCTTTCCATAGTTAGTTTAAAATTGTGTTCCATGGACTTACAGTATTTTCTTTGATTTGCTGCCAATATTTGCTTAAGCAAATTGAAGAGCTTGTACTATACTAGGGTAGAAAGAGTGATAAATTGCAAAAATGCAGTAAATGTTAAAGCTACATTTTTAAGCAGAAATCTGAAGAAATTGCTCTCATGGTGATAACTTTAACACATTGAAAGGAAAACACATGATCACATAAAATAGTAAGTGAAAGTTTGTGACAGAGGATACAGGTTCAACTATTTGCTACACCTGAAGAGGTTTCGAAGTATTTTTTACCTGGTTCCCTGAATCACAGTTTATTAGTGTTCAATACAAAAGTATTAATTTCTAGAAAAAGTTTACCAGATATTATGTTCAAATGTGAGAACTTAGATGCTAAAAACTCCTTTTAAAAAGTGCTTGCCAGTTCCATTGTTGACTTCAGGATAGAATTTGGTCCATTGTAGTGCTTTTTGTCTATTTTCTTGTTAACAAATTTGTGTTGCTTTTGTTTATTTCTGCATGTGTGGAGAAAACCATTACAGAAATTATTTTCAGAGGCATGAGACACATAATACAGAGCAGAACTAAATCCTGACTTGGTACACTCTAGTTTTGCCTCACTGCAAATAGAGGTTTAAATAAAAGTTTTACAGTTTCTGGGAATCTCTTGAAGTGCAAAAAAGGAGATGCATGATCAATTATTATGGACAGGATATACTATTTTATGAAATATAACAATCAAAATAATTTGAAATACATTAAGTGGCATGTATTCTGTTTCTGATTTATATTTGCAGAAACATCATGTATTTATACTAGTTCATCTGAAGATATGTATGCTACTTAGATCACGTTAAAGAGATCTTTTAGAGTATTTAGAAATGCTAATTTCAACAAAAGAAGGAGCTCAGTGAGGTACAGAGCTAATGAAGTCTCATATTCCATTACCTTGTTACTTTTAGGTGGAACCTTGGATATTTGACTGAAGCTGTCATTTCAATTAGATGGAATTCTCAGATCTTTTAATGATTTCTCTTAATATGGGGATACCTAATTACTTTTATTGAAAAGCTATTAATGGAAAATAGGCCTCATCACAGATACTTATATATTTTTACAAAATTTTGTAAGAAATATGTGTTGGGAACAGACTACAGTAGAAAAGGGCATAATGAAATTCCTTTGATTTTGCTTCTCTCCATAAACAAACATTCCAGTAATGTGAGAATTAGGTAATATTGTCACCAGGTGGGGTAAAACCAAGTACAGCCCTTGAAGAGTAAATAGCATATAATAAATAGTGAAAGAAAGAACTGAAATAATTCATTTGAGAACATCTAAACAGCTGAAATATGTTCAATGAAACTGTTTTTGAACAGTTGTGAATAACAACCAGATGAATTTAAGTCAAAGTTTCTCCATAATAATTCAGAAAGAGAACAAAAGGCTTAGTCTACTAAATAAAACATTTGCTATGAAAAGCTTGCCCCGCTCTAGTTCATATATTGTAAAAGGATGTTGCCTTAAGATATGCTTTATTACCAAACTCAGATAACGATACTGGGAAATGCTGCCTGAACACTTCATTAAAGGAGCTATGGACTAGGAGATCTAAGAGCAGTCAATAGTTGAAAAAAAGGTATTTTTACAACTTTATGACTCTAGAGTAATAAACAAAGGATGTAACCGGTGGAACCTGGGGGAGGAGGCAGACAGAGAAAAATAAATGCAAGACAGACTGCAAAAAGATAAAGCATCTTTTGGCAAGCTTATTTTGACTTTTTAAACTGGAACAATGAACGACTATGGACAGTCCCTCCTTTCCACCACTATGCAATATCTTCCACCCCATTTTCCATTGGTAGCACTCTGTGTCAGTAGACAGTGATCAGCTCTGGGTTTTAAATGGCACTGGCACATTATGAGATCTCACCTGGTTCAGGTCTGTGAGTTTCCTTAAAGCAAACCCCTGTTTCTGCAGAGCGCTGTGCTATTCCTCCTGCTGCAGACAAATGCATATGGCTTTACTGTGATAACTTCCTCAAGGTTATGACGACCTTAACTAGTGAGTCAAGTGGATAATATCCTTGTGGGAGGACTAAGTGAGGCTGGGTAACATAAGTCCTCTCTCAGGTTTCCTGGGAGACTACAAAGGAGAATTCTATCACATGCACACAAATAAGAATGTGCATTTGAAGGGAGTGTTCATCACTGCTGTGTTAATTTCTAATGGAAGACTTGCAGGGCATTAGAGTCACTGTAGCTTGCATCCAAGCCCATGTCAATGAATTACAGTGCATTCTCTGTAAGCAGGACTTCATGCTTTCCAGTTCTTTCACATACAGCGATTTTAGGAATTACAAAATGTAACTGGGAAGGGACTGTAAGATTGTCTTGAAAATTGCAGTCCTTTGAAAAGGAAGCTTTATTAACTTTTAGTCATATAAATGTAATACACCTTTGCAAATCTTAGGCATCTTCTGTGGAGCAGTCTGTGGACAGTGCTAAGAGTCCCATATGCATAGGAAGGTTGCTAATCTTACCTAAGGGAAGGCAGTTGCTCATATGTAACAGCTGGCAGAAATCACTATCAGCAACGAGACAGGTACATCTTTATTGGATGGGAACCATCATAAGAAGGAGAAATGTTTCCACTAAACAAGAATCTTTGAGGATTTATTTTATAAACTTCTCCTTTTCCACTTTCTTCTTTAATTCAGGTGTTCCTGAGTTCCCTTTAATGCTGGATGGTGAGTTACACAGGGTTTCATGAAGACCAGGATACTTGAAGGACTGTAGTTAGTGGAGAAGGTTTGTTTGCTCAAAGACAGATTTGTATCTTTATTTTCACTTGATTTTTGTGGCTAACTTGAACATTAGCTTCTCCAGTTCCTCTTCATACTGTCCAGATTATCCAGGCTTACTTGCTTACTTACTTTTGCAGCTACTGGTCTGTTTTCAGCCATTGAAGGCTGAAAAAGCCCAAGATGAGCACAGATTCATGGAATGATGCATTCTGTCTGATTTCAGATTCCAGATTACATCTTCTCCCTGACTCTGCATCCAAGGCTTTCACAGAAAGTGGCTTCATGGTACTGAGGACCAGGCAAATTTGAGGAGAAAACAGGTTGGTCAAATGAAAGTAGAAAAAAAACCCCAAACATGCTAAACTCCAAAACAGTCCTCCCAAAAATCCAAAGCAAAGCACAAATTCAGTAACACTGGAACTGCTCTGTGACCTTTCACAGGTGGGAGTTGAGGAATTAAGGAAACCTCAGGAAACTGAGGTCATGTCTGCTCAGCCTAGACATTAAATATCCCATGGTGCTTTACATACTAGGGAAGGATTTACCCTCATGTTCTGACCAAAACATAACCTTTTCCTCAGAGCAAAGAAGCATCCATACTCTGATTAGAGTCTCCTCTCCATCCTGAAAGTGTCTGCATTTTGATGATGCAGCTTGTGCTTTTGTATAAACACACACACAAGTGTATGCAGCATGACTTGGGTATTGAAGAGGGCTTTGCACACAAAAGCAAATTTCCCATGTTTGTGCAGAGTGTGAAAGGCTTATGACCGTGCCTTGGGAAGGCATGTTCCCTTGGCACTTGGAACTTGGGAGGTATTTGGGGATCCTTTTTTTAGATAATTTGCATTATTTATTATTAGTTCAGAGGGATGGCCAGCAGAGCAACAAACAACATGTAACAGCTGTTGGGTTTGATTGGGCAACCATTCTCCCTTTACATGAGGGCAGTCCTTTTGACTTCATCAGAACTGTTAGGAGTACTGGTGATATTTACCAATATTAAATTAAATTTGGGAAAATAATTTAGGTGAGAAAAATGCAAGTATACTGTTAAACTTGCAAGAATATTTGCAGAGCATAGCTTTGACTTATAATTAGTGTTTGTCAAGTTCTGTGCTAATGGGTCAGAATTTGTCTCTCCTATTTCCTGATTTAGGAAAAATCCCAATGCAATTTTTTAATATTTTAAAGCGCTTTGACTCTAGGGATGAAAATAACTCGGACTTCTGCACTAAGTTATACCAGAGAATAATTTTTGATGTACTGTAGCATAGACTTTGAATAGTTGCTGTTTCAATATAAAAATAAAAACCATTCGCTTAATGTGTAATTAATAGTTTGGCATTTCCCTAAGGCTTTACCCAGGACCCTTTCTGTTTCTGTTTTGTATTACTGAACTCCCCTGCTAAATATTTCCAGATCATATAGATTTAGATAAGACATGTTCCAGAACTTATAACATTTTTTATTTTGACTTTTACAGTATTTATTAGTGTAATGAAAATAATACTTTGACAAGTCCCCAAATAAATGGTAATATTCACCCCTGGATAACTGAGTGAAACGTTCAGTGCCATGGGTTATTTAACTGTGTTTACATTACAGACATAAAAGATATGATAAAAATTTTAGTGCAGATCCATTAAAAGCTCGTGACCCTCTCCTTTGACCAAGGTGTTGATCCTGTAGTTTGGGGAACACTGGAGGACATTGGCAGACATGAGAAATGCCACAGAGCTCTCTTGGGAATACAAGGGGACTACAGGATTGGGAGTTAACCTTGAAAGTGCTTTGTGGCATTCTGTGGGACCACTCTTACCCTTACCTGCTTCTATGCATAATAAAAAGGTGTATGAAGAATAATTTGGTGAAAAATATGTGACTTAGAAATGGAATAGCTGGGAAGATGTCTGAAATTTTCAGATGTCAAAACCCAATTATGATAAATTGGTATGAACTTCTGCATTCCGAGAGATAAAGAATTTTACACGTACTCACCAATATGTATGAAGTTATTGAAGCCAGTTTTATACTTAGTACTGTATGAATGAGAACTGCTTCTGACAATCATAGAAAAGCCCATTTCTGTGTAACAGATTGTGTACTTAAGGCCTGTAAAACCTTAAAGGTGACATTTGTCTTCTTTGTAAAACTTTTAACACACATTTGAGCCTACTTAAAAATTAAGGAGCTTTTGNGGTTCAGGACGGCCCGGGGCTTTCCTGGGCAGCCGCAGTCATCTATCAGTAGTAATACCGCCCCGCGAGATTTACTACATGTGCATACAAAAAGAAGGGCTTTGTAGAGCTTTTTGGCCTTNTTTATTTTTATAAAGTTTGTACAGTTCTGTAGTGTTCAATATTATTTGTATTATGTTTCGTTTAATGTACCCCAGTTGGTCTCTCCCAGTTCCCCCCTGGCCCTTCCCTCAGACCTAAGTTGGTTCATTCCAGTTTTCCCGCCTTGGGACTTGTTTACTCAGTTTCGGTTAAACGTCAATCTTGAGTTGGTCCTTCCCCCAGGCCTGTCAGTCACCGAGGCCGCATCCCTGCATTCTGGAAGCTTCCAGGCAGGGCGGCAGGTGATTGGCTGGACCTTCCCCTTCTCCACCCCTTGACTGGACCTATTGGATGTATCTTTGATTGATAGAGTCTCTGTTCTACTCTGACTGGCTAGGCTCTGGCCGCTCCCCAGTGCCCGCCCCAAGATAAAAGGCGGTGCACACAGGGGTAGTCGGTCCAGTCCTCAGCTGCTCCTATCCCTAATAAACTCCACGTTACATCCCAGCTCTGGACTGTGCTCTTCCTTTTCGCCTGAGGCATTGACAGCGGATTTCAAAGCTTCCAGGACCGCCTCCGCCAGCTGCGGCAATCAGCAGCGGAAGGCCCCGGGGTTCAGGACGGCCCGGGGCTTTCCTGGGCAGCCGCAGTCATCTATCAGTAGTAATACCGCCCCGCGAGATTTACTACATGTGCATACAAAAAGAAGGGCTTTGTAGAGCTTTTTGGCCTTAATTAATGCATTTTCTCCTTTACGTGGCAGATCCCAACTTATGGTTCCCCAGCTGTGTCTTCATACCATAGTTCTTTTCCTGGTGGATGTGAGTCAGGTGGCCTTTACCTCCACACATTTTGTCACCCACAAAGACTTATAAGTTAATTTTTAAAAAGAGAAACATGAGTTCAAAACCAAGAGCTGATGGGTGTCTGTTATAGAATATTAAAAATTATGTTTCAACATTTATGAAAACAAGTATTCCTTTTGCTAAATGAAAACTTTCAACATAAAAAATAGTTTTTCCATTTTTTAATCCTAGCCATAAAATGTTTCCAAACATGAGAAAAACTCCTAAGTTTATGCTCCTTACAAAGTTCAGTTCAATACATTTATTACTTGTCTAAAAATTGCCTAAATGGCACCAGTTTTGCTACATGAGCAAGTCTGAGAGGCACAAGGGTGTTTTCCTAACAAAACCAGTTATAATATCTTAAGTAATTTAAAATTCTTTTTCTCCTCTTGGTCCTTTCAGAATAGACCACATTGAATGTCCATTCAAATTTTCATTTCCTTGGAGCATGCCCACTTTTTCATTGACACATCCACAGAGTTGGCTGTGATTTTTTTAATGTGAAGCTTCATAATTGGAAGAAATTCCTTCTTGCCAATCTTTTCCCAATATGTGCTTTCATGTGTACATGCACAAAGGGTATGTATCTGACTTCACAAACACATGGAGAAATTTGAGATTAATTCGATATTAATTCAGTGCACACCTTATTGTTTTTTCAACATAAGGAAGAGTGATCAGCTTTTTGTTTGGTATCACTGCACAGATATTGTCTGACACCATCTGGGAATGATCATAGCATCTATGACTGGAAATGCCATGTTTTTACTCTTTCCTATATGAGTATGAAATGTCATATGCTGGTCCACACATTACCTCAACCCTTTGCAAATAGATTATTTTTATAACAGCTCTACAGAGTTCTGTCTCTTTGCAAAAGCCATGCACCTTGCAAATTAATTGGACCTGAATGTAATAAATCTGAAAAGAAATTAGCTAACTCTCAACCCTACTGTTCTCCAGTATGTATGCAGAGGACACAAAATTTATAATCTCTTTCTTTTTCACCACAGCTACCATTATGTGATGGATCACTGGTGTGATTTCTTGGTGATTAAGGAGCTAAGTGTTAGTAGTATTTATGTGTATGAAAAATTAGCAATCTTTTTAATTGCTGAATGTCTCCTTTGAAACTAAAAGAAGATTAAATCTTTCTGTGATTAAAGTAATAAATGTAAAATTAAAGTATGATTAAAAACCTAATGCATGGCCTCCCAGTAGAGTTAATACATTACCAAGCCTCCTCCCAAACACAGTTTCAATGTTCTTATTGTCATATTGAAAATCACTACTGGAATCATTGTGCAAGTTTTGCTTTCCTTGTTTATTCTGGTATCTGAGTTCCTCTAGTGATTATAAGGGGAATTTGGGACTCTCCTGTGGCTAACTGCAGCAGGAAAATGACTGACAAGGGGGTAGAAAAGTAAAATAAGGGCAGGGTAAGAGCAGTAAGACAGGTCTGAGAGGGAAAGACATGGCAGATAGTGAATCTGTATTGAGCAAGGAAGGGAATTTCTCTCCAAGCAATCAAGCTACCATTCTATGTTGTTTTCCATAACTCATTTCCTAACTGCTGTTACCTCTGCCTTGTTGACATGGATATCTCCCATGACTTCAGTGAGAACATGATAAACTGAGCACTAAGTACAGGTGGAAATCCCACTTTTTGCATGTTTTGAAGGTTATGTATTCAATTTACACTGGTCATGTGCACAAAGTTGGAACACACTATTTTTATCTTAAAAAAAGGAGAAAAATATTCTTGAAAAATCAATGCAATTCTTTATCTCTGAGATAACTTTGAATTCTCAAGACCCTCATCTGAGTTTCTAGGTGTGCATAGTTTTGTGTCCTGGTTGGAAACTCTTGTATCTGAACTAGGGCCTATGATATGGTACAGGTTCTGCTTCGCTAAGGTTTTATGACTTCAGGGTAAGCAGCATTTGAGTGTGTGGCCAACTTAACCCAGCTGTGCTGGTGACAAGTAGGTTCTGCCTGCTTTGATTTATCTTTGTAGAAACCTCCAGATGCAGCATGCTGGTGATGCAAGAAGGACTTGGAAAGTGTTCATAACTTTTCCAGAGTTACGCTGGAAGAAGGGTTTGGTTGTTCATTTTGGAGCAGGAAGATCACAGATGGCCAGAAAAATGTCTTCTTATCTGTAAAACAAGTGAGTCATTCAGTCTGTGAATAGGACAAAGGGAAAGGTGGGATGGAATAAGTCCACACTTCGATGTGGTAACAGCACAGCTTGAGGTAAGTGTTGTCAAAGGTTAACAGAGGAAACCTAGGGTTCATCCCACTGCAGATTTCCTTGGGGTCTAGATTCCTGCTTTCAACAGCCTTTTCACCAGTCTTGTTCTAAGCCCACTGACTCTTCCTTTGGAGAATAGCTGAGGATAGGGGAGCATTAGAGCCGTGAGAGATGTCAGGAAATCAGGGTCCTTTTTGTTGAGAATCATAGAACCATTTAAATTGGAAAAGACCTCTGACATCGAGTCCAACCATTAATCGGCTCTGCCATGTTCACCATTAAACTATGTCCCCAAGAGTTTCTGTCTTTTGCATTTATTCACGTTGCTGGTGTGTTCAAGGGAATGGCAACGCCTTGTGGTAAACACTACAGATGAGTTGGAAAGGGTCTTTTCAAAGAGGAGGCTGATGCAGTGTTCAAACAACAGCCAATTGGACATGCTCTGCAGGAATATTGCAGCAGCTGAGGTTAAAACAGACCTGGAGGCAGCTGTAATTTAGGAACATGTGTAGAATATTACAGATGAGCTAGCAGTCAGCATGTTTGCCTCTCTTATAGACACTCCAGGCTTGCTTAAGGTATGCTGGCACTGCTAGGGTTTTTGAGAAGCCACCTCTTGTGGAAGTACATTTGAGACACAACACATCACAATAAAATCTGAAAATACTTGAACAACCAGATGTATGGTTTACCCTGACATCCTAGAAGTTGACTGACATCTCTGAGTAAAAAAAAAGTGAAGCCTGAGCATGGAGAAAAACCAGCAATGCGTCAGAGAATCATGTGAAAAGCTTGAGGGGAGAAAACAGTTTGCTGAATGCTTAACTACTGTTTCCCAAGTGAAAATACAATGGCTTCTATGCTGGTCACAATTATGCTGTTATAAATCTACTTATTTCTTCTGTGCTACCTTGGATTTACAACATTGTAACCAGCCTTACAGTCTTGTTGGGTCTGCTGCTGCCAAAGAATTGTATTTTATCACTCAGGCACACCCAGGAGATTTCTCTTTATGTTGTCACACAGCAAATTGTCTATCTTCTGAAAGTAAAGCATGGAGATTCAGCACGTCCAATTCCTGCTTCTTTTAGTGATTATTCTGTATTTAGTCAGGGTTAGGAACAAAAATTTAGTTCTAACTGGCTAATCTGATCATGATCTGATTTGCAACCTTCTGTTTTGATTCTGAAGTAGTGATTTGACAGAGAAACCCATCGGATTCAATGTGAGGCTGATCTGTATCAAAGCTCAGTCACAAACCTGTAGGACTGGAGGGGTCCCAAAATGTCCCATCACCTGTATCACAGCAGGATTCCATGGCATTTCTGGTTTGTTCTTAACAATCTGCACTGTCTTCCTCAATAGACCGGAGCTTTGGTCCAGTGCTCACTCTGACATCCTAGACTGAAAACTCTTTCCCCCCTTTCCTGCATTGGCCTGAAATCTTCTTTACTGCAAAGTAATTTTTCACCCTTTTCTCCATGGCCACAGAGAACAGTTCATTTTATCTCTCTCCAACAGGCTTTTTGATACTGGAAAACTGTTATCATGTGCCCCTTCAATCTCCTCCTTTCTAGGCAAAACAGACCTAGTTCTTTCAGCTTTTCCCTCATAAATCATGTTTTCTAGACCTCTTAACATTCTTAGTTGTTTCTTTTTATCTCTTCTTTTTTTTTCCTGTGTAAAAAGGAAAATTCTGGGAAATTCTGGGAAATTATTATTATATTATATTATATTATAATTATTATTCTGGGAAAATTATTTCCCCAGCATTTGGCCATAGTGGGTCCCTGCTGTGAGACCATTTCTTCCTTGCTAGACAGTGTGTTTCCCATCTTTGAGTTGATGTTAGTGTGAAGGTCTTAGGTTAACATTATCTCATTATCTGTTGTCAATCTCTGTGGTCACTGTGTGGTGTGGAAAATGGAAGTAGAATGGTGAAGAAGTATTACTGAGTAGGGGTAATGTGTGCTAATGTGTGCTAAGCTGAACAGATTTATCATACACATAACTGATTGAGAAGTCACACATTTCATGGTTTCCAAGAAGCTCATCTTTAGAAATCCCTCCTTAAAGAGGGAAGTTAGTATGAATCCTTCTTGGAAGATTCTGGAAGGTGGATGCAGTGGAGTCATGGAGGATCAGTACTGATGATTTGAACTAAGAATTGATGTTTGCATTGCTAGTGGGAAAATTTTCTCTGCAGTGGAAAAGAAATGTATTTTCTGCCTCTGCCTTTTTCTCCCTCACCCCTCATACAATGATGTTTCTGAAGGAAAAACTGATCAGGCATGTCTCAAGAGTTCAGACTTGGCTCTTTTCTACCCTAAACATATAGGAATTTTATGTTCTACTGACTTTTGTACCTAAAGCTTGAACTACTCCCTCTTCTGTTCCTCATTTTAATAAAGTACACCAGAAAATGCAAGGATGATATGCCTCTCAGAGTCCAGGAACAGCCCTGGGGACCCTTAGTCCCATGACTTGTCAAAATAATGTGTGAGGTTATGTTATAATTTTCACATTTCCTTTCCATGGGGGTTGGAAGACTGAAAAATGTTGTCAAATATCTCCAAATCCATTTTCATATATATTAAGCATCATCATCACTTATTGCCCTTATTTGATACATAAAATTTGCCATCATTTTTGAGTCTGGCACTGCTGAGGAACTGCAGCCTATTGATTCTGGCCTGTAGTATGTCTGTGACAAGCACACAGCAATTACTCTAATGAGTAATATTTGCCCCAGTATTAAATGCTGGTGGGAATGCAAATCCTAATGGATTCATCCTACAAATTTAGAGTTGCCCCCAAATTAGCTCAACTAACTTGGATGAAGTTAGGCTCTGCTTACACTGGTCATGACAAAGAACTTCACCTCTGCTAGAGGACAGAATTAAGCCTACTTCCAGCTGAAATGGCTTATGAAATTGTTTTCACAAACGTGTGTGGATAGCACCAGACCAGAGTCACATTTACAAACTGAACTCTCCTTCAGGAGCTGCAGACCCTGTTCAGAGAAAGCTGAAAGAGCCACTTGTGTCACAGTTTGCACTGTCAGGGCACAAAGCAAGCACCAACCAGTGGGGTGCAGCTACAGACCAGCCAAAGCTTGTTGTGTGCTGTGTTATCTGGGAATAAGGAAAGCAGAAGCCTTCCTGTGAGCCCCAGTGGGAGGATTTCCCAAGAGGAGAAGGCTGTGAGGCTGTCCAGGAGGATCTGTGAAGGAGCCAGTAAAGAGGTACAGACGTTTTTGCAAAAGGTAGTCTAGTTATGGATATCCTTGACCTTCATGGAAGGATGCATCTCATTATACTGATATCTTCCTTATACTAATGCAGAGGGAATTTACTCAGGGTTCTGGAGATACTACAGAAACCACCAAAGACAAGACCTTATGAATCCTTCTTCAATCCAGTGCCTTCTAGACACATCTGCAGATTGACTGCCTGGGGCTCCATATTGATCCTGAATTGTTGTTTATCCCTTTTGCAGCCTGGAAGAAGGTCAAAAATTTCTGGATTTTCATTCCTTCTGAGTAATTTTTATCTTCTGTTTTCTGTGTTTGAATGATAAATGGAGTCAGCTCATGTAATATTATTGGCAACAGGGTTTCCTGAAAACTGCAAAGATGCTTCTAACCCTCTGCCTTTATGTGATTATTTTTGCCAGCTTCCTGGACATTCAGAGTGTGTTTACTTTCCCATTTAATATTTTTGCAGAGTGGAGATACATATCAGACTGTAGTCAAACACACCTAATTAAATAACCCCATCCACATTCACATACAAGAGTGGCCAGCTCAGGAACTGCTAGCAGTTCTGTGACAAGCTGAAAGACCATGCCATCCATTTCATTACATTAAAGTGCAGCTTGCTAAAAAATACTCTTTTTCTCCATCAATGGTAGAATTAGAACTTTCCTGGTGCCTAGTTTGGCAGCAGAAAGGATGGCTTTATGAATGGATGTGTAAAAGAAAAGGAACTGTTGCTGATGATCAGAAGGCAATTCAGCTTTCTGCCATGAAGAACAACTTCCAGAATCAAGAAAAATATGAGGTCTGTGTTCTGTGTATTTACCATTCTCTGGTGCAGGAGGCTGTGGTCGATCAGTTGTTAGCATAGACCTTCAACAAAACACATAACTCTTTCAACCTTTCTACTTTTCTGCGCAAATGAAAAAGTAACTGTAAATCTTGCTGACAATTACTTCTATATCTATTGGCAGGCAGTCAACTTTGGCCTGAACAACATGGGAACAATATGTGCTGCACAGCCAATGCCCATTAATTGTCTCTTTACTTTCTCCTGCAACTTCTAGAACACATTTCTCCCAGGTGATTTGCTTCTTTAAACATTAGTACAAGCTTGTCTGGCACAAAATGCCAATAATTTATGAGTCAGATTCTGCTTTTCAATAATATTTACAGTGTGCTGTGTTTCACAAACCATTAGCTACTCTTAAGTAGCTAATAAAGTACAGATAAAAAATGTAGGAAAAGTGAGGGAGTTTTTTTATTACCTTCAAAAAGCAATTAAAATTACTCTTAATTTTTCTATGGACTGTTTCATCAGCTGACACAGACCCAAAGCCCGTTTTTTTAACTCAGTCTACATATGTATGCTGATTAGTGAATGGCACAAAGACACAGTAAAAGCAGCTTCCAGATACTTTCCTCTTTGTGCACAAGACTGCTCTCTGGATTGCCTTGTCATCTTGACTCCTTGATGTACTGCTGTACTGATTAGTCACTGTTGGTTTTGGTTCTCTGGCTTCTCCAAGACTTCTCCCTGGTTTCTGAGAAGGGTGCTGTGACAGTAAGCAATAATAACTGCTTGGCTGTGATAGATACTTGCCTAGTGGGAACAGTTGACATTTGACTTTCTACTTCTGAACATGTCTGTCAGTGCTGAATGCTTTATAACACTTATTTAATGAGCAATCTCTTCCCACCTCTCCCAAAGACTTAATAGCAGAAGCTGTAGTGAGATCTCCTATCATCATCTTTTTTTGTTCCAGAAGCATTACTGAACATGCACCAGTGTTTTATGTAATGTTGTTACAGCTAAATCCAAGTAACACACAAAAGCAAATGAAGAGGAATAAATAGTGCCTTGAGTTCCACTTCTTTAAGGCTTTTAATTCAATTTTATTGTGCAATTTAGTCAACCCACTGAGGATTGGAATATGTTAGACAATTCTAGTTAAATGTTAAATGACGGTTCAAACTATAGTTTAGGCATACTAGCTATAGTGGTGTTGAATTATGTGTCCTTTACAATTTTAAGGATCACCTGCTCTCTCAGGCTCTTGGGTCTGGAGTTTGGAATCAGACATGTTTTCTGTCAATTTTCTGGTTGTAATGTCTGGATAATGCTGCATCAGTTACTGTATTTGGCCTATAGCTACTTCAATTGACTAAAAGCCATCTTCTTACCTTCAAACTTGAATCCAGGTCAAGTCTGTTTGAAGACCTGAGAGCACTGGAAAGGATGGATGGCTTGCTGTTGTGGTGTATCACCCATTCAGCTGTAACAGGAGACCCCTGGCACCTTTGTCTGGTGTCCTCCACAGAGGTTTCTGGACATGTTCATTAATACAGTCTGAACTAAAGTATCCTAATGAGAAAAGAAAAATGCTTATCCTGTTTATGGATAAATTACAGGATTCCCAAATGCTTTTATTTTTTATTTTAATTCAGCAACGCTCAAGAAACCAATGTCTATTCCAGCAGAAAAGTCTTCCCTGCAATATCTCAAAAACACACTTGTAAGAAGTCCACCCTGTCAGGTCTGGCAGAGCTTTTCCAGCCCTCCTCCTTGTCCTGCCTGGGCTGAAGGTAGTGTTGGAAAACCTGCGTTGTTCCTCCTAGGGGATGGTGGGAGCATGCTGTCTGCTCTGCATCCCTTGAAGCAAAGGCAAGGAAGACTTGTCCATCGTCACAATCAAAAATTTCAGAATGAAACCGTCCTGCTCAAATTGGCACATAAAAATATGTGGCTTTTCCAAAGGTGTTTACTTTTTACAGCTCCACATCCTCTCTTAGGGAATTCTTTGTGTTGAACATCTTCAGTTCAGTTGTCAAAAATGAAGCATGAGTGATCTGAGTGAATCTCTAAATGGCTGCTTACTCCTGATAGTCACGTGCCTCTAACTGAGTTTATTCCTGGTGGTGGTGCTGGGGATAAACCCCTTCCCATCTCCAAAACAGGGAAATACATTGTAAAAACAAATTTTCAGTGCTGATATTGGCTTAGAGGAAGACCAGAGCCAGTAAAAACAGTTATTGCAGCCTTCAGATGAAATCTCTGATATGCAGTAGCTTTCCCAGATGTACAGGCACAAGGAGGATGGCTGGGTTCACATATTTTCTCACACATATCTGCTAATGGACAAGTCCCATGTCCCACTGTAAATGTAAATACCCAGTAATGTTATATAAAGTTATGGCTTTCTCTAGAGAATTTTTGCTTCATAAATTTTTGGCAGCTCACGATGGATGTAATCCTGCTCCTATGTGTTAAGTGGAAACAGGGCCTATTGCTGTCAGATTGCTACACTGAAGCCTTGAGCAATAAGGGATATCTTATTAAAGGACACAGAAATACACTTGCCATGAATTTTGAGACTTAGAATTTAAAATGTGTGTGAATATCACCTTTGAATAAGGTACTGCCTCCTGCCTGTATTTTATAACACAAGATAGGATTATTGCTTCACCAGAATACATGAGAGGAGTTGCTGCAGTGGTGGCATGTGAGGTTTGGATATCACAGAATTGTTTGGCCTTAGGTAGCTCATTGAAGTGATGCATGACACCTTTTTCCAGTGATCTGAAGCATAACAAAGGTGTATTCTCTCTTACTGTCTCTGACTTAGCTGGGGTTTGCCACAGAGGACATTTATTCACTACTGCATATAAAAGCTTTGAAGGGTTTTGTGTTGGTGATATATTCAGTCTTTTTGTGCTGTTGGAAATTTTCTCATATGAATCTCTGGACACTGGCTTTGCTTATCTTTTGTTAAATTACTTTCCTAAACAAATATTTCACATGACCTCTATGTGATTTTATGCAATATTTTGTATAGCTCCATCTTGAAGTCTGACTCATGAATCCTTTCTATCTGTCGTCAGACATTTGTTGTCTGCAAGATTCTCAAGTTGTATAAGGACCCCATGATATATGAGGATAAGTCTCACTTCTTAGGTTGTAGATGGCACCTGTTTTTTGGACAGTACCCTTTCCCAGAGGATGTCCAAGTCTGGGATCTTTCTAAATGGGAAAACTCCTCACAAGCTAGAGCAGAAGTTGAGATCCATGGAGCNGGATGTCCAAGTCTGGGATCTTTCCAAATGGGAAAACTGCCAGATCCATGGAGATGGCATGGAGGAACTGGATGTGGTTACTAGGCTGATTCCAGGTATGGGATCTTCAGAAACCTGTGTGAGCTATCTACATGTGATTCTCTGTTGGCAATAGGATTTTGTCCAGCAGTTTGAATTCCCTGGTCATCCAGAGAAGATTATATTCAGCATGCTCTGCACTGGCCCTGTGATGTCTGTGTATGTCTCATGAACACAAAGCGAGTCAGTTTGTTGGGGAGAACAGAGTGGGTTTGGAGTGTCAAGGGGCAGAGGGATCCTTCTGTGCCTCTATTAAGTATATCTAATAGGAATTGCTGTCACTAGGAAAAATACCTCTTAGAGATGACAAAGAGCACATGTGCACTTCACAGGTTAAACTCATGTGTCTATAATTGTGTCATTCTATGGTACTTATAAACATTTTGGAGAACCTAGCTAAAATTTATGACACGTGAAACACAGTGTTAAGGCATCATTGAGCCTCCACTGTTTTAAAAATCTGGCATACCCTCTACTTGTAAGACTAAACTGTTTAAAATTTATTTACACCCCATCATTTCCTTAGGGACCTGTTTTCCATAAACTAATGAGGCACTGGTGCAAGAGCTCTGCTGTTATTCCTGGCAAAGACCATTTTGACTCAGAGGCACACCTCACTGAATTTTTTTTCTTCAGTAGCCTATTGCAAATAATAGATAGGAGAAAATACATCATGTTTTTGAATATCAGAGACAAGTATCAGGACTGTGAAAGGCTAAACAATGCAATTACAAGTTGAAATCCCTCTTAATGGACTTGACCCCAGAATTTTTCATGTCTTACTCTTCTCATCTGTTTCAGAACTGTACATATGATTTGTTGAAGACCAGGTCAATCCACCAGCAACCACAATGCATGCAAGCTTGCAAAAGGGAAATAATGAGATTGACATTCCCCATTGTGTCCAAAGGAGTGATATCTCGTTCCTTTTCCCTTGGTTAACAGTGTGTCACACAATGGATCTTTCACATAACATTTGAGACACCAGAAGATTGCTGTTGAGGACATACAGGATTTTCCAAGCAAGTGGTAAGCTTAAGGTCAACTTTTAGAAGTAAAAAGCCCAAAACTTCAATGGATTTTCTAAGTGCTGATTTTCAGTGTTGGGTGAAAATTATGTAAAGGGCCTGGGCACTCTGTACACCCAAGTACAAAATTGCAACAAAAGTGAACTATAGAAATCAAACCCTATTACATAATGCTTCCAATATGCACTTCAATTATTCACACCCTTGCACTAAGGCCAATAAGAATCAAAAACTGATTTATGGATGAGGCAAATATGGTTATTATTGGTGTGATTACAACTGATTGCTAGAATATTAGCTTATTTAAATGAAAAAATCAAAATAAATGTCTGTGATTAATCTCAAGGTAAAAGCCTCTTCCCAATTACATATGAAAACATGTTCTACCGGTGTACATGGGAAGATAGGCACACTCTCCTCCTTGGGCATCTAAGGCAAGGTGTCTATGTAAGGGTCTGCAGTTTCTGTGGGGTCATGGGAGAGAGAGCTGAGGGTACTAAGTGGCTCTGAAGGTGGGCTTCTGCTTCCAGTTTGCTTGTAAGGAGGATGGAGCATCCCTCTGATTGACTAGCTGCAGGGGACCTGGGCTGCTCACCTGGAGTGGGGAGGTGAATAGTCATGCTCCCTGCCAAGGTTATTAACCTCCCTGACATTTGTGAAAATCAGGGTAGGTGGGAAGGGCGGTGATGTTGTTTAATTCCAGCCAGCAACCAAGCCCCACAATTGCTCACTCACTTCCCCACCAGTGGGATGGATGAGAGAATTGGAAGGGCAAAAGGCAGAAAACTCATAGGTTGACAAAAGGACAGTTTAATAGGGCAAGCAAAAGCCACACATGCAAGCAAAGCAAAGCAAAACAAAGCAAAGCAAAGCAAAGCAAAGCAAAGCAAAGCAAAGCAAAGCAAAGCAAAGCAAAGCAAAGCAAAGCAAGGAATTATTTACTTCCCATGGGCAGGCAATGGTGTTCATTCCCAGGAGAGCAGGGTCCCATCACATGTAATGACTACTTGGGAAGACAAATGCCATCACTCCAAATGTCTCCCCTTCCTCCTTCTTCCCACCACTTTATATACTGAGTACAATGACACATGGTATGGAATATCCCTTTGGTCATTTGGGGTCACCTGTCCCAACTGTCTCCCCCAAACCTCCCATGGACTCCCAGTCTCCTCAGCAGCATAGCACTATGCAAAGCAGAAAAGGCCTTGATGCTGTGCAAGCCTTGCTCAACAATAACAAAAACATCCCAGAATTATCAACACTGTTCTCAGCACAAAGCCAAAACATAGCCCCATAATAGCCACTAGGAAGAAAATTAAGTCTACCAGCCAAAACCAGCACAGAAGTAATTTCCCCTCAGCCAAAAAACCAGTGTGCCAAAGCTGAAACCAGAAGCTAAGTGTCCTAATTTGCTGGTTGTGTACTTTAACTAAAAGACTAGCTCTTCCTGCAGAGAAGAGGAAGTAATTATTAAACACAGGAGACAAAATGTGCAGAAATAGTGATGAACTAGAGCTATAAAACAGGATTTGCTTGTTTGGTTTCTCCACCCTCCCCCATTCATCTCAGTTTTAATCTAGTTTCTTTAAGCAATGAGTGGAATTCAGTCCTTTATCTGTGAGCCCTCAGGAATGTAGAGCAGCCAAATAGGACAGAAGTGAAGTCTTCAAGCAGGGAATGCCCATGTATATTTTACAAGCTCAGGTGACCATGAGGAAGAAATCCACATGAGGCCAAATTGTCAATGGATATGGAAATAATTTTTCTCTGACCTTTCTTTTGCTCACCGTGTCAACTGATTACTGTTACATGAGGGTGTATTCTTAATAGCTGCTCGTTAAAAAAATTTAACTTAATAAAATCCACCTTGAAGATGAGAAAAACTTTACAGCAAATACTAAAAATTCTAAATAATTCACTTCAAAAATAACTAATGAAGCTTGAAGTTCAAAAGTACTAATTAGGATGTGTAGAAGTGGATTGTACATCACATTTTGAATTGTGTAATTTCTATGTTGTGTCTCTGAAACATAAATCCTGTGGTAAACCAGATGGAATCCGTTCACATTGAGTATAGCCAATGCAAAATTCTTCTGAATTACACTAGAAAAAGTACTGTGAAAAATATAATTCTGTTGAATTACAGTATATTATACAAAGAGTACTGTTTAAAAAGAATTCAGTTTTCTGATATGTTTTAGATCTTCTAATCATCCTGGTAGCCCAAGTTTAAATTTTCCATATGAACTTTTTCTTTTCTTAAATCTTAGAAGGTGATGAGGTCCTATGCTTGTAGAGTATTTCAGAGTTTCCATTTCTTTATTACGTGTGTATGATGTAAAGTGCTTTTATGTACAAATGGCTTTTAGATATAAGCAGACAGATTTGTAAATTTAAATATTATTATATATTTATAACTGCAGCCAGATTATTTGATAATGCCCATGTCTGCCTACTGTCACAGAAAGTGTGAATGTTTTAGTTTCATTTTATGATGCTGTATCGCATGTATGTGTGTAAGCACTTAAAAATATTCCCACAGATGTATAGGGATGATAAAGCCCATGTTCAGCCCTTAGAGTGGGTGACAGACGCTTGACTTGAACATACTCCTGGAAAAATTTATTGCTGAAATGAGTTTTCACACTAAACATGCTCAACATGTCAGGTAATGCATTTGGCCAAGGGTGTCTACAATCAAAGGCATCTATCCTGGCAGCCAGGCACCAAGATGCCCAGCATGGTGCTTTAGAGATACTGTGAGCTCCTGCAGCCTGGCAGAGGTCAGGCAAGTGCTCCAGGTGAGAACATGGGTGGGGAGAAGAAATGGTAGGAGTCACAGCATGCCCCATTCCCACCAGTCCCTCCTCATCTCTGGGTGCACACTGCCTCTGAGAAGCACAGCACATGGGTTTCCCTCATCTCTTTGGTTCAGGTTCGGTTGCAAAGGGGAAAAGGAGAGAGAGCCTCTGTCTTGATTCTTTACCCTAAGTTAAGCCAGAGAAAATACAAGAATTGGTCAGTTTTGGACACAGCTTCCATCCCAGGCTGCCTGTTCTTGAAGCTTTGCTTGCATTGGGTGGAGATGCATCATGGAAAACATCACGGTGAGCTGCATCTTCTGAAAGCATGCACTTGTGCATACATGCACACACACACTGTGGGTGCCCTTCTTGCAGCCAGGTGTTTCACTGCAGAGACCTCAGTGAGATGAGGGTGGGGCAGGAAGGGAGAGCAGGGACATCACTTTAGTCAGCAGCCTCCAGGACAGAAACAGTAAATTCTATAAGAATTTACTTCTGTAAATAGATGAATGTACCAGCAGGGGGGATGGGAAAATTATGGGGTTATTCAGAAAAAAAACATGTTTCCCAGACTTGTCTGGGTCTTAGCCCAGTTTGTCACACACTGTGACCTTACATACCCCATGGTATTTGCTTGTTTTGTGTGGTTTATTTTTTTTTTCTTTTATTAACCATCTTCCATTCTGACTCATTGCAGCATGGCCAGAAAACAAGGGTCTGGTTTCCTTGCACCCCCTTCCTGCAACCTCAGCCCCATCCTGCTCAGTGTGGAGTGGGATGACCAGCGCAGTGGGACTGCCACGGGTAGGGGATTAATGGTGTCTGAATGCACTCCAGCACTAAAAGCCACCTTGGTGGGACACTGAGGCTGTGCTGCACTGAGGGGCAGAGAGCACCTTTGGGAGATTTATTCCCCTACTTAGACCCTCATAATTTTTTTTCCTTACCTTTGCAGAAAAGGAATTTAATAAATCACCAAGAAATGCCTCATACGCTCACAAGGAAAAACCATTACCTGCACATTTTCTGCATGCATACAGCATTGTATCTACATTACAAATGTCACAAACATGTCTTAGAATCTGTCTGCTTCATTTTTTCCAGATGGCAGAAAACCAGCTTTCTACAGCTGTTCCTTAAAACATATTTTTATTTAAGTAATGGTGTTTTGCTGAACAATGGTACTCATAAACAAGTAATAATGCTCAGACCCATTTTGCACTGTTTTAACTGACTGCCCAAGACACAGAGAAGTTATGAATTTTGCTTACAGGATCTGTTTTTTTTCTTTGCTTCACGGTGTAATTGATGCTCACAAAAATTATCAGATGTCTGATGTGGCAGCATTTTTTTCCACTCTGAGTAAAGGCTTTGAATTTAATTTGGTTATATTTTTAAATAAAGTAGCACTCAGCTGGAGAAACAGAAATTTGAGTATCGAAAGTCCTGAGACATTTTATTTTGCTAATTTCAAGACTTTATAAAATGCTCTTGAAAATAAGGTCTTGGAATACATGTTTTCCTGTATAATGCTTTACTTCTGGTAATTTGGAATTTTCTGAGAAAAAAGTACTGTCATTACATGTCTCAATTAATTCCACTTGATATGAGAAAGGTCATTTAAACTTCTTGAAAATATTGTGTATGTCTTCACAAAAGTTCTTAAATATAATCAGGGAATTTATGACTAAATCTAACTACAGTTAGATGAAAGTAAAAAGAATCACAGGCCTGCCTTTAGCAGTTAGGGAATATCCCTCTTTGTATTTTTGAAGGAAATAAGTCCTCAAAACTTCCTCCTCCACAATCTGTCTTCCATCCTTCCATTTTCCAGCTCCCTGAAATCATGGCTATAGAAATTATTACTATATGAGTGTCAAGCTGAGAAAACAGTCCGTTGTGAAAAACAAACAAAATAATCTTTAAAAAATTTCCTTCTGAGCATGTCTTCTTGTATTGGGACAAGTAATTTTTTTCTTTTTTTTTGCTCCATTTCCTGGTCTCTGAAATGGAGTATGTGATCCTGGTGTTTGAAGGAAATGGTTTAGTCTCTCCTATTGCAAGTTCAATTTTTCTTGCACAAAAAATGGGCCAGGCCATCAGTGGGTGCATCAGTGGGTGGAGCAGGTCAAACAACAAGGTTGGATTTTGCATGGAAATATCAATTTGCTGAAATCCAGATTTCTGACTGGCTGCTCAAACATTTTGCAACCAGAATAAAATTGCTAGTTAAAAGCACAAAGATCAAGCATCTACCTGCTTTGGAGAATTTTAGTACAGAGACAAAAACACTGCAGAAAATTTGGGGGAAATTAAACATTTTGCAGCATTTGCAGCAAGTAAGGCACCTTTAGGAAGCCTCCTTCTCAGGAATCTTTGCTGAAAGGTAAATTTATTTAAAAAGATAAATTGTACTTTATCTGCAAAGCAGCCTCAATGTGGCTGCTGAGGATCCAGTTAGTGGGTGATCCAGCAGCAACTTGTGAAAGGGTGAAATATTGGTGCATGCTTTGGCTACACCAGAGGTCTCTTGGTCCATTGTTGCTGGTTGTTAGAAGCTCCAGAATTCTTTTTTCCCAGTCCTGTATCTGCATTGCACACACAAACTTGCAGTATGGCAAAGCAGAGGTAACCCAGGTGCCTCATGGGTGGGAGAAGTATCAGTGACATTAATGGCAAAATTATACTAGTGCAGGATTTTAGATACTTTATAAATTCACTTCTACAATTTGTTGGGTGCAATTCTGACCTGAAGGCCTTAAGATCAGAAGGAACTTCTGTGAGCAGGTAAATGCAGAAGACATAGGATACTTGTTTTTCAGCCCACAATCTGGTTTGCTCATGCAGTGCTTCATTTGCAGCCCCAAGCAATTCCCATTAGCTTTAGCAAAGCTAAATGGTTGAGGGCCACAGACTTAGGCCACATTAATCTCACCTTTTCCCATGTGGGCTTTAAAAATGGAAATGAAAACAGTTGAGAGAAAATACTGGTCTTCTGGGAGAAGAACAGGTTCTGCCTGCTTGTCCCAGAGGGAATATATAACCCCAGGATTAGAGTTACTGAGGAGTGGCTTAATGAAGCTGGCTGCCTCAAAGTTGGTCATGGTTGTACACATGGGAATGGCATCTGCATACCAATAGAGCAAGGCAGTCCATTGTCTTTAGCTAAGAACCAATCAAATAAAATCAAAACAGTGTCTTCATACATTAAAAATTTACTGCATTTTTTTACTTGGACTTAAGCACAGATTTATTGATCTTATATGTCGATGTAGGGAATAAAGCCTGGTAGTTGAAGTCCATTAGAGGGTGAATTGGATGGAGGTTCTTTGCAGATCTTCCGAGTCAGCAGAAACTGGCCTGTAAGAAAAGGATGTCTCTGCAAGCAGTTGGCTGTCAGCTTCTTTGGCAAAGGGGCTTCAGGTGGTCTTGCTCAGGTACACTGCACATATTCTTGCATTTAGATGGGGCCATTCCTAGACCTGCAGCCCCAGGTAATGCAGCAGCTCTTGTGTTGTCAGTCACATTAGAAAATCACCTTAAACTGAATCAGTTCCATTTTAAAGCAGTTTGCATTCCTTAGAAGTGCATGCCAGAACCTCACTACCATCAGACAGCTAAAGCCTTTTAATTACCCTCATCCATATATTTGAGGCTAATTTTCTATAAATTAATTATTATATTAGTTCTACCTTTTCATCATCTTATGTATTCCACAGCATTTGCTATCTCTAAAGATAAAGTAATATTAACATACCTTTTATCTGCCTTCATCCTTTTCTCCCTATCATTCCCTTGCACCCATGCCTTGCTTGGGTGTGCACTGGCCCTGTCTGTGCCTGGTGGCTCCCTGTATCCAAGGAAATGGCACTGCCCTGCAAGAGTGCTGAGTGCTGACTTATGCTGTTGCATGCTTCCATGCACACTTTTGACCATTCTGCCAGACAGCTCCTGGACAGAAAATGTCTTGAGCCAGGGAGAGTTGTTCCAGTTGGTACCAAATGTGTAGGTATCTAAACCTAAGTTTAGTGTGACTAAGTTGCTGGTATAGCTATATTTTCATAGTGACTTCCTGTACCTCTCACACCAGTATTTCTCAGGTTTGCATTACTGACATTGGTAGACATGAGGTCTGCACCTCTGTGATGGGAGTTTCTGTCATAATGCTGGAAATTTTGTGGGTAGCATCATTTGCTAGATAGAAAGGGAGAGAGAAGGAGGGAAATAAGAATTTGAAAGGGGAGCAAATTAGTGCAGGTTGTTATAAATTATCAGTTGTCAAAAGAAAGAAAAAAAGGTTGCATTCAACAAATGTACAACTTTCATTGAAACTTCTATCTATTTACATTTCATTTTTTCCTACCTTAATCCTGAAGTTTGCTGATACTTGGGCTACTGTATGGGCTGATACCCTCAGGCAAAAGTACAGTCTTCATTTCATCTATCTGGCCTTCAAGTGCCTACTGATAGAAGAAAGTTTAGTTCTGAGCTACACTGAATCATTCTGCTCTCTCAAAGAGCCAAGTGGTGCAGTCAGGGAATACCACAACACAGAAAAATGCTATTTAGGTGGAAAGGAAAACACATTGGACTTGTTGGATCTGTTTTGGTAACACAGGATCAGTTAAGATTTATTATGGGAGATCCCTATCGGTTTTCTGAGGCAAAATCAGAGTTGTTCCTGAAATGACCATTTCTCCTTCTTGTATAGTTGAAAACAAGCAAGCAAACAAAAGATTTTATGATTCATGAAAAGTGCTTGATTGATAATGATGGGGACAAAATCTTCTATTCTAAGGACATATGAAAAATTACTTCACTGCTAGTGTGTCTGAGATTTACTACAGAGGGACCACCTACAGAAGTAAAATGACAGTTTAATTCCTCAGTTTCATTGATCTAATTTATTTCTAATGTTTTTCTCTCCACCCACATCTGTTAACTTGGAAAACAGTGGCATTAGCAGTTCTTGACTGTCATATTAATACTATAGTCAGATATGTACCTTTTGGAAAACAATCCCACTTTTCCAGTCTAGCTGGAAAATGACAGCATACTACCTTCTCACCTATGGCCAAAGGATGCTTAGTTTTAATTCCCCAAAAGCTCCCCAAGCCCCCTAAGGCAGCATCAGTTCCTACATACCAACACTTGAGTTTACTGAAAAAGATACAGCAGCAGGTGTGACCAGAGGTTCCTGCTGCCAGAAGATAGAGAAATAGGTGGAAGTTCCTGGATCTCCACAAAAAAANAATTACTTCACTGCTAGTATGTCTGAGATTTACTACAGAGGGACCACCTACAGAAGTAAAATGACAGTTTAATTCCTCAGTTTCATTGATCTAATTTATTTCTAATGTTTTTCTCTCCACCCACATCTGTTAACTTGGAAAACAGTGGCATTAGCAGTTCTTGACTGTCATATTAATACTATAGTCAGATATGTACCTTTTGGAAAACAATCCCACTTTTCCAGTCTAGCTGGAAAATGACAGCATANTTATTATTTAAATACTAAAATATTTCAAATTCTAAGGCCATTTGTTAATTTCTTAGGAAGCCCCAAATTAAAAAAGGAAAAAACTTTATGCAACTAGTAGAATTGATTTCTTCTCACCTAAAGAGTGGTGAATTTACCCTTTAGGGAATCAAATCAAAGTTTGACATGATCTCAAATGCCTGTTATTTCAATGTACAGGTTGCTTGCTTGCAAAAAGCCAACAAGGCTTAGTTTTCTGCAAAATTACGTATTTCACAGAATCACAGAATTCTTAGGGTTGGAAGGGACCTCTGGAGATCATTCAGTCCAATTCAATTCCCCCACCCAGGCAGGGTCACTTGGATCAGTTTACACACAATCGTATTCATGTGGGTTTTGAATGTCTCCCAGGAGGGAGACTCCGCAACCTCCCTGGGCAGCCTGTGCCTGTGCTTTGCCCCCTNAGATAGAGAAATAGGTGGAAGTTCCTGGATCTCCACAAAAAAATACCTCCAAGTGTGGGTGAATTTCCACATAATAAGATAAGGAGAGGATGGTTTGGAGAAGACATGCCTGGATTTGGAAACTGTTCACTATTTATTATTTAAATACTAAAATATTTCAAATTCTAAGGCCATTTGTTAATTTCTTAGGAAGCCCCAAATTAAAAAAGGAAAAAACTTTATGCAACTAGTAGAATTGATTTCTTCTCACCTAAAGAGTGGTGAATTTACCCTTTAGGGAATCAAATCAAAGTTTGACATGATCTCAAATGCCTGTTATTTCAATGTACAGGTTGCTTGCTTGCAAAAAGCCAACAAGGCTTAGTTTTCTGCAAAATTACGTATTTCACAGAATCACAGAATTCTTAGGGTTGGAAGGGACCTCTGGAGATCATTCAGTCCAATTCAATTCCCCCACCCAGGCAGGGTCACTTGGATCAGTTTACACACAATCGTATTCATGTGGGTTTTGAATGTCTCCCAGGAGGGAGACTCCGCAACCTCCCTGGGCAGCCTGTGCCTGTGCTTTGCCCCCTCCAGTGTAAAGTTCTTCCTCATGCTGAGGTTCTACTTCTTGTGTTTTAGTTTATGGCCATTGTCCTTGTCCTGTCACTGGGCACCACTGAAAAGAGAGGGTGAAAAGGTACCATCCACTTGGCACCTGCCTTTGAGGTATTTATAGGTGTTGATGAGATCCCCTCTGTCTTCTCTAAACAGGTCCAGCTCCCCCACTCTCTTCTTGTACCAGATGCTTCAGACCCCTGATCATCTTTGTGCCCCTCTGCTGAGTGTCTCCAGTAGCTCCTTGTCTTTCTTGTGCTGAGGAGCCCAGAACTGGACACAGCACTCCAGATGTGACCTCACTAGGGCAGAGCAGAGGGGCAGGGTCACCTCCCTCAATCTTCTGGCTGTGCTCTTCCCAGGATACCATTGCCCCTCTGGGCTGCAAGGGCACTGCCATCTCATGGTCATCTTGTCATCCCCCAAAACTCCCAGATCATTCTCTGCAGAGCAGTTCTCTTGTGGGTCAGCCCCCAACCTGTACTGGTACTTCTGTCTCTGTTCATGTATCCACATAGCCCAGTACACCTGAATAGAGAAGACTTAAAACTCTGGACAATCCTTCCACCCAGAGTTGCTGAGTAGCAGCTCAGTAGTCTATGTTCTGCACTACTGAGTACTGACAGATTACAGTCACTCTATGTCTAAAGGTCTCTGAGATTTGCCTTCCCTGTAGTGACTGTGATTACAGCGTTTGTGTGCTTGGAAATACTCCACAACTCCCTTCTTTGGTCCTTTCTCCACCCTTCCCCCAAACCTATGTCTCTTCCCCTGACCCCTTCCCTAATGTGGAGGGAAGTATTATGGAAGACCTGAAGGACTTTTATTCATTGCCCCAAGCCATCATCATTGCCTGACAATCCCCCACTCATCTCATGTCAGCCTGTTTGATCCTGTCTTGGTTCAGAGAAGCCATCCCAACAAATCAGGGATCCTGGCTTCTGGTCCAATCATCCCACTTTTTTATACTCACTGAAAGCTAGCTGAAGTTAAGCAGAGGGGGCATGTTTTTGTTTCTTTAATAAATGTAAGTCAAGACCATTTACATGTATAAAAGTAAGTTCCTTGAGGTTTTGAAACCCTCCAAAAATAGTCCTCAAAATTCAGACAAAATTAGTGCAGCCACATTTCATGGAAAGTACCATCATATGGGCTATGCCAGCCAGCATGCATACAATGGCTGTTCAGTCCCCTCCACTCTTCTTACCTTGACAGATTTTGTAGGGAGACAGGGAAAAAGAATGATTGTACTCTAAAATTATGTTATACCCTCTGCTCAGGAGAAGATTGCCAAACCTTTCAAAAAGTCTCTTAAAAAATCCCTCAAAAAAGGCTGTTAAAGAAACTATGCAATCACAGAACAAGAAGATTATGTCAATGATCAGAAATGGAACAAGAGAAAACATAAGAAAAAGGAAAAATGACTAGGTTTGACAGGCTAAAGAAAAACAGGTACAATCCGTGCTGCAGAATAGCATCACTGGGAAAGAGGTGAACAGTGAGGGGAGTTCTTGGATGTGAGCAGGGTTACACTGCTCACTGGGTGCCATGCAGCTCTTGGGACAGGTACATGAATCACTCACAGGAATTAAATCACTGACAGGTGCATTTAAAATGAACTTTTATAATTAATAAATGAGCCCAGCAGAAAGATCTATGAACTCCTTCAGTAAATTAGCAGCGTCCAAACCCAACCAACTGAAAAATCCTCCTGTTTCAAAAGCAAATGCTTTGATACCACGGGAATGATGGGCACAATAAGGAGAGGAAAACATCTTCATCTGAAATTATGCATCTCAGCTGAAATTGGTGAGCAATGCTCTCTCAGATAGTGTGAGGATCTGACCTTGATTATTGGCATAAATACTGAAAATGGAAAGCAGGAATAATAAGGACATAAGCCAACAGCTAAAAAGAATGTGGCATCTGAGAAACAGATTATTCCATAATTTTATTACCACTGGGATTTTCGTGAATTTTCTTTGAAACATCTTGGTAAGTCTTAAAAGCAAGATATTAGACTAAGAAGTTTGTCACTTCATGGAGTATAGCAATTATTAACAAAAGTGAGAGATCTTCAATAAAGTCTGACATGATACAGGCTATTGCTAAAGCTAGAACATACAGGATGAATAAATAAAAAATATGTCAGTTGTTTTTAAAAGGAAAATAAATACCCACCCTCCAAGCTGTAGGGTATCCACTCCTCTCTGGTTGCTAAGGTATAGCTGAAAGATCAGGTTAATGGAAAGTCTACATATATTCCTGATTTTTTCTGTTTGTGCATGTTTCTAAATGGCCATGTGCACACACGAGCATACTCAGTACTCTTTGCAAAGACTAATGGATCTAGTGGCACATACTCAGCATCTATGCATTTCCCAAATCACCACATCTGCAGGAAAAAAAAGTGTTGAGTCCCTCTATCCATCACTGGTGTCAGGCTTGTACAAAGCTGTGTTTTACACAGCTCAGGTTGTTCAGATGCATCACTTAAGTCAGTCATGAGTAGGATGAAGTGTGGAGGACACTGAGAGGGAATGTTTTACAGAATGAAGGGCTTAAGGGAAAGGACTGGAAATGGAAAAACAGCCATGATGGACTGTGCTTCTCTAGCTGTCAGATGCAGCTTGGAAGTCAACCAGAATGTCTAGAAAAAGCAGTTTTTTCATATCCTGGTGACTAAGGTCTTCCTTCATTTTTTCCCCCCTCCAATGTTTCTAAAAGTCTTTTACATTTCACTTATACAAAAATGGAGTGTTATGGGAAAACCTCCTTTTTCTAGACACAAAGTTTTGTCTTCTACCAACCAGGGCATATTTAGAATTGATGCTGGCACTGAGGGAGCTGCACACACAGACAAAGTAAAAAACTGACCAAAACATCTCTGGAAATCAATTTGTATTTAAAGTTCTGGTTTCTAAGATTATGATTATTATTTTCTGTTATTACAGGCCCTAGGCAACAGGGAAATTCTGGGCATGGGACTAGCAATGGCAATTCCATGCATAGACTAAATTGGCGAGGCAGCTGAATAGGAAAAAGATTGCAACATGCAAAGCAGAGAGGGGCGATGCTGAGAGCTGAGCACATCTCTTGGATCCCGTAGGATTAACCACAACCTCAGTTTCTCTCACCTACATCTTGCACACCTAAAAGTATCACCAGTCCCATCACTGCAGGTTGCAGCTACCCATGGGTCCAAGGCACCTGCGGTTTCCTGCTGCCAGGAATGAGGCTCCTGGCACACTGCCCCACTGAACACCAGGCCCTTGTCTAGATGACTGCACTGATGGTGAAAGTGTCTGTATAGTCTCCTGGCTTGAAAAATTGCTGTTGATAAAAGAAAATAAACTTGGTTTTGTTGTTTTTAAATTTCTTCTGTCTGGAATTTGATTTTCACTTGATTAGTGACAAAGACATACATGGTTCTCCTGCTCTAGCAGCTCCTGGATTGTGGTATCTGTTGCAGCACATTCTCAGGAAGTCCCTGCTCTTGTAGGCACGGATATAAAGATTGGAATCATCTCAAGATCTTTGTGGCTTCTCATCAGTACTGAGAGTTCAGGTCTTCAGAGACCCCTTGGAGTTGCTGTATATTGCCTTTCTTATGAAGCTGTTATGTAAACTCTCAGTACTGTCTGTAAGATATAATATCATGATAGCTTTATCTCTCTCATTGTTTCTGACCTGGCTGGGGTTTGCCACAAAGGATGTTCATTTGCCACTGGACATAAAAGCATCAAAGAGAGAATACACCTTTGTTACATTTCAGATCACTGGGAAAAGGTGTCATGCAGGATCACTTAAATGAGTAACCTAAGGCCAAAACTAATCTGTGATATGCAATCTTGGTTGTACAGGCAGTTTAGGAATTAGTTCTTCAGGTGGCTCCAGACATTGCAAATAAAGTTACTGGAGTGGTATAGATGCTGTAGATAATGGTCCAGCTTCTTTTCAGTAGCCTGTGACTGCCCTCCTGATATAAGAGAAGCATCCACAATGCTGTGTATCACACCACATCATGTGTTTGCTGCTGCGTCTATGCTCATTCAAAACACTTCCCATGGATCAGTAACTTTTGATGCCTGTTGTGGAGGCAGAGACTTCTGCTGAATTTTAGTCATATGCCCCATTTGTCTGTAGTGGTTCACACTGAGTTTTCTTCATTGGAACAGCCAAGTCATTTGCATTGTGCCATTGTGTGGATTTGTGAGGGCTGTGTCTTTTCCTCTGCTAGTTAGTAATTCACGGAGCTTATGGATGTGTGCTAGTGTTCCTGTAATTACCCATTAATCATTATTACACACAAAGCCATTGCTGACTTAGTGTACTCTGGGTTATCATTTGCATGCTTTTTATGTCCAACTTAGTCTCATCAGTGACGGTTAAAACTTCTGCCACGTCTGGATTGGGTGGGAGTACACTCAAATCCTTCCCATTTGCCATGCTGTGACTGACATGTAATGATCTGTTATTTTAAATAAGTAGCACAGTTTCTGCTGACTCATCTGGCTACTTGCTGTGCTGCTGAAATTTATGTTGTTTATCTACCACATCTATTTTTTTCCAATAAAAAGTCTTTAAAACTATGAATGTGCTATTTTGTTTGTTTCTGGCTAGGGGGAGTGCCTTAAGGTGCAGAGACCTACCTGAAAATCCAATGTGTAATTGACACACTTGCTCTCCTGTCACCCATCCCACCCACACCACTCCCTTTTCAGCCACTCCCACAGATTTACTGGCTGATTTCATTTTGGATTCTTCCAGGATGAAGTTTACTGCACAGTGCTGATCTGTCTGCGTCAGTTCTGTTGCTCACTACATATGAAGGAGGTTTTCTACACCAACAGAAGTATTTTTCTCTGCTGTACCTGTGTGGATGTAACCATGCTGGACAGCAGTCATGTGAGACTCCTTGGGAGCAGAAAGTCCAGCAGTGTAAGCTCTGGCTTTCTAATCCCTGTACCAGCAAATATATGTATTTTAAGAGAAACATTAACAGAGCTTGTCCAGGTTATAGGGCAGCCAGGGAGATGCAGCTGGACTTGTAGGACAGTCAGCCTTCTTGGTAGATGCCTGGGGTAGCAGCCAGGCAACTGAGGTTTGATTTACAGTTAAGTCATCTAAGTTTATTTCTCAGAAATACATATTTTAAAAATTCTTAAATTAAAACATGGTTAAAACTCTCTACAATAAACAGAAGACTTCAGAGGAAAGAATGACTGCCAGCTTTGCTTTTTGTTCAAGCTGTAACAGATTTGAAGTTTATTTTATACTTGAGGCTTAAAAGATGCTTGAGACAGTTCTTCAAAAGGAGCTGCACATCTGTGAAAGCACTCTCTGAATACTTCAGATAATGTTCAATCTGGTTGGATGTCCCAGAGATCAAGTCAGAGGGAAGTGATTGTTTTCTTTTGATATCTATACCAAACCCCCTTAAAATGGGTGACATTTCAGCTGCAGGCACATTATCAGTAGCCTGAGATCAGAATAGCTGTCAAGTACTTTCAATTTGGAATAAAAACCAAACAAGCAATAGAGCTCATGAGTTAAAGATTTAGGACATGCTGTTAAACTTCTCAAACCTTGTTCTCCCACAGAAAGGAAGCTGTAATAGCTCTCCATACAACTTACATATCATGGTAGTGAAGGAAGCCCTAACAGACCAACCAGAGAATGCTTCTGCTGTGTAATTATTCGAAAAATGAAAGTCTGTAGGACTGGGAGATTAACAAGGCAGATTGATTTTTCTCAGGGTTCTCATATCTGTGTCTTCAGCAGAGGCTGTGTTAGACTGGTCTGTCCCTTGGCTCACAGGATGGGAACAAAATGATTTCATGCTGACTCTGTTGAGTCTCCTGCATCATGCAATCTGGGACATCCTGGTGCAGAGGGGCAACTTGCATTTTGCAATTCCGGGGTCTAGTTTTTCTTTTCAAAACTCCAGAATTCTTACATGACAAGGTGAGACAAATCTATTGAATTTTGTCTTAATGATAATTTCCTCTCAAAGATATTTTTGTTAGGAATAACAGAGGATTTTGTTGGTGTTGAAAGGAAAGGAAGCCCCTCCACCCCACTTTGGCTAATGAAGAGTCCATGACACTTGCTTGTCTTAGTTACCCTGTGTTGCTCTGCAGATGAGTGCTGAGGATTTATGTCTTCCAAAGCATCCCTGGTGTCTCCAACACTACCTTCTGACTTAAAAAATCTCAGTCCTTCCACTGTAAGCTTCTTTCTTTGGAAGACCCCAGCTGTTCATATCCCATCCTGATGCCTTCTAAGCACTCAGAATAATTTTATTTTTATAGGGTTTTTTGTTTGTTTTTGTTTTGTTGTTGTTGTTTGTTTGGGATTTTTTTGGTTGTTCAGTTTTTCTTGTTGTTTTGGTGGTTTTTTTTGTTTGCTTGGTTTGTTTTTTGTTTGTTTTGTTTTTTAGCTAGCAGTTAGGAATTCACTGTTAGGAATCAAGAGAAATGGTAACCTGTTCCAAGCAGCCCTTGCAGGTGCTAACCTCAGTGTGAGAAATCCCTTCCCTGTCTTTCAGTGAACAAACTTCACCCTGTCAAGAAGGATTTCAGATCTTCTTTTGTGTAATTCCCTATTCTGGCAGCCAGGCAAAATTAACAGATCTTCATGAAAATCACTTCCTTCTGTTCACAAGCTCTGAATGAAGATATTTCTTAAACCCTCCATAGATGTTCACAAGCCTTCCATGTTTCTTTCAGAGTATCTGAAGGTGTAAGGTGTTTCACAGTATTTAAAGGTATCAGACAATTAACACCTGATGCCACTAGTGTGAAAATTTCCCATAGCCTGCCAAAAGTGTGCTGATGGTCCAAATATCCCAAAAACACGTACCACAATGCAGGTGGAGTTTCCTGATTCTTTGAGGTCCTGAAGGGAACTCAGGTCTAGTCAGCACACTCTATCCTGCTGCAGAGCCTAGAAGAGCTTTGGTCATCTGAAGTGTTGTTATGGAGGTCATTGAGCTCAGTTTCCAGAGTTCACTGCATATTCTTTCCATATTCTTTCTCTGGCTTGCAGGAAAAAATGGAGAGATGGTTTGTTATTTCTTACAGTCCTTTATTCCACCATTCTTCTGTGCATATGCAACAACTTATAGATGCTGCTCTGAGGGGGTCTGGCAGCTAAGGGTAGGTGAGCAGTAGCACTCTTGTCGGGGATGGAGAGTGTGTAGGGAGCTCCCTCTATTGATCTTCCAGGTCTTAAAAGGGTTAGGTCCCCAATGTCCTTTACGGGGGAGAGGAAAAAAGCTTTCTGTGCAATCCCTCAGAAATATTCAGTCAGTGTAATGGCTTCTTTGATTCTGGAATGGACTCATACCACCTAATCATTGACATATTGAAGTCAAGTGTTGAATCTATTTGCTTGGCCTCAGTAGAGAGAAATGGTTGTTCCGAGGTTGATTCGTTCAAGTTATCATGGGCATTTGTTTTAGGACAAGTTGTCCTTAGAGGGTGACCTGTGTTGGTTGTAGGGTTGGATGATGGGGCACATAGAGAAGTTGGACCCCAGAGCAGATAATTTTTTGTGATGTCTTAAGAAAAAAATATTGCTTCATTTTTTGTTCTCTTTCTCTGGCATGAAAGAAAATCTGCTTGCAGTAACACACTATGATACTTTAAGGACTGTGCAGCCAAGGTGTTTAAACATCTATTTAGAAACTGTGGTATGAAAACTATAAACTGAGCAGCAGTTTAGATATTGGCATTGCTCTTTAAACTGCATATATTTGATTTCTCTAAGATTTCCTGTATTTTGGCTAGAAACCATTTAGGAGGTTTAGAATTTTGCTAATCACCTGTGTTTGCAGGGTCTGTCGTTCATGTGGAAGTGTAAAATCTATACTGTTAGCCCACAACTTCATGTATCAACTCTGGGTCATATGCTTTTTTTCTGGATATGGGTTAGGGAGCAAGAGATTCATTGCCTTGCAAGATTCAAAAATGAGAAGGTGAAAAGAGTATTAGGTGCTCAGAAACTATGGGAGTTGGGAATCAGATAAGGTTCCCAGGGAGAAAGAAATAAAAGGACTTTTGCTATGACAGGACAGCAGCTGCTGCTGTACCGTAATAACAAGGCAAGTAATTAATATTCCATGAAAGGACGAACTGTTATTGCTGAAGGACATACCATAAAAAAAAAAAGAAGCAGCCTTGCTGCAGAAAATTAAGTTGTGCCTGCTACTGTAATGAATAACATCTCACAGGCAATAGGAAGTATACCCTATAGTAGGAAATATTAGGGATGAGAAAGCATCACCTTGCATGGAGTTGGAAGCCACATCTCAGTGGGAAGAGATAGAAGATTTGTTGATTTTGAAGTGTGCTTTCCTCTTCTGCTCACCACAGGTGAAGGATGCCATCCTGCTTTCCTGGCTAGGGCTGTCCAAAGCCTTCCCTCTTTGTCAGGGACACTGAGGACACAGGCTTTGTCTGATTTACCAGTGGGCAGCCCTGTATTTAAGGTGGGACTCTTGGCTCATAGGGAACGCAGGCAGCCATCTATGGAAGTCACTGCGGTTTTCAGAGACATTCTTCCACGTTAATAAACATGGCTTTAAAACAACAGCAGCTGCTCAGAGGACACATAGGCAGGTTCCACAGGGCACTGTGCTCTGCGGGCACGCACGGCCCCAGGCCCCANATTACATGTAGAAATATCCAACCTGATTAAGAACTGGAAGTTAGACTTTTGGAAGACTGCTTTCACATCATGATTTGCCACAATATTTCATGTGTGTGGCCACAGACCCAGTTTCTTGTATGTTACCGAGCTCTGCCCATGGTTTAGGCGTGTGATTTGTCCTTCTGCTGCCTTTATAGTGAATACAGTGCATGGTCATGTACTCATCTGGTTATGATGGTCAATACATGCTGCTCTTCTGCAGCTCAGGACCAGCCAGTTAATGGAGACTGATCATATCTGTTCAGTCCAAACAGGTGCTGAGGAGAGTGTACAGAAGCAGTTGTTAAACACCGCACGTTTTTGGAAACAAAACCATATGATGTTAAAACTAAAGCTGTGGGCAGCTTGCAAAACAGGTTTTCAAAAAAGCAGTCTAGAGCCATAGGTAATGTTTCTCCATCCTGAAGTATTAGGTGATGGTTAAGAAGACTGAAAAATACACCTAATATTATTCTGCCATCATTCAAAAGAAGCAGAAGATAACGTCTTGTTAAATATGGCTAAATAAAGACTAGACAGCTTCACGTGTTTTGGGCAGATGGCAGAACAGCAGAAACAAGAGTTAAGTCAATGACTGCTAAAGAAGGGCAGCATCGTTCAATGGCAATACTTCTACAACTTCATTCTCTCTTTCTTAATTTTTTGCTAGTGAGATTGGGGCAATCTAAAATTTAGTCATGTAGTTTTGTTCTTTTAGGTCAGATCTAAGTACTCGGTCTTCTTAGGCAGATCTTAGAGACGAATGTGGAAAGCAGTCATTCTCATGTTAAGATGGGTCTGTACAGGAGGTGGGAGGAGTTGAACTTTGGAGACATTTGTCCTTCACCAGGATGACTGTAGAGACATTCTGGGCTGGAAGTTCAGCTCCCAGAGGGATACAGCCAAATGAGGTGAATCCTTTCTCAAACACATGCACATAAAATTACATAGAAGTATTACAGAGGTATGACAACTGAAATAGCAAAAAACCCAGCCAAATATTTAAAAGCTAAAGTAAACTTTCTAGAACTTTTGTAGTGAAGATAATTTTCTACTGAAAGAAATTTCTTAAAGATGTTGAAGGAACCTCCACCCTTGAAAATCCTGATAATGTTTTTTTTCCAAGACTGGATGTTCTTCTAAAAGCCATCTCAAAGGTTCAAGAACTCAAGAGTTCAACTCAATATGAAAAAGGAACTAATTCCTCAAAACTTTATGCTTGGAAAGAAGTCAGATGACAAACTGAAGTTTGCTCCTAATGTCCATCAGTCTGGTATAAGCAAGAAAGATGATACAGCAAGAAAAATACTAAGACTGGAATGGGATGATAACTTGAATGAAAATGAGTAAAAAATTACATGTCTTTTGTTGAGGTTGTCATTAAAAAACATCGTAAGTGTTCTCCATGTACCACTACCATGCTATTCAACATCCAAAAAAGGACACAGATATACTCAACCACAGGTTTTTAACACAGAAACACATTTGGGAAGATATGCATTTGGAAACATCATCCAAGAGAATTAGGATGTCCATTGTGAATTACCGTGTTTCTGCTTCCTGCTAAAGTAATATCTGTGAAGCTTTACCTGAAGAGACATTCCTGTCCCTGTGTTTTATACAGCAGGAGTTCACTGGTGTAGCATGGGCCAGGGAAATTTGCATATGGTCAGAGCTGAGATATTTTTCTGCTTTTCCAGCTTGTCAGAGCTCAATACACTACAGTGAAATTTGTAAAAGTCCTCTTTGGACAAAAAAGGGAGCAAATAACCATCTTTGTTCAGCAGAGCTCAACATCCAAGATAAGGCATGAGGCAGCTACTTTTCCATGGCCAGGAGTTGCTCCTGTGGTTGAGTGGGTTGCTCACTGACTGCATTTGCAGAAATCATCTGGCAGAATATTCATCAGATTAGTCCAAAGGGAGCAAAGTGAGGTGTTTCTATTGCTACATTGCACCATGCATTGTGTCACTCTCATGTTATCTCTTATTCTATCTTACCTGGTGGCCTCACTGAGAAGGAAAATGTCACTGTGCCTGCCATGTACCTTCCTTGAGAAACAAAGGAGGAAAGGTGGTAGTGTCAGGGAAGCAGGAAAAGCGAATTCAAATGTCTGCATGGGGCTTTTAAACCAGTAAGAATAAGTAACTGGACTGAAGAATTCTCACAGGAAGAGACTGTCCTATGTAGATACCGAAAGGAAAATGCTAGGACACAGCTGACCTCAGAGATATTCCTAACTGGACCCCTTTCTGGGTCTTCCAGGCATCAGGAGGTTCATTGCTGTTTTAAAAATGAGAAAACCAAGAAGTGTAAGCAGAGGGATCCAAACCAGAACCCCTGTTCTTTACAAACAAGGCATTTACTGCGCCGAGCACCTGGGGTTTGAATGACTCTGTTGCTCTGCCTGCACAGAGAAGAGCAAGTGAACTAAGCTGCTAATGGAGAGCCTGGTTTTGGCTGGGCTGCAAAACCCATTAAAACAGCAGAGCCAAGACAGTGACAATATTTTGGCATGCTTTTGCAGTGGTCAAAGTGACCCTATATATCATTTTATGTATTTATTTTTCTATATGTGTATAGTCACCTCAATGACTTGGCATGCTTTCTAGTTATGCCAGCCAAACCACACCTTTTCTGTTTGGCTCTACCTTTAAACTTTCTGACATGTCAACTTCTACGAGGAAAGATGGCTGGCAGAGGAGTCTTTGGTCTCAGCTGGGATGTAATGCCTTTTTTTCTGCAGTCATGGGGCACAAAAGGAAGATTCTGTGTTTATTTCTACACAGAAGATAAGGACAGTAAAGACAAGAGGAAAAAGGGCTAAGCAGGAAACAGTAGAGTAGACATTACTTTTTAAACCAAGGAGTGTGTGAAGTTTTAAAACATAACAGCACAGAACTGCGTATAGCTTAAAGCTGCCTAATGACAGCTTAGTAGATCAGTCTCATTTGAAAATACTTGGAAGTATAAGAGCCAAGAAGTATAAGAATCTTCAGAGATTCACTTTCAGCTTCATGAATAACTAATACTACATTATGGATGTAGTATTTAATGTTTATGGTTTGCTTGTGTACTCACTTTCTAGGGGCCCAGCAGTCACAAGCTGTACAGAATGTTAGTGAAGCATCTTCTCGGACCCTGCATAAAAATCAGAAATGTAGATGGTCTAGAAATATCCAAAGTGAGGCAATCCTTTTGAAGACTGGAAAGTTGAATTGTCAGAGGAGCTTAGTAGCTCCTATCTCATTGACAAAGGTACCTTTTATGGCCATGAGAGCATGTTTGGAAGAGCTACTGCTTGAGGAAAAAGAGTGGAATATATTATGCTGGGAACTCATGTTTCATCCTCAATGACATTTTACCCTGACATGGAGATGATGCTGTCAAGCTGATCTGAGAAAAATATCTTCCAGTACCTTGTGAAACAGGGAACTTGATTTCCTGAAGCAAAAAAAACCAGCGAGATGATGTGATGGTTGGTTGGATTAAAAAAAAATATAACATGCATCTCCTTCTCAGCAGCAGGCTGAGATAATGAACGTTACTTACAGATCTATGCAGTATCTTTCTGAATCTGCTTCTTGCAGACAAGCGCCCATGCACAATTCTTATAGGAATAATGCTTTGAGTGAGCTGCCCATTATTCCCATTGGTATGAACTATTAGCACACTACAGTGAACTGAATGCAGCAAGGACTGTCCCGTGGTGGAGAGCTGTTCTCACATACTTCACAGTCTGAAAAAACCCAACACTTTAAAACCATGTTTCACATAGAGTATATAACAACAATAACAAAAAGAGGCAATAAGAGCTACAGTACTAGAAATTCACAGGTGTAAAACATTTTAAAATTAAGGCAAATACAGGTAGGTGCATCTGTTATTGAAGGTCAAAACATTTGATTTGGGAAGAACAGGATGTTCTGTACTACACCACTGAATATTCTTGTGAATCAATGCTTTTTTAATATCTATACTGACTTATTTTATATGATTCATTTAATATTTTTCATATCAAAAATAGCATTCATATAGCTCTGAAAAATTGTTGTAATACATTGCCAGAAATGGCCATATGTTTGCACTGACATTAAGAAAATATTTTATTGATTTATAAGCAACTATAAGCAATTGAGCAACAAAACATAAAGGAATTCATCAGAAGACACAAAACCTAAAGCCAAACCAGGGTTATCTGTTGCTCATTTCTGAATCACAGAACTGTTTTCTGGAAGAGACTGCTGGCAGTCATCTGGGTCAAGTTTGCTGTGGAGCTGAACTATTGTTTACATCGGGTCAGAATGAAGAGAGCTGCCTTTCACTGTGCCCTGAAAGAACCAAATGCTGATAGGATATTCTGGTGGAATCCAGTTATACAAAGGCAGATTACTAGTTTCACACTAATTTTGTGAGATTAAGGTATGTAGTTATTACATATGATCTAAATTAAAATGTAATTCTGATTGCAGTACAGGAAAGATAATTGCTTTGCTCTGCCTCTGGACTATGAGTAGAAAATATGTCCTGACATATTCTAACCACTTTTCAGGTGTCAAGAATTGTTTGGCTTTCCACAAAAATATTGCTAATAATTTTTTACCATCATTCCCTAATTGTACCTAAAAGTATACAAATAGAATACATTGATATAAAATCTCTCAAATAGCTGCTTTGCAAACCCAAAATGAACCCTGTTATAATTTAGTGTGGCATAAGATGTGGACACCACCCTGGTAAGGAGCAGAGATAATGCCACTTTGACTGAGCTGGGCTTGGTACAGCTGTGCTGTGCATGCTTACAGTCTGGGCAAACAGAAGGGAAAAATGTCAGCTTAAACTTCAGCAGGTATTTTAGGTCAGCAGATGCTAAAACTTCTTATCCCTTGAAAGATTTGGGCTGATAAAGCTGATAAATTGCTATGAGATACTCATCTAGTAAACCCTGGCATTGTGTTTATCGTGTAGAAGCTGGAAAGTGAATTGCAGGCTGTGAGGACAATTTCTTAACTGCTTTAATCCTAGACATAGCTGCAACATCTGTCCTGCCACCAGTATTTCAGTGAGGAGAGAAACAGAGCAAAACGTGGATCTGTGCCACCCATCCCGCCCCCTACACTGATGCATTAAACTCTTGGTTTTGCTGCTCCTCCTCCCCTTTGCTGCTGGGTCCTTCTCACGCCATGTCAGCACTTTGAGAACTGGAATGGCATGAGCCTCACTGGCAGGTCTGGCCTGTGCACATGCAAATGCTACAGATGTGTTGGAGTTTGTATTTACTAGCAAGGTGTTTGAGAGGAGTGCCCACCACTGGCTTACAGAAAAAGAGAGCGAGTGTGCCATGGATGCAATTTACTGTCTCAATCCTTCAGTATATTTTGCTGTCCATCACAAGCATCCATTTGGAGCCAAAATATTTCCTTTCACCTCTCTGTTGCTGGATTTGCAGTAAATACTGGAGTTCTCTGTTTCCTCTGTACCTGCCTGCAGGCAGCAGATGTCCAAGCACTTGCAGCAAGGTCTTGACTCTCACTGTGGAACTACAAGAACTAATTTTTTGTAAATGTGATGACGTTTTTAAATGTGTGCTCAGAGGACACCACCCAGTGCTGTCTTCTCTTCCTGGGCTGTAAAAGAATCTTTGAGCTCCTCTGGCTGGTGGGCAGGGGTGAGATGACAAGCACTGGATTCACCCTCAGAGTGATAAACAAGGAGCTGTAACATCTTTGAGTGACCTTCATTTCATGCAAACCTGAGAGCTGTTCAACATGGTTAAGCAAGGAATATGGCCAATCTGGTGTTTCAGTGGAGAAAAATAAGTGAACTAGTTATGTAACCCACTACTGCAGTATGCATTTTACATTAGAATAGAATGAACAGCATCAGTTTAATGCACCTGTGGATCTAGGCAGTAATTTTCAGGATCGCACCAAACCACTCTGAAGATGATTCAGATATAGTGTCAAACAGAATTTGGCCCAGTGACTGTAACCAAAGTCAGAATGTTTGTTACCAGCTAATTTGTACACATGCCTGTGGCTCTTATCCTTGGAAACAACCTCCCTGAGTGACTGTGAAATGCTGCTATTTCTGCTGCAAAAAGTGCATTTTTCCTGTGGTAGACCAATGCATCTTGGAAGCTGCTCAGCTGATGTAGCTCTTTGTTAAATGTTCATTATTTTTGTGTAAGAACTTCAGGAATAGTGTGATAGACAGTGTAGTCATATCGCACCTGCATCTACTTTATTGTAGCTGTAGGACAGGAGATCAAGTTCAGTCTGGGTTCAAGCAAATTCTGCTGTAACAAGGAAATGTCCTTGTCATATGGTCTTGCTCTTATCCCACAGAATGAAGATGGGGAACTGCATTTGTGATACTATTTTAAACTATCAGGAAAAAGCCAATAACTGGTCTGCAATTTCCGGACACATTCTACTGGGAGCTTTTTAAGGCTATTTGAGCATTTTGAACCACATTGTTTCCCTCTGAGCCAAAAAATTCTTCCCTGCTATTCTGCACCTTCTATTGATCATGGTTCAAAGATCAAAGTAAAGTGCATTTTCTGAGAAGCAAAGGTTAAAGTAATTCACAAAGTTATTTGACTACTGGGAGTTCAGGGGCAAGCATTTGGGCAGCAAATGGAGTCTAGAGCCCTTGTGTCCTACTGTCTACTCATCCCCTGGCATCTGTTCTGAAAACATGTTTGCTTTTGCAGGAACTGCATTGTGCGTTAAAGAACCAGCACTGGTGTTCAAAAACATTGAAAAAATTACTGGCCTAGTGTGAATTCCACAGACCTCTTTATAAATATGGCATTTTTCATGCATTCACAAATAGAACAGTTATCGTTCTTCCCTGCTTGTTAGTGGAGGGAGGATTTTGTCCCTCAAGTTTAATTAAGCACCTAAAGTCATGGCTTTATTTATTGATAAGCCTTTCCAGGGTGCCCATCTCTGTAATATCTGAGGCCACTCAAGCCATGACCCTGCTGCATTCCTTGGGGGGCAGGGAAAGGTCTCAGGGGTTTATCACTGCTGCCTGGGAGCTCAACCATCACTAACTGTAATACTGCTAAGTGTGCAGCCTGCTGGTACCAGAGTCACCACTGGCAATGGAGGTGGAATGATTATAACAGTATTTGACTTGCTGTGATATGAGACACTGTACTTAGAAACCAGTCAGAGGGAAATTGGATGGAGGGCACAATAAGGCAGAAGTGTTAATCCCTTTAGCATGTTTATGGTAATTGGTATAGAAGCCTGTGTACCTACCTGAAGGTACTTGAGGGAGAGAGTCACATGATCACAAATTCACAGACTCACAGAACGGGTCAGATTGGAACAGACCACAGTGGGTCATCTGATGCAGCCTCCCTGTTCAATCAGGATCATCCCAGGGCTCATGGCGCAGGATTGTGTCCAGACTGTTCTTGAATATTTCCAGTGAGGGAGATTGCACCACCTCTCTGGGCAATCTGTTCCAGCGCTCGGTCACTTGCACAGTAAATAAGTTCTTCCTGACATTCAGGTGGAACTTCTGTGCGTCAGTTTCTGCCCATTGCCTCTTGTCCTATTGCTTGGCACCACTGAAAAGAGCCTGGCTCCCTCCTCTTCATACCCTCCCTTCAGAGACTGATAGACATTGATGAGGTCCCCTCTCAGTCATCTCTGAACAGGTCCAGCTCTCTCAGCCTTTCCTCATATGAGAGGAAAGTCCCCTCATATGCAGTCCCCTCATCATCTTTGTAGCCCTCCTCTGGACCCACTCCACTAGCTCCATGTCTCTCTTGTCCTGAGGAGCCCAGAACTGGACAGAGCACTCCAGATGTGGCCTCACCAAGGCTGAGCAGA
>VYXD01013159.1:37070-49443 GCA_013397195.1 Hylia prasina | reverse complement strand
TTTTGCAATTATCTTCATATGTAGACTGAAGGAGATGAATAAAATTCATCCTCTGTTGATTCCAAAGACTATTGTTGAGCAGTAATATGAGACAGGCCTATATTTAGAAAGCTGATATGGTTAAAATTTCAGGAGGTAGATGATGGTTCAAGATATGCGCTGTGTAATAAGAGAGCTGGAGGGAAAGCGCAAGTTACATTCCCAGTGGAAGCAGGGTATTTAGCACAGCATGAGGGTGTATTCCACCAGGTGATTCAAAAGCATCTACCCTGCCTTGAACTGCTGCTCCAGCTCTTATTATGTCCAAATGAGAGGCAGACCAGACCATTCCTCCTCCAGAGGTGACTGAGACCTGCCCAGCACAGATGCAGGGTTGACCAGCTAGCAAGATGGGGAGCAGCACCAGGCTGGGTTGGAGACACACTGTTTCCAGCAGGTAATTTTTGTCAGTGCAACTCCTCAGGCCTTTGCTTGAAGTGAAAACAGCTTTGCCCATGGGCACATTCTCTAAGGAGAGCAGCTGTTTTCATAGAAACAATTAAAATCTGTACCAGGGAGACATTTTATCAGAGTTCTGGCCAGAACCACTGCCCCCTGCCCCACTCCCCCGTGGGTTTACTTGCAGGTGTTTCAAGAGGGAGAGCTGAGAGAAGGAAAACAAGGCTTAGCTGAAAGTAAGCATGACTAACAAATTACTCATAATTGAGGTTTGTTAATTGCATAGAACCCAATTAAATCTTTCCACATCTGAAATGGAATAACTTATGCTCACAGCAGAGCTGTTTAGCCATGAGACATTTCTGGTGACACTTGTCTGTTGATTTGCCGTTAGATAACTTCTTGGCTTGAGGCCAGTGGGACTGAGCTAAGAGACTTTTTGTACATGTGTTTGCAGCACATTTTCACAAAGGGTTGTCAGAGTTTGGCCCATGATGACTAGTGAGTGGATTTATTACATTATTATTTTAGATTGTTATATTATTATTATGCATGACTGACATCGTGAAATTCTTATGTTGCAGAGCTATGCAGAGTTCATATAAACCAGTAAGCCAGAGGCATTTTGCATAAAATTCCAACCTAAAGTGCAAATTTTATGCAACTGAAAAGTCATAATCTTATGTAGCATCTGCTAGAATGAGAATACCTCCCCAAGTATGTTGCCTCAAAGTGGACTTAGAAAAACCCTTTCTTGTGATTCTAAAAAAAGGCAGATGACCAAACCCCCACAATTTCAAAGTGTGTGTGCCTCTTCCCTTCTTAGTTCCAGCTGAGGCCACAAATGGAAATACCAAAATACCACAAAAATGTAGTTTTTGTGGTACTTCCATGCCCAGCAGAAGCAGGAAATATTAAAAATCTTCCAATAAATCATGTTTTCATGAGATTTCTAGCCTGTCATTGCAAGCTCAAAAAGTTTGAATAATAAACCCAGCTCTGCTTGCCCACCTTGCCCTCAGGAGATTTACCTTTATATCTAAGGACTATTCTGTCTGAGATATGGCTGATGTTCCTTCTACGCCATAATATATGTTCAGTCTCACATTAAATTCAGCAATACATTGGATTAAGTCTTGTTATGAAAGACAGATTTAATTTTGGCCTTCCATTTCTGATAGCTTGCAGGACAGTTGTTTTTTGCTTGCTTGTTTGTTTTCCAGCACAAAGGCAGCCACAAGGCTGAGCAGTTTGAATGCCCATGGCAGAAGGGCTGCAGCCAGCAGTTTGTGTGCACATGTGTGTGTGGACAGGTAAGAAACAGTGTCATAAGAGGGAGAAGAAAGAAGTGCACACAGCCTGACCTGCACCTGAACTGGTAATGGCAGAAGGGAGAGGACTTCCAGAATGAGCTGATGAATTAAAGACCTGTAAGAAAAGCTGTCTCTGTGATGCACCCTGACCATCCTCTGGTAAACAGCTCTTCTTTAGTATACAGAACTCACTAAGGCCTGCACCAGCTTCTCTTCTTATGTGGCTCAACCTGTAAGACACTGGGTTTTGTGGCTGGCTGAGCATATGAGGAGGGCTCACCAGATCAACTTAGGTCAGTCTATACGGTGCTGGCACTATCAGGTACATGTTTCTGTCCTTTCAGAACAGAAACCTCTGTAAGGAATCAGGTCAGTGTGATCGCACTGAAGAGACTTTCATTGTTGCTTGTTGAAATTTCACCACAGACAGATCATAAGATTTTCATGACCTTGTGATTTCTTTTGTGAGTGGTGGTTGTGCAACAGATCCCCTGGTAAGATAAGACAACATGAGGGTTTACACAAAGTAGGAAAGTATACAAGATATATGGCTTGCCACCCTCCTTTAAAGAGATAACAACTACATTTTAGGCTCNAGAACAAAAATACTTTTTGGTGCAGAAAAAAAAAAAAAAAAAAAAAAAAAGAAAGAAAGAAAAAAAAATCAAGATTTTTATTCTCTTTTGAGATTGAGTGTGACGCCAGATCTACAGTTTTCAACTTTTAAGGCCTCTCTCTGTGCCATGAAGGTGACTGGCTGAAAGCAGCAATTACTGGCAAACATTTCTTTGCTCCCCAGCATCTGGGTCTGGGTGCATGGTAAACGGATATATACATGGTGATCACTTCTGTGGCAACAGCTTCCTTCTATGTTCCCTTCATGCTGCTGTTGAACAAGTCTGAGATGGCTGTGAGAGCTACCTTTGCATAGCTAACCTCCCAGGTTACTGGTAAAAGAGGAAAAAAAGAAAAGCAGAGCTCACTTTCCAGTATTTTGACTAGGAATTTTGAGTCAACATTTCAGTGTCTGTGTTGGAGGATGTGGCTGGACATACCCCTTTCACCACCTCACCTGTGATATTGCTGGACAGATGTCATCTCTACTTTCTGCTGACTGCACTTTTAGCATTTCCCAGCCCTCTGGTGCCTGCAGACCCAGGCTGTTATTTTGTTCAGTGCAGACTGTCACAGAGAGAAACACATGCTCAAGCAGAAGCATCTCTTTTATTCTTGTGGTTTTGTCCCTCTCATTTAAAATGTGAACAAATCTGCTTGCTTTTTTGTATGGAAACCACTCCTAACTATTTCCTGAATTAGAAGTCTAAAGATACACAGTACTTGGAAACATTTTCTTGGTGTGTGGGCAGAAACTAGCAATAACTTTATTATAAGTTACATGACCAATTCTTGCTGGTACACAAATTGTGAACTGTTTTGTCTGCTTGCAGTCACAAATGCTTTGTCCATTTCTTCTTTCTTTTGCATCTGGTGTATGATCTTTCGAGCATTTATATTCATTTAAAAATAAAACACAAAGCTCTTTTGCTGACCATGTGAAATTCTTCAAGAGCAGACACATGCATACACGCACACTCACACACACATATATATATATAGCTCAGGAAAGAAATATTTTCTTTAATAGCATGGCTTGTATGGACAATAAAATGCCCACTAAATATAGTTAATATTATAAGTTCCCGTAATGCATCTTAGGTTTCAAAATTTAGAACCTGGCTATAAAAAATGACTTTTGATAGCCCTGAGAGTATAATTTTTCCATAAAAAAAGAAGAATATGTGTTGAACTGGCCATTGATTTTCCCTCCAACAGGAAGTCTTTCCATAAATGTTGGGTACAATGATGTGTTTATTAGTTTTAATTCACTACTCTGGTTAATAGCTCCCTCTCTTTCTTTTGAGTGCAGAGATGTGTTCTGGGATGTGTTGCACATTCCTCCTCTTCAAAATTTCATCAGAAAACAACAGACTTGGCAATAAAATGGGGGAAAGAGGATGTTTGGAAATGATCTGGGGTTAGCCTCCTATTCTAAAATCTTGTGATGGGAAGAATGTTGAGCCTTTTGTGAAGTATGCCCTTCCTAAATAGGCTGAAGGGATATTTTCATGCCTCAGAGCTGAACAGGATGGCTAAGGTAGGGAAAGGCTGACAGTGTGTGCTGTGATGGTGAGAACTGCAGCAAGCTGGGAAGCAGTCACTGAGTGCCATGCCCAGAGTAGGGGTGTGGGGCTGGATGCACAGCTAAAATCTAAATCATCCAGGATGAAGAGATGAGCCAAAGTGACAGACAATTATGAAAAATTGTTACTATCCAGCAAGGCCTGGGTGGCCTGTGGCTTAATAGCTCCCTAGCCAGCAGTGTGTCTGTAAAATCATCTGAAAAGCAATCAGGAGCTGCTTGTCATTGCTGGAATAACTTAATAGCCACCTTGGAGCTGCCTTGGGGCAAGGCAATGAACTGTACTCATAGCAGCACATGGGATCCTTTCCTAGGTCTGGTCACAGGCACGGAAAGGTTGCACTGCTCCCACAACTTTGTACCTCTTCTTTAAACAGACAGAAGAAGGCTGACGGTAAATTTGGCTGCTTTCATTCTTCATGAGCTGACTGATTAGATCTGAGATTTCTGGGGAACAAAAGGATCATTTCAAAGCACAGTGGGGGAGTTCCTGGCCTCTGTATGCTTCTGGGCTTTTTCAAGGTGTTTTGCAGAATAAATTGATCTGGAGCTGTCTTGCAGTCTTCTTACTTGTATGGGCAAGTTGGGAAAAGTTTTACTGGAATCACTTATCTGCTTTCAAGAAGGTTACTCTGGGTTAAGGGGAATGCAGAAGTTCAGTGCTGCTCCCAAGCTGGAAGCCTACTCTTTTGAAAAATTTTTGCTTAAGGATGTTCTGCTTAGGATGTCTGCCTGTTCCCCTTTAGAGACAGTTCCTGAAAGGTGTGTGAGAAATTTATGTTGTGCCCCTTTAAAGATACTTATAGCAGTTTATGCTCTTGGACCTTGAACTCTCATCTGATGCTATATGAGTCAGCATGCAGGAATAGGATCACAAAACCATGGAGAAAAATTTTGGATCTGTCCAAGTTTCTGTGATAAATGTGAGAGGTCAGTTTAAAAAGAGGCTCACTATTTATCTCTAAGAGGTGAAAGACAGCTGTATCATTTATTTCTTAAGAGTTGGTGTCTTTAAAGGCATGGGGTAGATTGTGAAAAACCTCTTGGTCTTACCAGTGATGATGGGAGACCAGGAAAACTTCAGAAGGAAAGTTTAGGAAATGAGTTCTGATCATGTGGATCTCAGCAGAAAGCTAAGCAGGCTAATTGTCTGACCCAAAGTAATTTACAGAGTTATACAGGGGGAGATAAAAATTTAAGAAAGAGAGAATTATCAGGGAAAAGGCACCTGTTTACAAGTAGATGAGGATACTACAAGAGAATTAGTAGGAGATGACCTTTGTTAGCACTCATGACTGAGTGGTGAGGAGCTGAGTTTGCCAAGACAGATGTGGATGGATTGGCTAGTTGGGTAGGGGAAGAACTAGAAGAAGGCTTAGTCATAAAACCAGTGGGAGAAGAACAGGACATGGTAGACTGAATCATGGAAGATAAGAGCAGAACAGTCTTGAGAAAAGGAAGTAAAGAATAATTACCAACTCCACAGGTAAAGTCTGTTTGAACCCACAGTAGTGACAGGGCTCCTGCTGCTTTGAGGAACATGTGTTCCCTCAAAAGAGGATTGAAGCACACAAGCACATTTTTATGCTCTCCCAAGAACACCAGCACCAACAGTGCAGAGAATTTGGTCCATGTCTTCAGTGATGCCTCTAGAAATTGTCTTCTGTCAATTAAGTCCACACATAATTCCACCTAAATGCTGCTGTAACTGAGAAGTGCTGAGACAGGTGGAAATGGGCTCTGTGCAATGAGAGGTAAGATTTGGCACATTACCTGTACCACAAGCAAATGTCTCAATTGTTATAGTTCCTATGGTTTGCCTGCTGCTCTAGGGAATGTTACAAGGCCTTTCAGTGCAAAAAGGAACAAATATGTCCTGACTTGTAGCTGCATAATAAAGCCTCACAGAGTCTTCCAGCCAGTATTTTGATGGTGTATTTAGAAAGTTTTTCAAATATGACCTTTCAACTACTGATGCCATCCTGTAACTTCCACAAAAGTGATTGTGTCAACTGCATCACATGGCTGAAGCTGGACTGATTTTCAGCCATGTGATGCTATTTTATCACCTTCAGGACAAAGGTTAAATCGTTCCTTTCTTTTCTCTGTTAGGCACCACTTTCTTTGGTCCTCTTAGTTTGATAACTGCTGAAATTCCTGAGGACCACAGAGTTGAGAGATTTTATAATCCACTGTGCACTTCTCTGATGAAGAACCCTGCTGGTGTGCTTCATGTAACAGAAATACCTTCACACAATGAAGCAATCATTCTTCCCTGTCAGGGTCTGAATGTCTTGATTCTCATCCTGCAGCAGGTTTGGCAGGCAACAAATCCCCCAGTTTGCACAGGGCAGTGGCCAGCATAATCTTTGTACATTTGAAAACATTCTTTAATGCTAGTCTCTCTGCATTTGAATGGTAACTTTAGCTGACACAGGGGTTTATAGAATATTTGAATTGCAGCCTATTGAAACTCTACCACACTGAGTTTATGAATATATGTATTGCAGTATAAATGTGTTATTTTTCCCTTTATTTATTATCTTATGAGCATGTTTTTAATACTTGTTCTGTGACTTATTTGGAAGCTACCGTTTCCTTTTTCTTTAGATGGGGGCATGTGCATTATTGAAAGCTTGAATACAAAGTGGGTAGCATTGAGATAAAGGCTCATAGTTTTTAAACCAAGCCAATCAAGCCTGTAGACTGAATGGATAAAAGAAAATAAACATAGTAGCTTATAGCATGTTATATAAAGGTGAAATTAAGTAAATGGACAAATACTGGATGCACAAAGTGAATTTAGTGAGAATATTTGCTGTGTGTTTTTTCACTCTAGACTTCAAGACTGCATGTGCAAAAATTCAGTCACTGTCTAAGTGAAAACCAATGTAAAATTAATCACATTTTGGAACAGAAAAGGTATGAAGTAAATCTAGTTTAAAATCTGAGTTTTAAATATTCCCTTTTCTTCCGGTTCTGGAAAACAAACCAGAAAAACCAGGAGCAAAACCCAACACCAACAGCAGCTATCTGAAACTTGGACAGATACTATGTAAAAATCTAATGCAAAAGAAGGACTTTTGGCAACCCAACTTGCTCTTTGCAGCATGCATTAGCCATGCTGGATGCCCACCTGGGCATGAGGGGTGTCATGCCTTGCTGAGCACTGGTGTGTCCCCAGTGCTGCTGGTGATGCTGCACTGCTCTGCTGACACTGGTGGACACTGACTTGAGGGGACCTGTTGAGACCACCAGAGCACAGGGTGATCTCTGGGCACCAGGCTGGGCCTCGACAAGAGGAAAGGCAGGCAGCTATGCTTCTCCCTGTGCCACCTGTCACCTTGTTTACCTACCACTTAAGACCCCCAGTGGCACCCAGCCCACAGTCACTTGCAGTGGGGATGGTCCTTCCTGGCCTTGTGCGCAAGCACTGGATAATTGGGTTAGAGTGATAACGAGGCAGAGGCTGGGGCAGAAAGGGGAATGTGGGTGAGGGTGGACAATGAGAATTGGCATCAGAGGGAACCTGGGGGCTGGCTCTGTATCAGGATGTGGCTTAATGGCCTCTCCCAATTCACAGCTGCATAACTCGTGTTAGAGTCAGGTTTATAATATCTCAGGCATGTGATTCACATGAGTGTAAAGGCCACTGGATACAATTACACATTTATTTTTACCTACTACTAAGGGAATTTCCATTCACTACGACTTGAGCTGGTTGCCCTTGCTCTGTACTATTTCACTAGTATTTTTCCTGACAATTCATGTCTAAGAAACACAAGACAGAGAGAGACTTAATGTTATGTGAAAGGATTTTCCTAGGGTAACTGTATTCAGTCTTTGCTCAAACTGAACGAATAACTTTGATCTGTCAACTGTGAAAAGTAAACTGGGTGCGACCTTCCGTCATCAGCTAATCGTCTCACTTAATGACATCTGTTAACTTTGTTCTGATATTAGATCATGGTCTTTCTTTGTACTGTCAAGATTTTTCATTCAAGGTCTAATTATTTCACTTTATGTGTATACAGATATCTTGGGAGTTAGTTGCACCTAGTCTGAAGATCATTTTTTCTATTTTGAATCTCAAAAACTGATCACAGTGGTCAGATCGATGTGGCCTTTTAGTGGATAAAATATGCTAGCTTAAAGCCCAGCACTGTATCTCAGTCCACCTCTTCCCCTCACTTTCTTCTGTATTTACTTTTATTCTTAAGTGAGAGAGGAGGAAAAGGGAGAATTGTTTCTGTCCCAGTAAAGTTTGATATTTCAATACTTGAAAATTTGATTGATTTGATTTGTTGCACACATTCTGAACTGCCCCGCAGGAAGGAAGAAGAAACTACTGGTTTTCAATCTGTCCCTTTCCCTTTCAAAGTTTTTTATTTACCTTTTAATAGTGACAAAGGCATGGGTAGATGGCATTTTGGGGGATTAATGGCCATTTGGAGTTAATGCCCTAAGGCCGTCTGTCCCTCAGCTCCTTCCAAACAGTGATTAATCTCCAGGGGAATGTGTGTGCCCTGATCGCTACTCCTGATAATGCTCATCCTTATAGTATAGATCAAAACTTGTAGACTTATTGTAGTAATGGCCATGTTCTCACCTCCCAGGCTTTGTTCAATTCAGTCAGCCACAGATTAAGCCTCTGTTATCTGCTCACATTCAGTTCAGCAGGTTTTTTGTCCCTTTGGTCCAATCCTGCAATGTGTCCAGTGCTGCTCAGCAGTGTTTGCGAACACTGTCTTCTCCTCTAGTGACTATAGGGAAATCTCCCCTTAGAATGTTGGGGCACTCAGTTCCCTTTCCTTCTACTGTGCAGTTGCAATGGAGGGTGTGGGACCACTGAAAAATGCAAAGGCAAGGAGTGGAAACTGGCTTTTGGGATGAGGGGACAGTGGTAGGTATTTGGTGGTAGACAGATTGATGGCAGGAGATGCGTTGCACAACCATGTGCTCTTGAGCCCGTTTCCTTTTTCTGTTCCCAGCCAACACTTAATTTGTTACTAAGATGCACTCTCTTCTTTGCAGGTTCAGATGAAAGTAAAATGGTCAGTTAAGTGAATTGCACCATCTGTAGAAGACCAGTGCCTGTCAGTAAGTCAGCCCATACTGACCAGGTGAGTAGGTCTAATATTTTTCAGATGCTTTCGCAGGGGTAGCAAAAGATTACAAGTTGCAGAAATCCACCTCAGCTCTTAAAGATAGGCCAGGTGCTGTCTCTGGCCCTAACAATTAGGGAATTGTTTTCTTGGTTATATTTCTTAGTACCTTCTCTGTCTACTTTTCCATTTCTGAAGCAATAGTATTCACTGGGATCCAGCCTCATTTCAGTTAGCATTTCATGTGTTTGGAGTAGGAGCATCTAGTTCAATATCTGGTTATAAGTAATACTCACAGATAAGGAAAAACGTATGGAAGGTTTCAAGACTGCTATATGTAAAGGCTTTAAATTCCAAGAATCTGAATTAAATGTTTAAGTACATTCCTGACTCTTTAAAAACATATTACATGCTGAGAAGTAATAGAAAAAAACCCCAAAAACTCAATGGCCGTATTTTCTATTTCTGTCCCATGTTTGAGTCAATGTAATATTTTTATGCAATATTTTATAATCTCTCTGTGAGCAGCTCCCTGAGCTGTCCTCTGGGTTTTCAGCATGCATTCTTTCCCCTTTAGGAAAAGGATTGTGTCTTATAAGATCTTATAAGTAAATGTTGCCACTGTTATATCTTTATGCTCTGTTAAAAGTGTGGGAATGGGTGCAAGTATTTGATTTTAATTTCATAGAATAGGAGGTTTTCTTTTACTTTATAGCTATAAAAATGCAATCTTTTTAGGGTTTTTTTTTTTTGTCTTGATAGGACTTTTAAATACAATAGTTACCAAATAAGTGAAATTATGTTCCATTTTCACAGCGGTTTATTATACATACTTAGCAACTTTTCACAACTTCCCAAGTGGCTGTTTTTCTTATTCACTCTTCCAATGATTGTGATGGGCTACCATAGAATTAGCAAAGCCTATAATTACTGATCCCTTTTGCATATATTCCCAAATCTAGTTTGAAAAGCATGGAGGCTATTCCTGTAATTCTTAATGAACTCCAGACAATCTTGATGACAATAAAAGAAAATGCAAAGCCATTAGCAACTTGCCAGAAGAGTGGAGTAATAGCCAGTCAGGGCTATTGGGAGCTGTGGGGCTATTTGGAAACAAATTTTTATTTCACCAGCAGCAGAGTAAAACAAGCTGCACAGACCTACTCTACTTTTTTTTCCCTTAAACTCTTTTCCCCATTTTTTTCTCTCCCTCTTTCATGCTGACCATATTTGCCAAAGAAAGCCTAGAAATCAAGCATGTGGAGATTTCATGCACACACGTCAGAGTGGGAGACTTTTGCTGTGGCATTAGTAGCTAAGCCTTTCTCTTATCTCTTATTTTCAAGTGCACTTTTGCTTGTTCAACTTATAGAAACATTCACTATTCTTGGAGAAAAAATATTCAGTATTAAGTAAGCATTCTAAATTATCATGAGTACTGACTTTCCTAGGGGAATACACTTAAAAAGAAAGTGTAACTTCCAGTCTTATTTTACTTTTAAGCATTTTATCTGTTTAGTACATGTTTATTACAACCATCTCATGTACTGTGTAATAGTCTATGGGTTGGTTCATTGATCTGTATTTGCCAACTCAACATTCAGGTTCTGTTTTGTTCTATTCTAGTCTTTATTAAAAACAAACAAACAAACAAACAAACAAACAAACAAAAAACCCAAACAAACAAAAAAAAATCCAAAAAAACCCCAAAACCCTAACCCAGAACACCATAAACTTGATCTTGCCCAAACTGGGAAGACACAAGCACTGATACTTAGTGGTCTGCCAAGAACTTCTCCCCAACAGGTCCAATGTCAAAGAGCCAGACAGACTGTGTCTTTGATGCAAGCTACAGGAATTATTAAAGCAGATAAACACAACTGGAAAGATGTATTCCTTATCAGTGACTGAACACCACCTCAGGGCTGTCCTTTTTCTTCAAGTGTCCAGTTTAAAATTATGAGAACACCACTGAAAGTGATGTTGGTGGCAACTGCCTGGTGGAAACAGGACTGTTGGTGCTGCTGGATCAGGTCAGACATAGCGCTGTCTAGATTAATTTAAAAACCCTTAAATTCTACCACGCTGCTGGATACCTGTTATCATGCCACATCTCTCTCTTGCAGTGAATAAGATGTCACTGCATTTTATTAAGTTCTTGTTCTAGTCAATTCTGTTGTCTTGGTACACATTCAGGCTGGTGAGAGTGAAGCTGACACTTTTTAGCAGGCAGAAACAGCACACAGGCACAGGCTGTAAACAATGGAAAGCTGCCATGTCCACTCCAGGAATATTTGATATGAGGAGGCAGGAATATAAGAGCAGTTATGCTGGACTGGGCCACAGGGCAAATACCCAGCGATGACTGCAGAGAATGCTTTGGGAAGAGTATAAAAAGAGAGTGACATATTGTGACTGGGGTTAGAAAAGAGATGCAGATGTTTCCCTTTCTGCAAGACAGGAAGGAAATCATCACCAGAATCACAAACAGAACACTTAAGACTGTCCTGTGCACTGTATGCATGTGTGCATGTGGCAAATGAAATCCCGTGAAGAAAAGTTTCAGAAAAGAAAAAAGGCAAGGAGAAGAAAGCTATAATAGCTCCCAATATTATCATCAGAAAAAAAATCCCACAATCTAACCCTTCAGAGCACTCACTTATCTTTGCAAAGCCTATACAATTAGTTATTCAGCTCTAAGAGATACCCTCTGAGTGAAGTGACTCATCCTGGATTTTTCAGCAGTACATACACAGGTGAGCAGCTACCACAGGGTAGCTTACTTACCTGGTGTATTCTGAAAGCAAATTTGTAGGAAAAGACAATGTTTGCCACCCAGGAACAGAGACCCTGCCCCAGACATCTGCAATTTAAGGGAAAAAAAACTTATAGCTCTATTTTAGATACTGATGCCCAAAAACTAAGCAAGAAAACAGTACTCCATAGTATAAGGCCTGTAGAGCACGTATTTGTTTATTCGGTGCTGGGAGTGAGGGGGACAGCTCCACCATAAACTCATTCATCCATTCTTTGCACAGTACTAGCTTTTACATTTTTTACTCATTGTGTATATTATACTTTTTTAACCTTCATATTGCAACATAGTTTCTAATCACATTATTATGTGAGCCCTTGTAGCACACGCATGGTTTCTGCACAAGGTGGTTTTCTGCATATGCACTTACAAGATTGTCTGCTCAAATAGCCAGTGGTTAGCTTTTTTTCTTGGTTTAGAAGACAGATATCCGCTAGGGAAAGCTGGAGTTTCCTTAGAATGGAGAATGTAAACCCCCCTGTCTCCGAATTATTACAATTTT
>VYXD01013159.1:0-36849 GCA_013397195.1 Hylia prasina | reverse complement strand
CCCCCAGATTAGCAAAAAATAAAGACAAAACATTTCCCCAACTGTTTTCAGCAGATGAAAATAGAATACAACTTTTTGCTTCCATAACCCAAGACACTTTTGCAGTTAGCTTGTTCTGCTAAATTTGCTGATTTCTAAAAAGTGCTTCATTCACATACCCTTTTACAAAATAACTACTTCTTTCTGCACAGCTACAGCTTTTTGCATAGCTCAAGTGTTATCTTGTTGCCTAGGCATCCATACTTCCCTAACAGCAAAGTGGTTAAGAATTGATGCCAGGCCGGGAGAGTGGGACAGAGCACAGTCTTGTCTGGACAGAAAGTGCTGGAAGAGGGGACAGCCATGACAGTCCAAAACTGCTTGGACATCTTGTGAGAGGTGATGACCATATGGAAATCAAAGATGGAGAAGAGGTTAGGAACTTTGTGGCAGAGAGGGAATAACCAGATCCTTGAAGAAGCTCTCTTTGCAGTAGGATGAGGTAATACTGAACACATCTTCTGTGAGAAGATACCATGCAGAACAACAGTCATCAGCACCTTCGGGAAACTGAGAATCTTGGTCTATTGTTGCTTCAGAATGCAGGGCAAGGTGGGCATGAGAGCTACAACATTGGTCATGTGACAAAAGGCAAACAACCTGGTCTGACAGGTATGATGAATTGAATTCTTGCTGTGAAACAATATGTTTATGACCAGGGCAAGGAAAGGTTTACTTCAATTCCAAGGCATACCAAACATTTTAAAATTATGAATTTTGGGATGATGATGCTTACATGGAATAATTCTCTTAAGCTTGACTGAGTCTTCTCTTCCAAAAACTCAGTGCATATGGGCTATTCTCTACACTATCGTTCCTGTTGAATCTTTACAGACCTTTACTTTTCTGATGGATCTTTTCTTTCTTTTTCTCTTAGTCTCCGCATGCTGCTGTCCCTACTTCCTTTAAATTACTTCTCTTTGTTATTGCATTTTTCTACAAACACCTTGGAATTTTTTTCTGAGCTATCTTTACTTTCTGAGGAGTTGACCTGATTTACTGAGTTTATTAAGACTTGCTCTTCTCCCCCATCTCATCCCCTTTCCCTTGGTGTAATACTGCCTTTTTCTGCTGTTTAAGTTTATTGATTCCTGGTGTAACCTATGTGGATTGGTTTTGACCACATCTTCTTTTCTGTCTTCTGGCTTTTGTCTGTTCTTTCTGTTGAATTCAGTGAGACCATGTGCTTCAAGTAAACAGAATAGACCAAGTTCTTGTCTGTATTTTCTGCTTCTAGTGCCTGGTCTCAAGACTCTCTTATCACTATGAATACTTTAGGTTACTGGTATCTGAACAGATGCCTTTATCTCTGCCTCATTGTTAAACTGAATGTTAGGACCTTTTAAATTATTCACCAGTGTTAACCAATATTAGACCAGAAAAACCTCAGTCAACAAATCCATTTTCTTTTAATGAGTTCACTTCATTGAAATACAACTCATAAAATGTTGTCATTACAAAAAAGCTGATTCTCAAACTTTGATTTTACAGTATTAAATGTCACATTACTTTCAAAGATGTGTAGGATGGTTTGCAATTCTCAACTACCCTTCACATTGCTGGATTTGCGAAGCATGGTGGGTGTTTTTAGCTTTTTGACTACATAAGTGTAGAGCCTTTACAGAGATTATCTAAACTACAGGTATGAGCTCAGATGAGAGACTTTAGCATTCACATTTCCCTTTGATTTCAAAGTAATCTGAAGCTGCCCAGGGCCTTAGAGGAGTGTGTTCTTGTGCTGTATTTCTGGTACATCCTGGCTGGTGGTTAATTGCTCTCACAGGGATAAGATGGGCTGTAACTCTGCTCACCCCAGAGGCTGTCTGGGTGTGAGTCAAAGTCCCAGCTCACTTGCTCAGACTTCTCCTGCAATGGATGATGGATCTCATTTAGTAATTAGCAATATAAAGATGATCATATGGAAATAATATTATGAAATAGAAAAGAGGGCTTCTAAAGAGCCAGTTCTACCGTGCCATCAGGTTGCTTTTCTCTGACAAACACATCTTCATTTGAATGGGGTAAAGCACAGATAGGTAAATAGTGGGCATGGTTTGAGACAGACTTGGTGCAGGTTTCCATCGCAGTATCACAATGGTAACCTTGGCCTAATCCTTGATTTGAGAAAGTGCCCCATGTACTGAAGCAGAATTTGGGCAAATATCTCGTGATTGGTCTCCCTGAGTTGCAAGAGGATTGATCTCCTGTCTAGAGGAGATCTAGCTGAGAGGTTACAGTTTCTTTTATGCTAAGCCAGTGTTGAAAAGTATCCATTACCTCCTGAAAAAGATTGGGGAGTTTTGCTGTGCTCTGAGAAGGGAATGCAAACCCTTGAGCAGGTAATCCTGATCCTTTCATGCCGCCTGACTGGTTCACAAACTAGCTACTTTGTCTGCAGATGTCCATCAGGTAATGACTTCCCTGCTGAAGGCGAATTGCCAACTAGTAGAGAAATCATGGAGGTGCCTCCAGCCTCATACAGGCAGGACACACAGTGGATCCGGCCTGGCCATCCCAGCCCTCCGAGGCTGCCATGACTTTCCTCTGCAACTGTCATTTGAAATATTGTGCACTGGAAGGCACCTCCAAGAGTGTCAAGCATGTATGTCCTGTGAGACAAGGTGTATGATTAACACCCTGGAAAAAACCCGACACAAAGGTGAGGAGGGTTAATGCTCCTCTGGGTACCGTCACAGCCACTTGAAGTGGATGAATTAGCTTGGCATAATCTGCAGCTCCAGGAGACTTCGTACTGCCTGGAGCCTTATGCTGCTCCCATGAGGGGCTTGCATTCAAACAGCACATAAACACAAAGTCTCACCCCAAGAAATCCCTCTTTCTCCTTGGGGAGAAATCCCTCTTTCTCCTTTCTCCACCCCCAATCCCACCCTGCTGTGCAGCACACAGAGATCCCTGCAAGCACAGGCTGCGCACCAAGTCCAGGCAATAAGTGATTTGGTTGAAGACACAATATTTACAGGCTCTCAGGAGGCTCATTGTAAAAATCTGCAACTTAATTATTATATAATAAGACAGGATAATATCTTCAAGGATTTCTTGTAGCCTTCTCCTAGTGCTTGGGTTAATATTTCTCTTTGCAGCAGTCATCTCCATATATCTCCTGTAATGTGGTGGAATCAGTGTGTTGGAGAATTTTTTTTTGAATTCTAGTTGCCAGACAGCTATAGACCAATTAATCTAGAAGTATGCACATTTGGGGATAATATTCTCTAGTGACTCAGCAATGTAACAGATGGCAAAATATTTCATATTTATTTCCATTCCATTTCTATATTGGAAATGAACCCAGACATTTTATTTTTTTTGACAGTCAGACAACATCTGTTGAGAACACTGTCAGCTGAATTACAACCTCCCTGGCAGGTAGTTGGGTAGACAGCATGAATTACTTTCAGCTATTCTGTATGTGGTTAAATCTCTTTCTCTACTAGATTATTTTCATTAAACTGCTGGATTTATGGATGTTGACTAGCTTTACATTGTATCTCCAAGTGTTTAAGTTTAGTCATATAAAAATTTGATGCATTAAGATGCTGAGCATTAAGTTGTGATATCAGTGGATTTATTTGTACTCGTTCCTTAGCCAAGACCAATTAAAGGAAGAGATATTTTGGAGGGAACAGGCCAGGGGCTTGGAGGAGATGCACTTCACTGCCGTGGAAGGAGCTCAAGTGTGGGAGTGACTTGGAAGATTTAGTCCCAGGAGCTGGTGTGATCCAGACATATCACAGTCTGAGATATCTGAGCTGAGCAAAGCCTGCCAAGTGCTCTCTCTCCTGGTGCAAGCAGCATACTAGACTGCTGGCAGTTCCCAAACAAAATTTTTCCTGGGGAAGCAGGTGTGGAAGTTGCGGCCTTCCATGGTGAGAGGATGAAGAGCCTGAGCAGTGGAGGAAGCCTGATCTGAGGGATTTGGTGTTTTTGTGCAAAGATCAAAACTCCCTGAACAGCAGAATTAGCAGCAGAATTAGCAATTTCAAGCTTCTTGTCCTGTGTCTTGTATGCCTTATCTCAATGCAGTAAACTCTATTCCTGCCCTCTTGAGCATTATCCATACTGCCAATCTACCTCTGCAACAGCACAGTCAATTCTGCCTCTGGTCTATTCCTGCTCCACAGTACTCTAAGCTCCCTTATGTTTTTTCTGCTGTTGAGCAAGACACTGTGTGTGATGATCAGAGACACATCCATATTAATTTTCTAGAGAACATACGGCTGTGGACTGGTCAGCTGCTGCCAAACAGATTGAACAACAGCTGAGCTCTCCTGTTTCCATCAGACATTTCAGATTTTCAGCAAATATGTGTGAGTGTCCTCTAAGATGTCTACTGTCTGCCAAATACAATTAGAGTAAACTGATGGACAGATAGGACAGACAGGGTAAGCACAGTTGTGGAAAACTGGGTTAAGAATCACAGTAAACAAGTGAGTAATGAGGGAAATATTTGCAAAACATTAGTTTAATTCCTTGGGTTCTGTGCTATCTTTTAAGTGACTTTATTCAGCTTCTTCTCTGGGATAGGAATTAGATGTTCTTCTCTGTTTATTTGGTACTTAACGTAATTTGCTCACAGCATACACATGAAGTCAGACTGGTTGCATCCACTCAACCATATGCACATGTGTGTGTATTTATACACGTGTGTACAAAGGTATCCAAACCCAAGGGTGATCACTGCTGTTAGTTCTTACAAACTTGAAATTTTTTAAAAAAGTTTTAAATTTCTAAACAGGATTGCTCTGTTAAACTGGATAAAAGTAGAATGTACAAGTAGATCAAGTAGAAAACACAGGCTTAAGTGATGGATTTAAGCAAAGAAATACACCAGTGCCTGCTAATAGAGATGACTTGTAGGTCAGAGGCTCTGGATGTCCTGCTTTGTGCTCTACCTGTGAGCTCTTGCCAAAGCTTGGAAGACCTTTATATTCTGCATTGCTCACTTGTGTAAATATAGAAATCCAAGCAACTAGTCTTTCTCTGAGTTTTTCAGTAATACTGAAGTTTGCTGCACAGTCATTATGCCTGCATAAAGGACCAAAGACCTCTGTATGTATTCAAGGCCTCCATCATAAAATGATTCTTATTTTTTGCCGGTGGCTTCAGTTCTTTAAATTAGCCCATAGATTTAAAGAAACCAGAGAAATTACCAATTTCACTCAGAAAAATTCAATGTCTGTTTGGTCCCTCTCCTTGTCAAAAATGGGATTTCTGGTTGCTAACCAGAAGTTTGTTGAATTCCAGGTGGAAACTGCAAATAAATACTTAAACACATGCCATAAGGCACTGCCACCAAGTAGGCAACTAAGCTATAGAGTTAAGGCTTCTTAAAATGTGCTAAAATATTTTTTTTCTTTTTTGGCATCAGGGTTTTATTACTGTCTTATGCATCACATTGCAGTCTCATAGCCACAATCTGACCTTTAATGAATCTTTTTTGAACTTTGTTGATTAGCAAGGTGTTATTTGTGTGAAAAGCATTTCAGAAACAAGTGGGAATTTTTTGTCTTACATGTTATTCTAATTGAGCTATGGTTACAGTTCTTCACAGATACTTATTTTTGCTGTTGTTTTATTAGACAACAATTATGTTGTTTTATTTATTTAAGATATAAGGTGGTGGTCCTTTTAACCAGGAAACACAGCACTGTTTAAATTTTGCAAAACAAGGAAGTCCAATGAAATTCAACAGTCTTCATGGCTACTCACCACCTGCTGACATGGTCTGTGGGTGAATCACTTGATGATCCAAAATCACCCAAGGCAAAATTTTCCTTTAAAGCTAACCCACATATTTTAGGATACAAAACCACATTATATCTTTAATAAATTCTTGATTTCTTGTCCAAAACCTTTGGGCTACAGTGAACCAACCCAAAGACAATAAAAGTGCAAAAAATAACCTTGATGACACCTTTGTAAACCCCATTATGGTGGGTGTTGAGTCCCAGACTTGGTACAGGGACTATGAGGTGGCTGCTAGAAGGATTTTTCCATATATACTGTGTCTACAGGTGAATTATTGTAATAGGAACATTACATTTTCCATCTGTACTAAAAAGATAGAAAATAAAATAATTTAATATAAAAAGCTAGTCAAAAAGGGTGTTCCACCTCCTCTGGAAACAGGGAGGGGAAAATTCTCAATAGTCAGGAATATTTGGTAGCTGGAAAGAATAGGGATGCCATTAATGAGACAAATCTACAAGGCTGAAAGAGAAAAACATGCATGAAAAAGCTGCAGAGCATGAAATCCAAACTCCATCAGTCATTTAGCCTGTTGAAATCAATGTCTTGTCTTCCACAGAAAATCAATACATATGGAGGAGTTAGAACTACCTAGTGTTCTAGGTAGTTCTAGATAGTGTCAACAAAAGTAGCAATGAAAAATAGTGTGGATCAAGGGGTGACACGTATAGATCTTGCAGCTATGGGGTTTGGGGAGTTGCTGCAGCCAAGTATGTCCTTTTAATTGCCCTTCTCACATCCCTTAGATAAAAAAAAAACACAGAGGAGTAACCTCAAGATGAATATAGTTCTCTCTAGATGTGAAAGAAATTAAGCAAACATTCTTCTGCCCATAGAGACTGGAAAAGCTCTTCTCACTGTAAAGTTGGTGTGCCATGTCCTGTTTCTGTACTTACATGAAGAAAACAAAAGCTGACAAAAGTTTAGGAATCACATGGGAAAGAGCTTCTTTTGTCTCTGGATCTTTCAGACCATGGGAAGCCTTCTTGGGCAGGAAGAATGTGAAATGTTCCCTTGGTTGGGCTTGACCTTTGTTATGCCTTTCCCAGACCACTTGTTGACAGCAATTTTGTCATATCAGAACATGGCTGGAATACACTGATTTTACCAGATTGTAACCAAAATAAAAACACTGTGAGGATGATGTGTCTGTGCTCTGTCAATAGTTATCCTATAGTTTTCTTTCTTTTCTTTCCTATATTGCTATGGAGAGAAGTTCAGTCTGTGAGGGAAGGTACTTCACACAAATTGGGTGGGAGGCAATGCAAAGCAAAGGCTCGAAGTCTCTAGCAAAGAACAGGCATCACTGATGTTGGATTTCTCAAGTATGAAGCCAAAATGTAAACAGAAAGCAGTTTCACTTACATTCTCCAAAAGCACTTAAATACAGCAAATTGTGTGTAATGTAAATTAGTAATGTTGTGATCTGAAGGAGCAAAACCACAGGAAGAAGAGTAGCTGAAGCACAGGTGAGGTGGGAGCTGATGAAGCACTGAGGAAGTTAAAGGAGTTTCTCTTGTTTTGTTGCTGTCAGCCTGGGGAGTGAGGTTATCAATGTGACATTTCTCATCTGTACTTCGTGTTTGTTAATTTGTTACTCTGTTTTATTTGTTCTTACAACAAATTAATGCATTCTGTTCAGTGGGACAGTTTGGATTCTGCTACTGCCTGACCAGCTCAAATTGCCACTGACCTGCCTTGGACTCCTGTAAGGAATTATATTGGTACAAAACAGATGCAAAGCTCTGAATCTCCACACATTCCTGCATGATAGTGAGGTGAAGTCAAGGTGTAAAAAAGATGCCCTCCATAGACTTCAGCTGGCTTTGCAGTTAGGCTGGAGGAAGAAATAGGATATGTGCATAGCCTGACTGACAATGTGGAAATAACTCTGACTTCGCCAACACTTGTACCTGAGCCAGCCTGTCTGCATGTGAACTGTCCTTTAGAAATTGCTGAAATCTTTTATTTGTTCAGATAAAACATATGTTTGAAGGACTGAACCAAAATGGCAACTTCAGGTATTAGTCATAGAGTCAGTCAACTCCTCTCAAAAATTTGACAAAGCTGTGATTCTGCGTTCTTGCTTCATCTGGAAGAGCAGGGCAGACAGGTGAACAGGCAGTAGCTGATCCAGAAGATCCTTTGAAAGCTGTCTGATGCTGACTGTTCTCCTGTGGGACTGGTAACAGCACTGTGCTCCACATGCAGGATGTGGCTGGAGTGAGTCTGGGAGAGCCAAGGTCTGCAGGGGCCACGGTCTCTGAGGTGCCCCATCCAGCATGATGATACTTCTGTAATATAGGCAGACAGAACTGAAGTGGAGGAACACAAATGTCTGAGCTAACAACCTGTACAAACTGAACTCCTTGCATTAAGCAAAGAAGCTTTAAATGGCACAGAATTCACATTGTGGTCTTCAATTTTCAGACATACCTATAGAAGTAGTTTTAATACTTTACATATTGAACAATCACCATGTGTCCTTCACAGTCCTGTTTCTGTGCCTGAGCTACTGTTTCTGGGCTATTTGGGACTAAGTCTGTTATGCACGTTTAAAAGTCAGTATGTGCAGATTAGAGTGAGAAATACATGAGATGTGGAGGTGTTTGGAATTTCCATTTCATTTCCACCTTAAATGTTTAAAGGTATTGTTTAATTATAATTATTACACCTCAATTATTGCACCTAATGACAGAGAATCAGACTGCAGATAAACTTAAAAGATTTTCAAATAGTGTTTGAATACAAATACAAATAGTATTTGCTTTGTTTTTTTTCTTTCACCACAGCTTGGTGTATCCTTCTGTTAGAATGTGGTGTAAGATTCCCTTTATGACATTCTGGTGCATTGTTGTGAAAGGAATTATCATCTTGCAAATTCAATAACCTCCCTTGAAGATCAGTTAGCAAGAAATCATTGGTCATAAGGGAACAAAACCTTGTTAAACTTAATATCTTCAGTAACAAAGCATGAGGGGCAAGAGGAGTTCTAAAAAATTCAGAGGTTTTGGTTTTAATCAGCTTTGAAAACTTTGATCTAGTTTGAAACATGATTTTCAGATGGTTATCCTACTTTCTGTAACACAGAAAGTTTGTTCATAAGGTGAAAATCCTCTGTGTGCCAAGACTCAGCTTAGAGAATGTTTTTTTGGCTATCTAATAAACTTTGAAAATACAGGTTTATAATGGAAATGCTGACTGACTTCTTATTCTAACAAGACTGGTGGATGCTGCTGTAATGTACTGTGTAATTTATAGGAGTCACCTGTTAAGCCATCTGGGACAGAAAGCTTCCCAACTTCTAAAATGTTGGTAACTGGATTAACCATGTAAACATAATTTTACAATGATACCAAATGCATCTATGCCAGCCCATAGTATTCTTGGGCTGTCATTTCAAATTTATCCAAAAAAATTAAAAGGAGCTTTTAAAATTACCCTGGTGTGAGTAGTAGTGGAGGTTAGAGGGGTGATGCTGGTGCTTTATTTTTTATAGGTGTCATATGGAGTGAGTCCTGGGGTGAAATAAAAGTTTCTGTTGTTACTCCTCAGATAGGGAAAGTGTTGGGTTTTTTTCAAAGCGACTTGGGGCTTTTAAAAATTGGCTAGACTATATTAGTCCATTGGGACTTTCACAGACTGGAGGAGTGAACAGAAAGTGAGGTTAATGGAGAAAGAAAGATGATGAATGATGGGGGATCATTTATGGGGAATCATTAATAGGCATCAGCGAGAAAAGCCTTATCTGTGAGTTTATGGGAATAGCAATGTCTCTTGCAGTAGTAAACACTTAAATTTTCCTTGGAAGCCAGTGATCAGTGAGAAGCAAGTTTATTTTGTTACTCTTATTTTTTTTCTCCAACTGTTTTTTTTTAATCTATAATAATTTTAATGTGTTCTTCATTCAGTTTCATAGTACTCTGAGTAAAAGGTGTTTTTCGGCAGGATTTTCAACACAGCATTTGGGATTCTTTATGTAATTTATCATGGAGAATTACTGTTACTTTGTTAAAAGAAACATCCATTTTTTCAGATGATGTGATGAAGTTAAAGCACTGAACTTCAGGTGATCATTACAGACATTTTGCATGGGAATTAGAGCAATATTAGCCTTTCCCCCACTTTGCAATTGTAGTACTTAACATTTTGCACTCCTGTTGAAGTGTCTATGAATGTAACTTGGCATTTTCACCCCAGCTGTTGCAAGGTGTTGCTCAATACTCTTAAACAGATGCTAATGTCCAGTCAACATCCAGCTAGCAGTAGTCTTCAGACAGCCTGACAAACTCTGGCCTTGTAGGAGAGCCAGATGTTTCTGGGCAGCCTGTTGGAGACTGTGGAGCCGCCTCCTATGGGAATAATGAACATCCCAAGCCTCAGCGCTTTCCACACCATATGTAAGAGGCATGTCGCCCAGCTTTGTCCTCCCTGAATACATGTAGGGCAGATGAAACATTTATGAAAAATAAATCTAAATGAGAATTCCAGCAACAGAAAAACCATGTAGTCCACAGGCAGTTCTCCACCCTCAGGAAGCAGGTGAAGGACTGACTGAAACATCCAAACCAGATAGCAATCCTCTTGCTTAATGTGCTACTCCTCCTGCCTTGAGGCAACTCCTCAAGAATGATGGTGATGGGGTGCAATGACATTATACATATATTGGCACAGACTCATATTCCCTGGTGCCTTCTCTTTATTTGAATTTTTGGGTTTTTATGTATCTTTAAGAACTCTAGATGCTATATCAAGGTACTTGGAGCTTTAGTTTGTCTGCTGCTTGGAAATACGTGAGGATTTGGGAGTCACAGTGGACCCACAGCTGAGGATTAGCTTTCAGTGCAATGCAATGAAAAAGTAAGGTGCTGCATATCAAGTTAGTATAGGGAGATGATCTGCCCTCCCTATTTATTATTTATAGGGCTAAAAAACTGCACTCTTGGACTGGAATACAAGAGTGGAAAGATGGGCCATTAACACCTGAAGATGTGAAAAGCATGACCTAAATGCTTCTCTGATTATTTAGTAAGATCTTTCATTCAGTGCATAGAAGTTAAGGATTCTAACCTCAATAACGAAGGCAGAACAAACCCCTGGATACAGTTTAGCACCAAACAGATACAAGCAGAGAAATGAGACAAATATTTAAGTGATGCTAGAAAAATGACTGAGCTATCAAGGGAAAAATTGAGTTTTACATCTCCTGAAAACTTCATACCATGACTTGTTTGTGAACACATATAAGCCAAAAAAATTCTGGGGCTCAGTAAAAAAGCAGGTGAATGGAATTATATGGTCAGTGTTGTACTTTTGGTCTTTAGGAGTAGAATTAGAAATGAAGGTGAGTTTAAAGGGAGCTAACAGCCTGCTGCAGGGCAGGCTTAAAAGAAGACAGAGCACAGGCAGCAATTGATGGTGATCATAACTATTTTTTTTCTATTTTTAGCTCTGTCTTTTCAGTGACTGCATTTGAGGATGACAAGAGACCACATACCATTACGTAACCATTTGAGTGAAAAGAATTTTCCTCAAAAGTACTTGGGACACTAAGCAGATGGCAGCAACTTAATCCAATCCAAAGAAGGAATAAGTGAAATCACTCAGTCAGTTGCATTCACTGGGGAAATTCTCTGATTCTCTCAGATCTAATGGGAAAAGAAAATAAAACATTACTGAAACTGCCACGTATATGTATTTTTATTACATCAGAGCAATCAGTTGTCTTTTGTTTTCATAAATTGATATTATTGAAAAAATTGTGGTTTTTTGTTGTTTTTTTTAATTACCTATTAAATTTTCCTTAACAGTTTCTTATCATAGTTCATATTAATTGAACTGATACTGACACACAAATGCTGTAGTTTGTAGCTGTGTGAGATCAGATGAATTCCAAACTCTGTCTACTTACTTTGTTGTTGTGTTTTCCATGGGAGTCAGCAGAAACCATGGTTGAGCACTTGCATCTGCCCACAAAGCCAGACTAGAAACTGAACTTCACCAAAGCTTTCTCAACATAATATCATGGAAAACAGTTGGAAGGAGGAAAGCAGTGGGGCAGAGCTAATTCAGTCCATAACTAGCTCAAAATCAGGTGCTTCGTGCTCTTTTGGCAAGTTTTGGACCTGCAGTAAGTCTATGATTGTAGGTGACCACCTTTGAAAAAGTATCTTTCTCTCCCCTTCCTTCTTAAGTGTGACCTCTCACCTACTGTCTCAGGACATGCATTTTTCATCTCTAGCCAAAGCGGCTTCCACAATACCTCTAGCAGTTTCAAATGCACTCAAAATGCCAAACTCTAAGCTCCTAGAGAGATTACAGAGAAACATGCATTTGCTGAACTGTATTACACACATCCTCATTGTTGTTCACAGTGACACGTGCTCCTGCTGATGAAATATCTGGATGGAAAGCAGAACATGCGGGAAAAATATGGTTACAGCTAATAGTTTTCTCTGTGAAAATAATTTCCCCTTTAAATTAATCCTGCTTGAATTTTCACTATTCAGGTAATGGTAAGGCACAATTTCAAATTCAATTCATTTTCCAGGGTACAAGTAATTACTGTCAGTGCACAGGTATGGCAAGGCAGTGTCACAGCCAGGGCCCATCCTGCCACCCCAGCCAGGAGTAGAGCAGCTGGGGACAGCCTCAGGCATTGGCACAAGGAACATGTGAGGAGGTCCCAGGGGAAGTTATTATGACACTCAGGGTCCTGGAATTTATTGCACATCCACAAGGGGTATCTGTGCATGGATTTGTGCCTGAGGTGCACTGGCCACATTCCACCTACCACTTCATCCTGATGTGCAGCTCTATCACCTCCTCCTCTGCTCACCACCCACCCGGCTTCATCCCACTGATGGATGTCCCTGCCAGACACACATGGCCCTGCAGGTCACCAACCCATACCAACCTGTTTTTAAAAAAGTGGATTTAAGCAAGATAATCCTTGAAAGGAATCCCTGATTTGGAATCACTGTGAATTTAGAGTCGTCTTCCAAATCTTTGTCCTCCAGGTCCTGAAGGTGTCAGTTTCCAAACCCTGCTGCCAGGTCTTCTTTCTTTTCTGTGTACCTGGTAACAAAATGAGATGAAAAATATTTTTTGTGGAAGAAATTGAAAAATGTTTTTCTCTAATTTGGAAGTGCTTATCAAAAATTTTAGCATTTTCTGTGTCTCTTTTCCACTTTCTTTAATTCAGAAAAAGAATCCACAGGATAAGATGTAGCATTTCCTGTTAAGAAAATTGGAATAAAATATTTGTTTTCAGGCCTCATTAATCACTACAGTTTCAGTGCATCTGGGGATCTGTGGTTTCATCCTCCCCAGCAGTCCACACTCTCTAACCCACTGTATCTTCTGTAGAGCACAGAGGTCAGACTGTGTCTTGGCAGTGTTATTCTGCACTCTACTATTACCAGAAATGCTGCTTGCTGATTTTCTGTTGACACCCTGAATTTGCCCTGTCAATTTTCTTTGCTTTGTAACAAGCATTTTAGCAAATTAAATGCTCATTGCAAGCAGCTTATTTATTTTCTATTTGTTGCTTTCCCCACCCTTCCTAACCAGCCTGTTGTTTTTTATGGTTGATAAGTATAAATAATTAGCACATCAAAAAAATTAGGTCTCTCCTATAGAGAATTATTAAGATTGAAAAGAAGGCTGCATCAATCAAAATGGTTTCTGCAATTGTTTCCTCGGTTCTACTCTGTGGAACTTTCTAACAGACTTGGGAAATAAGGATAAGGCTAACCACAGCTTTTTTGGAAAAAAGAAATATCTCCCCGGCTCCCTCTGATTTTTCCCTGAGGGACTATTTATTTAGTGCTGAGCTTTGCCAGACCACTTGATACTTCTAACACACAAAAGCAGTTACAGTATATAAATGATTCAAAGATACATTTAGAAGTAATTAAATGCAGTGCAATGATGCAGAAAATTAGTCAGAATTAGTGTAAAGTTATGATGACTGCCATGCTGAGTATTGAGTGCAGTGGAAGCTGCAATGGTAGTAGAAAAAAGGGGAACGATTATGGTTAAAGTCACAGTCCTGGAAGTCAAAGACCAATGTTCTGTCCTAGTGTGACCTTGAGCAACTTACCTAACTTCTGTTCCTCATCTTGTAAAGGGGGATAATCCCTCTCTGCTACAAAGAAGGAAATTTACCAACTTTTAAAAAGTACTTATAGATGCTGTGATGTAAAATGCACTGACACCAGGGTCAGCAGGATTTTCCTTCCTAGAAATCTTTAGGGAAAAAAGGAAATTATGCAGCTTATTTACTTTGGAAGGCATTCTCAGAGATGCTTTCAATGGTAAAGTCAGATGCTCCTTAACTTCTGGCAGAACTTTGTCATCCTTGACTCTGTCCACATCCTGAGCAATTCTGTTTATTCTGTGTTTCATAGGAAGAACTGTTGCTCCTTCCTCCTCTCTATACCCCTTCCTGTGCTCAGGGTGTAATGCTGAGCAGGATGGAGGACAAAAGCTTTTGTTGTAAACCAGGGCATAAGGCACAGCCTTGGCAGAAGGTGCTGGTGGAGCAGGACTTATGAGACAATATCCTCTGAATTATCCTCCTGGATGTGTCCCATAACCTGCCCACTGCCTCTGTACCCCACCAGCCTGGAACAAGCCTCAGTGAAGTGGATGGGGTTGGGAGAACTCCTTGCAGGAGTGCAACAGAGAAAAGGGATTGCAACTGTTTTGTGTCAAAACAGTGTGCATGAGGTTGTGCATCCAGTGCAGGCACATGCTCAGGGCCTGAAGTCTGAATATAGTTAGGAGTCCTCTCTGGTCTGGTCTTCAGAGGAGCTCCAGGAGATCTAATATATGCATGTTAAATATCCATACAAACAGATCCCACTATCTCTGGACCTTTTCTTTCTGTGAAACACAACCACGCTCTACTACGACCAGGTTAATCTGTTGTTGCAGCCATTGCCTGCGAGGCTGGGCACCTCTGCTTCCCTGGGCTTTTCCTGTTCTCTGCTGTCTCTTACCTGGGATTTACCTGTGAGCTCCTTGGAGGAAGGAATGTAGTTTAATTTTGTGTCTGTGCCAGGCCTCCTGCATTGAGGTTCTGGCCCTTGCTGGTTTTGAGATCATAAACTTAATGTGGGTAAAAATTACATCTGTCACTTCCTGCTTGTTTCCATCAAAGCTGTTGAGCCCTCAGATTACTCCCAGAGGTTTTATGCACATGTAATTCCTAGAGCAGGAGGCTCTGAATGATACAGGTTTAGAGACAATCTGCTTATGCCTGATGGAAAAGACAGCCTAGATCGTACTTCATTTGCATGTTGTTACCAAGTATAAATGTTTCCATAATTTTGATTAACATTTTTTAAGCTCGTGAATAAAAAACCTAGATTTGTGAGTGTTAGGAACAAAACAGTTATGTTGGATATGTCCTGGGTGAAAAGCAAATTCTAGTCTTGTATGTTCAGGTCAGGCTCTGGACACAGCAGTGAGAGGACAGCAAACAAGTCTGATAATAAAGTTAATGCTGTAGATGATACGCCAACAAAATTTTTGGGAGACCTTGTTTCTTCCAGAAGAACCTAAGAAGCAGATTCTTCTAAAGTGTGGCGGGAGCCAACAACAACAGAAACAATCTGAAAGCCTAATTTGGCTGTAGGGGTTGCAGAGGACCCAGGTTAGGTGTTTGATGCAGTGTCTTCAGAGTATATCAGCCACTGGGGCAAGACGCCCACTGGAAAAGCAAGGAAAAGCAGGAAAAGCTGTGGTGGGAAGTAAAAGGTGTTGGTGATGAATCATATGCTAAGGACCAATTTTTGTATGATCCAGGCCAAACTGAGCTGATTCCTACTCTGAATTTTGAGCAAGGTATTTGAAAGAAAGTGGAGGTGAGTTGATGGAGGAACCTTTATTGAGATGGGGGTCACCTGCATTTGTCCTTTTACCATCAGTAATGTTTTCTGTTCCAGTCTAATGAGGAGTGCTTGGGAGGTGCATGAGGTAACCAGGAACCAGTTGATTTTGTTTTGCTCCCTGGAGCAAAAGTGTTACTAAGTCATGTTGTCACTGTTGTTATGGGGGACCTCGACCTTGCCAAGGCCACCTGGCCATGGCAATGTTTTGACTTCTATGTCCAAGGAGTCCCTCCTCTTCCATAGAGCCTTCCATGTGCAGGGTCTGATGGGCAGCTCCATACTGGCACCCAAGGCACTGCTCAGGCAGTAAAGGAATGGCAGAGTGAGAGGGAGGGCAGGCAAGAAGGCAAAGAGAGCCAGTGAAAGCGAAGTGCAATGGCTGGAAGGACAATGATGTTGGGAATGGGAGAAGAGACTGTCAGTGCTCAGAAAGATGCAGAGTTATAATAAATCATTTAAATAGCATGAAGCTATTCCGACAAAAATGGAAAGAAATAATTTAGAAGAAGTAAATGGAGGAAGGTTAGAAAGAAAAATCATAAGATAGAAGAAAGCAGGAGAAAGGCCATTTAGATTAAAGAGAGAGACAGTGAGGAAAGCAGGCATGCAGGGTGTGAGAAGGAAGGCTGGCAGTGGGTCGAGAAGTAGTCACACACACAGAAAGCCCGTGAGTGACCAGGGCAGGGCTGCTGATGGGGAAGTTGAGAAGGTACAGCCCTGGGGGCTCTGGACCAGGGCTGTCTTCTGCAGGCTACTTCCACTGGCAACTTTCAATGGGAGCCTGATTTCACTGGTCAGTGACGAGTCTTGGGATTTAGGTCTTTAAGTCATAACATGCTGATGTAGCACAGCTGTCAAATTGTGTAATTTACATTTATATAACCCCTGTTATTCCAGTCTGGACTAAGAAAAGATTGCGCCCTGCCAAAACCTTTCCTACTTGAAATATGATTAAATATTACCTCACTAACACTGCATGTACTAATTAAAGTACACTAATTAGTTATTTGAGAGCCCAAAGGTTAGGCACACATGGATTACCCACTGTAATTTGGGGGGGGAAGGGGAGCACACGTACAAAACAGTCTCTCTAGTGCTCCCAATGGGAACATTTCCTCCTCCCTGCTTCAAGCTGCTCTTGGCCGCTTCTTTGAAGCTGCATTAAGATATGTCTACCCGATTACAAATGTAACAACAATGCTGCTCATGCTCTGTAAAATCCTGTTTAGAAATTGCCACATTATTTTTTTGCTTGGACCTTTTTTATTTGGGACCATTTCCTGACCTGTTCCCTAAGTAGAGGCACGTGGGAAGATGCTGTAGAATCAGCTTGCAAACTCATGGTGTGGGGGCATCTGGGGCTTTGGGCAGCCTTCAACCCTCTGCAGCTTTGGGTCTACAACATTCTCAGTGCAGGAAGACACAAGAGCTCAATGATGCACAATGTGAAGTGATGTGGTCATGGCTGCACAGCCCTGTTTTAAGGACTGTGTCTACATTATTCTTACTTGTATGCAATTTTCGGTTTATTTTAATCCAGTGTATATAGACCTCATTAAAGAATTGTGGGGTTTGTGTTGTTGTATGCAGTACCAGCTTGAAGAGAAAATACAGTATCTAAAGTATCTGCCCCAGAAGGCTTGCAATCTGCATTATTTATTTGGCAGAGAAGTAATTTATTTATTCCTTTCTGGTTCTTTGCTACTCGCTTGTAAAATGTTTATTTGGCTCCTCTCTGATGGCTGGTACTTCTTTAGTTGAATTATTTGAACTTAGAAAACAAATTCTTTCACTAATGGATTTCCAGTAGTGTTTCTCAGGTGTTTCTCTTTAGCTATTTCTCTCTGTAAAAGGGTCTGAGCCGTTCCCACTGAGAAATCTTTATGAGACCATTGGAAGACAAGATTCTGGCCCATTTTCACCTAAAATCACCATGATTTGAGTATGGGGAGCTTGAGGGCCTGGAAGTTTTAAGCCACAATAGTCGCTTCTCAGCTGATCCTCCCAGCAGCAACCCAGTCTGAGAGTTTTCCAGGGGAAAGAAAGTTGGGGCACAAGTTCCACTCAGCTAGCTGAGGTAATTGAACCATAGTAATTGCCACATACTTGGTGGGACTTAGTCTGCCAAGTGCCAAATACAAGAGAGGAGGCTGCTTCCCATACCTTTCTAATAGCCTTTTGTGAGTGATTCACCATGGGTTGCCTATACCCTTATTTATGGAAATTATCTGTAGGTGTTGAGTGCTTCTGTCTTTCCCTTATGTAGCGAATGTAAACATGTAGTTACTAATGTCACATATTAGTGGGGTCATCAGAACAAGCAGAACTAATCTCCTTCATTTCATTATGGGTTTTTTTTATACCTGGAATACTCTTTTTCCCCTACATAATATATATAAATGCCCCGAGCAGAATATTAGTCCACGGTGTTTCTCTTAGCTTTAGTTTGCATATTTCCACCTCTATGAGCATGCAGTCAGACAGGTCCCAAGGGTCAAAGCCAATGTCTCAAATGTCCTCTGGAAAGTGATGAGGTTACCTGCTCTTTGAAAGAGAATGACTCCATTGTTGTATACTGCCATGTTCCCCATCAAACCCCAGTTCAGTGCCATGACCATCCCTGAAGGCTGATGTCTCCCCCCAAGGCAGGTCATGCACAGATAGAAGTAAGGACTTGTGAAGAAACAGCTTTCTAAATGGGATTGAGAAACTCCTGTGCATGGAAATGGACTTTCATCTTCTTGAATAGGGAGGCCAGCACAGTGGAGGTCACTCCATGAATGATTAATTTTATTCCCTTATATTATAATGGAGTATGCTTTCTTTGCTCCACTTCTTTTGGTCTGTTTGATTCCCATTAATTTTGAAGTCCCCTTTGTAATCTTGAAGTAAATTGTGCCCTTCAGTGTTTGCTGGATTGGGGTTACTCAGCACCTTTGAGGTCTGAGCCTTAACACGGAGCTGAAATAGATGCTGAATGGTAAAATACAGACTTCGCCTCAGTCTTTCTGAATTTTGCATTAGCATGGTGTGTGTCTAAAGGTATTATCTTGGTATATATCTCTGAAACAGCCATATGCAAAGGGATGAATTTGTTGTTGTATTTATCCTCTGCTTCTCAATGTAGGAAATTGTTTCTCAGAACTAAGCTTCCCACAGAAGATTGCATTTGATAGAGTTACTCCAGAAATTTGGCCAAGATAAATTTTGAAGTCATAATTTACACATGATATTTCAGGTACACGATCTTTTTTTCAAGATTCTTTGCTGTTTAAAAGTTAAGTAAGGGTTTGTGCTTGTTTAATTTAGCTTTGATGATTGATTTTCAGGTTGAACACTGAGAAATTAAAAGAGAGAATGTCTTACTGTGATGGATATGTTTTCTTAAAAAAGCCCCAAACACACACACAAAATTTAGAAATTTAGGGCTAAACCCAAACCCAACAGCAAAACATGTCAGAGAAGTCTGGAAGCAGATTTTTGTCCCATCATCCTGGAGTGCATCATTTCATGTATGGGATAAGCTGGTTGAACAGTCTGCAAGTCCTTCAGGTTTCCTGAGAAATTAAGGAAAAATATAGAGAGAGCCATTTGCTGCTAGCAGGATTAGCACTAGAGAGTCCTTGGTATCAGATCTTTTCTTGTGAGAGAAGCTCCACACAGAAGGGGGTGAAGTTCTGGTGCAGCAGCATTGGGGTTTGCTTGGATGCCCTTGGTACAGCTCCCTGCTGTCCTCCAGATCCCTTCAACAAGGCAGAGACGTGAGCAGGTCACTGGAAGCCAGGTGATGGTGATCTCCTGGTGTCCAGCTCTCACACTACCAGCTCACCTCAGAACCAAGGCATCAAGAGCAGTGTTGCCTCTGCATTACCACTACTTCTCCACAGTTCCCTGCTCAGCACATTGGCTATTGTCAACCCCTTTCCAAGGGCTCCAACTCCCTCATATTGTTTTTGATATCTATATACAGCTTAAACTCAAAACGGGTGGAAGAGCTGCAGCACCAAGAAGGATACAGCCCTCAGCCAATTTAGATGTCTAACCATGCCTTTTCCTTTCTGCTGTTGTGCTTTCACCTCTTTCAGACTAAAGCATGTATTCCAACAATAAACATCTCTATAGGTGGGTTGACTCATAACACTCCTGATGGACGGCTCCACACTGTCTCCTGAATTATTATGGAAAATATGGCAGTGTCCACTAGAAAAACTTCTCTAGTGAGTGTCTGTTAAGATGGAGAGATGAGCTGTGTGCCTGACTCTTGGCTTCCTTATGCTTCTTCTGATGAACCCCTGTATGTGGAAGAATGCTGTGCTAGGTGTGCTTGAACTCACCTTGCCTGGGAATGGCCTGCTGTCCCTACCAGTCCAACCTCCTGCTCTCTAGGGCAAGGAACAAGCAAAGTTTGTGCTGTCTGATTTCACCTCCCATCTTCCAGCTGTTTGAGCTAATCTCTGGAAGTGTTTCATTTTCCTGATGTTGCACCTTCTGAGTACTGACGGGCTAAACAGAAAAATGGCAGGGGAATATGCTCCATGTAATTTATGGGAAAGTAACACAGAAGTAACAAAAGCCACTTTTTCCCTGTGGTTTTTGTTACTGTAAAATGGGATTGGATAGGAATCCTGGGTACATTTTAATAATTCCCAGATACTAATAAGAAATGACCCAGCAGCATGTGGTACTTAAGACTTCAGGAAGAGCAACAAATGACTGTGACTTCTTCTGATCCACATCAACAAGACCACAAACCACTGATGTCCAAAGAAATGGTGCATCCAGAAAACCTACTAGATGGTTTTATGAAGGAGTCATTGTTTTGCAAAACAAAATGAATGTGGAAAGGACAATTTTTGGCAAATAATTACATCTGTAATGGAAAACATATTGTCTCATTAAACTACACTCCTAATCTTCCTCACTTATTTATCGGCTTTTGATGGAGCAGAGTCTGGGATTTATACTCTGTCCAATGTCCCACAGAACTTTTGTCCAGTAAAAAAGGTCATCTGTAAATTTCACATAGGCAAGCGTAACATTTTCCTACCATAACATCATCTTTAAAAGAGGGCAAAAAACCCCCACGGCATTAAAAGTTCTGTAAACCTAAGAAAATACATTTGTTCAGCTGAGCCCATATTAAGCTTGATTTGCTTAATTTGGAAACAGCTGAAACTGGGTAATCTTGAGCTTGTAGTGAGAAATATCAATTTAACATGTAGTTGGTGTGCTAAGGGCTGCCCTGTTCCAGTTAAAAATCCACTGTTTTTATGGTGGTATTCTGGAGGGTGTCTTGATTTGCTGATGAATGCTGACAGGACTATTAAAGCTGTGAAACAACATCACTTGAATGTGGCACAAAATGAAAGAAAGGCACTGCCATGCTGCTCTTGGGTGTTATTATCCTGACTAAAAATTGGAGCCAAAGTGAAAATCATCCCTGGGCAATGCATTTATTTATTTATTTATTTATCCCTTTAGAATGACTTCATGGTATTGGTAGCTGTGTTTCCTGACAGGAAATCTTAAGGCACTGTGATTAAGTGGAGTACTTTTTATTAACCCCTCTTTCTTTGTGCCTAGAAGCACAGATGAAGAATGACTGAGTTTGCTGTGTGAAAGTATGAGAGTTGGACAGGCCCCTGACTGTTAACGTTTTCTGGCACTCTTGGTTATTAAAAGTCCTTTCTCAGCAGAGTTTTGAGAGTCATGTCACCAGACCTTTGAAATTCAATGGGGAAAGAGTCACCTGGACAGAACATAGCCTTTCATTTGTCGCCTTAAATTGCCCATGACGAGCTGAAAATATCTGTTTTCCCTTTTTTTCCTCCCGATATATTCAAAAACCTAGGAGTCATTCACATGATGATTTGACCCACAAGCTAAGCAGCCAAGCACCAGCCTCACCAGCTTTGGGTTTTGGTGCCAAATCAAACATCTCTCAGGCCCTTCTGTGTGAGATGTGGGAACAAACAGGTTAGAAATAAAGTAGACTTCTTTGCATAAGGTCCAAACAACACTTATTTTCTATGTGTGATTATAGGGTGATTTTAATTAACTTTTTTCCTGTCCTCAGCCAGCACATGAACAGACTACATGGCAGAGTTGAGCACAGGCAGAGAACTGGGCATAGCTGGGAAGCTGGAGGCAAAGAGGGAAGCAGAGCAGAGATGGGGCTGGCACCAGGAGTGGATGGTGCCTTCAGCCCTGAGATGAGGGAGCCTTGTAAGTAATTATCAGGTGAGTCCAGCTTTCCTTACAATTCCTTGTAAGGAAGGCTGGACTCACCTGATAGCCAATGTAGAAGTGGGAACAAATAAGCACTGATTTTCCATCCAGTGAAGATATTGATAAACTTAACTGAGGCGCAAAGGGTGTGAGGAAAAAAGTATTTAATTATCCATACACCAGTGCCCCATACCTGGTAGTAAACTTGTCTGTATTGCTGTCACTGGATGCTGCCCGTAGAACTCACAAGCCTGGAATGCAAAAAGCCAGTGAACATAACCTATTTAGGAAGAGTCAAGAGGGGAAGGGGAATGGCAAGCCACATAAAACGAGCTGTTATCTCCTTCTGAGTCACTGGGCATCCTCTCCCTTTCCCTTTTTTCCTCTCCTACTCCACACCCCCACAGTTTGCACTCTGGTTTCAGGGGACTTGAAAAGTGGTGCAGGGAGAAAACTGCTTTTTTCCCAGCAGCTGAAAGGTTTCCCTGGAGAGTGTATGCCTGTGGCAGCACAGCATCAAATGGCCTTCACTCAGGTACTGGCACCAGAAAGAAAATTGTCCCAGCAGACAGGAGGTCCTGGCTGGTACAGATGCATATGGCTGGGGCTGGCGTTTCTGCACAGTGGAGAAGAGATGGATGGGCAGTATCTTTCTTCTTTGTGTCTCTCTAACCTTGAGAAAAAAAAATATTGTGTGTGTTTCTTGTTACTGTAGATTCCTGTTAACAAGAATGTAGAAGATGGGGATGCAGCATCCAGCATGGATACTCATCTCTTTGAAAGAGCTGCTAAAACCTAGAGATGGCATAGAAAAAATCCACTCAAACCATTAAAGTGTTATAAGGAAATGTCAATTAGCAACAAAAATTAAATTTTGGCTCTGCGAGGTATTATGTGAAGTAGTTGTGCATGGGAAAGGGTCTGGTTACATCTCTTGCAGTTCTTTGTTCATGGTTCACATGAGGTCATGAAAATTATGCTGAATGCTTTTCTATGAAAAAAACAGGAGATGCTTTTAATTAGGATTCAACAGAATTCACAAAATCACTGTAATAGGGTTTTTTAATGCCTCCCTACACTGTGTGCTGGAATAAAAAACCTACAAGATGCTAGAAGTTTCAATCTGAATTATATACTGGATCTTCCATTCTGTCAATGCTAATATTGTAGATTTTTCAAGACATACTGATTTTTAAGCAATTTTGCAGAACTGATCACCTATTTATAGTACAATAGATACAACCTTAGTGGATAGAAAAGAAATAATCACAGAGCTATATGTCATGTTATCATGAAGGGCTACACACTTCTCAGGAGGGACAGACCAGGAATGTGTGGTGGTGGAGTTGCCCTCTTTGAGGCAACACTTGGAATGTATTGAGTTCTGTCTTGGGGTGGATAGTGAATAAGTAGAGAGCTTATGGGTTAGGATTAAAGGGCAGAGTAGTCAGGGTGACACTGTAGCTGTTTTCTACAGGTCACCAGATCAGGAGGAGGAAATGGATGAGGTCCTCTGGAGGCAGCTTGAAGCAGCCTCGAAGTCACAAGAAGTGGGATTTGTGGGGGACTTTAACTACCCTGACCTGTGCTGGAGAAGCTACACAGCAAAGCACACAGTCCAGGAGATTCCTGGAAAACCTTGATCAAAACTCCCTGTCTCAGGCAGTGGAGGTTTCCTCAAGGAATAGTGTGCTTGAACTCATACTAACAAATGGAGGATACCTTGTTGGAGATGTGAAGGGGGCAGCCTTGGCTGTAGTGACCATGAAATTGTGGAGTTCAGTGTTGTGTGAGGAGGAAGCAGGACAGAAAGTAAGCTTACAGCCATTGAATTCAGGAGAGCTAATTTTAGCCTCCTTATGGATGTTCTTGGAAGAATCCCATGGCTACAGGCCCTGCAGCAAAGAGTGGTACAAGACGGTTGATATTTAAGTATCAGTTCCTCCAGGCTCAAAAACTATGTATCCTAATGAGGAAGAAATTGGTTAAAGGCAGTAAGAGATCTGTGTGGATGAATAAAGAACTGTCATTACGCAAGTGTAAGCAGGAAATACACAAGAATGTAGGGTCAGGCCAACTAGAGTGGATATAGAGGTGGCCACAGTTACTAGAAATGAGACAAGGAAGGTCAAGGCCCATCTGGAATTAAATCTGGTCAAGGATGTCAAGGACACCAAGAAGAGCTTCTGCAAATACATCAATAACAAAAGCAAAACAAAGGACAATGTGGGACCATTGTTAAATGGAGGGGAAGCCCTGGTAACAGAGCATTCAGAAGAGGCAGAGTTAGCAAAGGCCTCCTTTGCGTCTTCACTGACAAGACCAGCCCTCAGGGATTCTGACCCGGCAGACCAGGGTAAAGGGATGTTGGAAGGAAGACCTTCCCTTGGTCATGGAGGATTGGGTTAGAGAGCACCCAGGCAAACCTGACATCCACAAGTCCACAGGTCCTGAGGGGATGCATCCCCAAGTGCTGAGAAAGCTGGTGGACACCACAACCAGATCACTCACGATCATCTTTGAAGGGTCATGGACATCAGGAGAGGAGTGGAAGGAAGCAAATGTTGCCTCAGTCTTCCAAAAGGACAAGAAGGAAGACACAGGGAACTAGCAGTCAGTCAGGCTCACCTCAATCCCTGGAAAGGTGATGGACCACCTCCTTCTGGAGGCCATCACTATCCACATGGATGACAAGAAGGTGATCAGGAGTAGTCAGCATGGATTCACTCAAGGGAAATCATGCTTGACCAGCCTGATTGTCTTCTGTGATGAAACAACTGCCTGGATGGATGAGGGGACAGCAGGAAATATTGTTTTACCTTGACTTCGACAAGGCTTTCAAAGCTGTCTCTCACAACATCCTCACAGGCAAACTCAGGAAGTGTGGAGTGGGTGAGCGGACAGAGAAGTGGATTGAGAACTGGCTGAACAGCAGATCCCAGAGGGTTGTAATCAGTGGCACAGGGTCTGGTTGGAGGCCTGTCACTGGTAGTGTCCCCCAAGGTTCAATACTGGGCCCAGCATTGTTTAACTTTTCCCCAATAACTTGGGTGAAGGGGCAGAGGCCTCCTCAGCAAGTTCCCTGACAGCTCAGACTGGGAGGAGTGGCCGATACCTCAGAGTGCTGTGCAGCCCTTCAGAAGGACCCTGAGAGGCTGGAGAGATGGGCAGGGAAGAACCATCTGAAATACAACAAAGGTGAATGCAGGGGGATGACCTGTTGGAGAGCATGGGATCCTGGCGGACAACAAACTGTCCATGTGTTACATGAACATAATGTATTTTTCCCTGCAGAGAGATATTCTCTGGGAAAGCAGAGAAATGCAGCACAAGTTCTGTAAACAATTCTCTCCTGTATCTCTGTCTTCCACAAGATGGGGATTGTTTTTCCTTCCTAACCAATGAGTGAAGTTTTAGTATCTCCCTGGTATGGGAAGGACTGGGGGGAGGTTGGTGCTGCAGGAAGAGCTGGATGGAGCAGGGAAAGAAGAAGCAGCATGCTCTTCACCTGAGAGAATAGCCCAGGCCCAGAAAGAATGGAGTCAACTCTAATAAATCTTTAAGCCTTCTGATACTGAAATCTATGAGTCCTGTTTTCACTGCTTGCATCACAACCATAATTGGTGACCCCGAGACCACAGTCCATGAGCCAGAACAGTGTCCTTATGGTCAAGAATGCCAAAGGTATCCTGGGGTGCATTAGCAAGAGCATTGTCAACTGGTCCAGGGATGTGACTTATCCTGCCCATCTGCTCAGCCTTGGTGAGGCCACATCTGGAGTGCTCTGTCCAGTTCTGGGCTCCTCAGGACAAGAGAGACATGGAGCTGCTGGAGTGGGTCCAGAGGAGGGCTACAAAGATGATGAGGGGACTGCAGCATCTCTCTTATGAGGAAAGGCTGGGAGAGCTGGGCCTGTTCAGCCTCAAGAAGAGGCACCTGAGAGGGGACCTCATCAACATCTATCAGTCTCTGAAGGGAGGGTGTCAAGAGGATGGAGCCAGGTTCTTGTCCATGGTGCCAAGCAATAGGACAAGAGACAATGGGCAGAAACTGATGCACAGAAGTTCCACCTGAACATGAGGAAAAATTTCTTTACTGTGCAGGTTCACTGGAACAGCCTGTCCAGAGACATGGTGAAGCATCCTTCACTGTAAATATTCAAGAACCATCTGGCCACAGTCCTGTGCCATCCTGTGCTCTGGCATGGCCCTGCTTGAGCAGGGAGGTTGGGCCAGATGACCCCCTGTGGTCTGTTCCAACCTTGTCCATTCTGTGATTCTGTGAAATACTGCAGTTATGTTTTTGGAGAAAAGCCATGTGAATTAGTCATATTACATGCTGATCCTGAAACTGAAACACTTTCCAGTCCAACATTTCTCAAAGGATGTTAAACAGCAGCTACTAAAGCTAGACATTTTAATATCAGGTTGTCTAGATAATTTGCATCTGAGAGTTTTATAAGAGCTTTCTGAAGAACTCTTTGGAAGATTAATGGTACTTTTCAGTAAATCTTGGACCAGTGTAAAGTTTTAGAGGACACAGCAAAAACTGAAGATATGCCATAGCAAAGGGGTAAAATTGCAGCCTAGGTAATTTAAAGTCTTTTAGCTTTATACTGATCATGTAAAAATTGCAAAATTGTTGATGAAATTCTCAATAAATAAAGGAGGAAGTTAATACAATTAACTTCAAATCCATAGTTTTCAGGGAAAACCTCTGAAATTAACTTGTCATTTGGTGGGGCTTTTTTTAATATACATAAAATTTGGCTGAATAGCAGGTAATATAAAATGTCTGATAATATACTGTGAAGCATTTTAATCAAGAACAATGTAATTTACTCCCTGCAGTGTACTAAATGGATTAGATGTTATAATATTGTAACAAATGGATTACCAGTGCTGAATATGTCTGTTTTTAGTTGCACCATGGTGTTCTAGGTCCTGTGTTCTTCAATTTTTTGAACTGAAGATCTAACAGGAAATCATTGCAGAGTAGGTTTCCAGTCACTGGGGATTGGGGGTGATAAGTAAGCCAGACAGACACCTAATGAAAACAAGAGCTGCATGTCCTGAATTGAGAACACCATAAAGGTAATGTCACACTTCTAGAGAAAATAGGAAATGAGCCTTTCTTGTGAGACAGCAGCTCCAGCTGACTTCTTGTCAGAAGTAACTCTCCAAAGAGTTCTGTCAGGCAAGGTAATTTCCTAAATAAGCTGATCAGATCCTTCATTGTACAAAGAGGAAATCACAGGTAGGTACAGGGAGATCTGAAGTGGTAAAAGGTCAGATCTTCTGGTGAAAGACTCATGGGACTCAATCTGATTATTTAAATAAAAAGGCAAGTTAGAATTTAAGGTGAAGATTTGAGGTACTCTCACTACATAGAATTATTGGTTTTGTTGCCTGAAGGCTCCAGGTAAGCACTGCTAGGAGTTAGAGCTCTGGTACAGTAAGAGACAAAACAACCTAAGCTTTAGGCTAACAGTTTTGGAGTAATAATAAGATTCAAATATTTTTAGAGAGTGGTTTTAAGCTTTTGAGATATATTGCATGAGTGTGCCCCTTTTTCATCAGTGGATAAACTAAAATCAGGATTTCTAAAAGAGGATATGGTCTCATTCAAACAATTATACAGAAATTTTATGTGTTATCTTTATAGCAAAGATCACAACAGAAGAATATACTAAGCCACACTGATGCAATAAATATATTAATCCACTGGATGAATAGCTGAGCTTGTCATGTTGTCTGGAAGGCTGGAACTAGTAGGAGAGAACGTGGAGGAAGGATTGACATGCTAAGGAATCATGTAGTTGATTTTTTGATATCAATTTGATATATTGATATTTCATCTCGTCTCCAGCTCAGAGCAGATACATTCTCTTTGCCTCCAAAGTCAAAGAGACAAGATGAAAAGTTTGGGGTCAACTGAGGTTATGCTGTGTGTCAGTGACCACCAGAGTATGCTGTGAATCTTTGAATGGACATGTGCTTTCCACCTATTTCTAGTTTTCTTTGTCCAGAGAATATCTGCAAACTGTTGTAGTCCTTTGGATGTCTGATCCTGTTGTGGTTCAGTCCTGGTGGAACAAGTATGTTTCATTCTTGCTCTGGGGCCTTCTTCCCTCGTATCACAAAGCAGAGCACTGACTTCAAAGCCTTCATTTCCACAAACCCTAGCCAATGAGACTATTAATAGCATGTTACTTGTCCTTTTCTCTCTTAAAAATCCAAGCTAGCAAAGAGTCAAATAGCCTTTCTCCAACCCAAATCACTCACATAATTTTAATGAAAGAAGAGAATCTAAAGCTGAAAAAGCAATTGCTTGAAAACTTTGAAGTACTGTGAATAATTTGTCTCCCTTGAATTTGTGTGAGATGAGGCAACCTATAGTCATCCTTTCCCATGGAACATTCAGGGTACAGTATAGTCATATCCAAGAAGTAGATTGGATTTTTTTCAGGGAAGGAGGCTCTTGTCTGTAGGGCACTTGCTTCTCTGGCTGCAGAAATTAGTAAACTGGACTAAATGCTATAGAAGACTGTAGGAGGAGAAAATAGTCCTGTGATTAGGGTAGCTGCTCTGAAGAGTTGCTTTCTACCTTTACCTTTGCAGCAGGAAACATGCTAATTTTTTCAATCCTCACTTCAGCAGACTTCAGCAGACCCACGCTGGCATACAGCACAAGGAAATAGTGATTTTCAGCTAAGAATCAGGCAAATGCCTATGAAATAAATGAAGCTACAGGGTTGCATCTGTAGGGGCACAGTTGAAGACTGTCATTTGGTTGAAGAGTGTCACTGGAGACTGCTGTGGCAACCAAACGGCTGGTGCTGAAAAAGCTTTATTGTGGGAGCATCCTGTGTGCCAAGACGACAGAGCAGGTGAATTACTAGCTCCTCCTCCATGCTGTGTTGATTTTTAAACTTTGTTTTCAGTGTCATGAAGGGGCTCTCCTTAAGTGCAGGTGAGCATATGCTCATATATGAAGAGGATTGGTTTAATAGAAAAGAACAGAATAGTTCCAGTTGGAAGGGACCTACAATGATCGTGTAGTCCAACTGCCTGACCACTTCAGGGCTGAACAAAAGTTAAACCATGTTATGGACTTTTTCAAATGCCTTTTGTGCNACCCCAGGAAGGGGTTTGTGCTGTGGGCTGCCAGGGTGCACTGCTGACTCCTGCTGAGCCTGCTGCTGACCAGCACACACAGATCCCTTCCTGCAGGACTGATCTCCAGCCACTTCATCCCAGGTCCAGAATCTAGCATTCAAACTTCTTGAATTTCATCCCATTAATCACTGCCCACTGCTGTTAGCTATCCAGACCCCTCAGCAAGGCACCTCATTCCTAAAGTCCCTTGGAATTGAGCCCTGAGGAACACTGCTAGGACAGGTTTCCAGGCAGATGCAGCCCAGTTCACTACAACCCTTTGAGCTCTGCCTTTCAGATAGTTAATTGCCCAGCTCACCATGAACCTGCTCATCCCAAAGGTAGACAATTTGTCCTGAATGATACTTGAGAGACAGTATCAAAAACCTTGCTAAAATTCAGAAAAGCTGTTTCCATGGTCTTCCCTTCATCCATTGGGTGAGTGACCATATTATAGAAGGATAATCAAGTTAGTTAAACAGGTCTTTCCCTTTGTGAGCCCATATTGACTATGCCTGGTTATATTGAGTTATTCTTTAAACACATTTCTACGACCACTTCCAATTTACCCTGATGAATCTCTTGCTGTCCATTGGAAATCATCTGTGCTACCTGCAATACTATGAACATGTAGTTGTGGTGGTTTCAACTGAGATAGGGTTAATTTTCTTCACAGTAGCTAGTATAGGGCTGTATTTTGCATTTGTGCTGAAAACAGTGTTGATAATTCTGGCATGTTTTCATTATCACTGACCAGTTCTTACATAGATCCAAGGTATTTTCTGCTTCTCATGCTACTCCCCAGATGAGTAGGATGGGGGTACACATGCACTATACAGGGGGAAAGGGCCACGGCCAGAACCACTAACCCCAACTGACCTAAGGGATATTCCAGATCATATGGTGTCATGCTCAGTATATGAAGATGGGAGAAGAAGGAAAGGGAGGATGTCTCCCAAGGCACTGTTACACGTGTTGGAGCCCTGCTGTCCTGAGGATGTCTGAACACCTGCCTGCCCATGGGAAGGAGTGAAATAATTCCTTGTTTTGCTTTCCTTATGTGAACAGTTTTTGCTTTACCCATTAAACTGTCTTTATCCCTGCCCATGAGTTTTCTCACTTTTACTCTTCTGATTCTCTTCTCTATCCCACTGTGGGGAGCTGAGAGAGCAGCTGCATGGGGTTGAGCTGCTGGCTGGGATTAAACCATGACAACAGCTCATGAGAAAATCTGAAATAAATTGATAGGGACATATATTTAGATATTTATTAATGAGAAAAAGACAAGCCTCAGGCTCTCTATAAGAATCAAGGTCCCTTTATATTCCCCGCTGGCCTACAGGATGCCTTTTCACTAAGATGCCTGAGGTTTCAACTAAATGATAATCTAATCCCATAAAGAGAAGATTTATTATGTCTCTTTTCTTCTCCTGTGATATAGTATCTAACTTATTAACCAAACAATTCTAAATATATTGATTAAGTATTTCTATATCTTAGCTGTTTTGTGAACAATTATCTTAGAATATTTTGGTTTTCCCTGATTAAGTGTTGTTTTTTTCCTTCCCTATATCTTTCATATATTATATATATATCTTTCATAGATATTATCAGTGAATCCTATTCCCAGTGAGGATATGACAGTGTATCCTAGGAGTCTTTCTGGAACCCCAGGAGATGAGGTCTTGCCAAGAAATGCAGCCATGGATGAAAGTGGAGACAGGAAACTATTTGCCTACAGCTCCCATAAGACTGTTACAGCAGCTCAAAGTGGGTTTTTATATATATTCTGTATATTTTATGCTTATGATTTTTTTTTGTTTTGATGCAGTGTCCACTTGCCTGGCCTCTTCTTCTAATTCTTTCTTTTATGTTTAAAGTACCTCTTTTCTGCAAATGTTGAGTTACAACTCTGGGATGTTCCACTGAAATTAGTTTCCTATTTGGTGGAAGAGAAGGTAACATTGAAAACACTGGACTGTAGAACCTGCTCCGTGTTACAAAAGTCCAGAATAGTGATTTCAAAATATTTTACCTTGAATTTTCAGGCAAACCAACCACTTTGGAACTGGGAAAGGCTCCCAGCTGCCACAAGACTGAGGTGCTGAAGTTTCATGCCAGAGGGTAAAGAAGTGCTGGGACAATACAACAGGAGGTTCTGTGTAAATGCACCTATATCAACATCAATCAGCAAAATGAAACTGCCTCTGGAGATTATTTAGACAGGTCTGTGCTGTGCCCTGTGGTGCTGAGTTTATAGAAAGGCCCAGCCAGAAAAGCACTCTACACCCAGATATCATAACAAAAGTGACATCCAGGGTAGTAAAATAAATATTTGATTTCTTCATGTTCCCATATCCATCTCAGACATCTAGCTAACTCTAATAATACTTTACACAATAATACTTTACAAATACATCTATTCTAAATTAATATAATTGTTTTGATAGATAGTTGTGAGATCGTTTTGCACTCCTTGCCCACTGATGTCTTTCCAGCTATGGGACAGTATTAGGCCTATTTTGCATGCTGTAAATGTATCAAACCTAAAAGCCAAAGTAACTTTTGAAACACTAACAATATCACTCAATGCTTATATTACCCTTTACATCTTCAGAGTCTTTTGTGAACAGCCATGAATGAAGTATGGTAATAGCTTTGCAATGTGCTTTTCCATTCCTCCATCTGCTTCAGCAGATCTCATCCTGATGCCTGTGAGAGCAACATATTGGTGCTTCAGATGACTGACCACTGAAACTGGGCTCTGGAAAATCATGTTTTCCTCTGTATCTCCTCCAAAGGCAGATTAGACACTACATATCAAAATTTTGGAAAGCAGATGTGCACTCAGCATAGTCAGATGTTGTGTACTGAAGGCAGTCCACTTACCTCTGCTGTCACCTGTGCTTGGACTGCAAGTTTTTTGGGTGCCAGACAGCATCTTTCAGCTTGGCAAAGTGTTCAGAGCGGTCTTGGTGCACAATTTGGAGCTTGTAGGAGTGTAAACACAAGTTACTATAAATTTTCAGCAAGGACGACTTTTCCAGATTTTTTAGTGGGAAAAATTGTAGTGCTTAACACAGAGGGCTTTGGACCCCACTTTGGGGCTCAGCTGTTCACCATCATCTCTGCAGAGGTGTGCACCATTGCTATCATCCAAACCACGGAGGAGTCGTCAAAGGTCTGCTGGAGCAGGGGGGAAGCAAACCATGTGGGAAATGCCCAACAGCCCCTCAATCCTCCAAGGGATCCCTTGTCAAAGGAGAGGCTGAGATTGCTGAGGTTCCTGGGCTGTGCCCTCCCATCTGCAGACTTGCCTGCTTGCAAGGGATGGGAACAGATTTTGGCTGCTTCCTCCTCTCCAGGTCAGTAGCTGCTCCCAGGGTGTGTCCCAGGTGGCATTGCTCCTCCATATCCAAGTGTGTCACACCGAGTCCTGGGGCCACGGTGCCACTGGCCCAGCAGGGGCTGTGCTCCACTGTGAGCACAATGGCTGCTGCCTTTGCTGCTGAAAGTAAACTGGATGTCAAGCACTGTTCCCATCTGGCATCTATTAAAATAATGTGTGTGAGCGTGTGTGTGTGTTGTGTGTATTTGCGCGTGTGTATTTGTGTGTATAAAATGTGGGCACAGTCTCTGATTTCAAATATAGAACAAAATGCATGTTTCAAATTATGTTTTAGTTTTGGCTTTTTTGTTAACTGGAAAGATCCTTTATTTTAGAGTTTGTGCAAACTATTTTACTTAACATATTATCTGTAACAGATTGCATAAGCATGACTCTTATCTGCATTAGTCATCACTTTAGACCATGGAATATAACTCATGGCAGTCTGGATTTAATGAATGTTTGAATTAACCTATACCTAATTTCTTGTGTTTTAAAACCTAAATCTCATTGAAAGCTGAGCTTTGTTTACTTCCCAAAATTGATCTGAGGGCCATTTGGAACACTTAGTGTATTCTAAAATGTGATTGTATCAACAATACACACTCAAGTTTGTTTTAAAGTGAGTTTTTCTTTCCTAGTTTACATAAATCATTTAAAAAAATCGTTCACTTTTTTGGATCATAATGTACTCACTTGGCTTTTAGACCTACATAGCTCACAGACCAATTTTTCAAACAGGATTCTAAAGCTATTTGTGGATTACTTTCTGTTTGCTACTTGTAATCTGCATTCCTGAGGCAAGCATGCTAAAATGACTGAGGATTTTCATCGAGCTAAGTGATTATACTAAATAGGGCAATTTTAGGTGCTCTTAGCTTCTGTGTTTAAAAATACAATACAGAAGAAACCAACACCACATTTTCTGTTAAACCACAGAGGGCACTGTTTGTTCTTAATATAAAATGACCCTGCTACATAGACTCTTGTCAGTCTTCATTAAGCAATTAATGTTAAGAGCTTCAATTTAACCTTTTTTCCTCTTTTTTTTCTTTCATTTCCTCTTCTTTCCTTTAAAAGTTAACCTGGTGTATTACACTTATTCACACTGTCATGTTCTTCCAGTGTTTGGTACCAGACCCTGCCCTGGTCCATCCCTCCTCTCCTTTCTGCTTCATCACACCACTGGAGTAGAGAGCTTCCTTTGCAGCAATGGGTCTGGAGATGTAGTGCAGGAAATTGCCTCCTGATTGTTTAATGGCTAATTAGCACTCTGCATTTTTACTTGCTCTTTACTTTAAAGTACTGGAGAAAGGGAGGCAAGGCAGCACTGGCAACAACTGAAGTGTTAACTACTAATATTTCTCCTCTGGTGCTTTCAATCAGGATGGAGTAAAGGAAACAGAGCAACAATGAGGTTGAAAATCAATTGGCTATGCCAGTTTTGCAATTATTGTTTATCCATTACTTGAAATATTCTGAACAAAACATTTTCAGTTTTCTCAAAAGAAAAAAATCTTCCAATACACTTGACACAGAGAAAGCAATAGCAAAATTTTTGCTAAAAATAAAATGTTGGTTTTTTTTCATTCTATGTAATTGTCTGTTTGTTTCTGTAAAACATGCTGGGAAAAAAAATCAGAATTTCCCGTGAAACAAATTTGGGACTTGTTTTGTCTGGAAGTTTTGTTGATACAAAGTGGCCTTAGATCATTGTACAGAACATCACACACAGACAACATAAAATGTTTATAATATGAAAATCCTCATAGATTAAAGGAAATAAATAAAAAGCAGAAATTGCAAAAACTGTCAACGTCAGATTAGTAGAAAAGTTCTTGTTCACTTGCGGCCCTGTTAACTATTGTGCAAGTTTGGGACATCTCAGAAGATATCAAGTATTACTTCAGTTGCTATTGATTCAATTAAAGGTGTATTTTAGCAGTTTCTCTCTCTCTCCAAGAGTGACCCTTATGAACTTTGCTGGTTCATTTAATTTCTTGTTTGTTTGGGGCCTGGAAAACTTCTGGGATAATTTTTTTCCACTTCACTTCCCCAGCGGGTGTATAAAGCTGGTGCTGATATCTTTGAGTGCTTTGCAGTTCTTGATGACACACTGTACTGGTCTTAGCCAGACACAACAGGTTTTGCTTTGTCTTTTTTGTGCCTGGCCAAAGACATGGTTAGGACACAAATGGCTGTTCATTTTGCAAGCTCTTGAAAAGGACTGCCAAAATTATGGATGTCTCTGGAAAACAGGGTTGCCCAGGATCCCCTGATGGGCTTTAGACAACTTGTGATTTCATCACTGGGCAACCTATTACAGTGCTAAATTATCTGATGGTGCATTTTTTTTAATATTCAGGTTGAATCCCTCTTGTTCCAATTTACATCTGGTGTCTCTAATCTTCCTGACTATGTCCCAAGACAGACCCTTGAGGAACTCCTCACCAGGCTCTATATAGGGTACTATTCAGTAACAACTACCCTTTGAAATGGACAATTCAGTTTTTTTCTCCATCTTGTAGTCCAGCCATCAGGACTGTGAAGACTTACTTTGGATATAAGGATGCTGCACGAAGCCATGCTGAAAGTGTTGCTAAAGGAAGCCTTTCCTCTATTGGGAAATTACTCATGAGAAGGGTGCAGATCTTGGGGCTACATTTAAAGAGACAATTTGTAAGAGAGCTAATGGAGACTGTCCAGAGAAACTGAATTTTCTCTGCTGGTTTCTAGTTATTTTTCTTTTAAAATATGAGATAATACATAGAAATTCCTTTCTGAGAGTAGTTCAATCAAATCATCCCTTGCTACAAGGCCAAGGATGATAAATTTCTGCAGGTTTCTTTTACAGCATTCAGGAGTAAAGGTTCTAAACTTTTTAAAGTAAACTGAATAGGAGATTATCCATACCATCAAACAGGCAAACTCTGCTGCACAGCTGGAGTGTTATTTTCCTTGAAGGCACTGTTAGGGGCAAGGACTTTATCTCGCCGGTGAGGTTACATGCTTTGTATGTGTTCTAGGATTGGGTCTGCATTACCATGGGATAGTTATAAAAACATGCTGATAGTTCTGCAGAAGAATTTGATTTTTCAAAATGTTCTTCCTTGCCTGTCTGATTTTCAAAAACTGGAAACATAATCTGGGAAATAGGGCCGCAAAGTCATTACAAAAGCCCTGCACAGCACAACTCTTGCTGTTTTTGGCTTTTCTATTTCCTCCATATGCCAATTCATTCCTAGCTATGCTTATCAAGGGATCATAAGCATTTTCCATCTCATTTGATTTTTGAACGAAGAATTCAGTATTCTGCAACACAGAATATTGGAACTGCTTTAATTTGCTAAGTTTAGGCATATCCTGAATATCTAAATATTATTAAACATAAGGTTCCTTTGATTTTTCCTTTTAAGTGACATAGAATGAATTTGTAGAAGAGAAAGCAGTACTTCAGTTATCCATAATGCATCTGTTTATGTTTCCAACTGGTACACTTTATCACCAAGTCATTGGTTTATATTACAAAATGATGGCTGTGTAATAAGTAAGTTAGCAGAAACCACAGGCACGTCTTTGAAATAACACTAATGGCCATTTTTGATGAAATATATGAGGCTTTGTTAAAATGATTTGATGAAGAAATGTATTTTCTTTACTTCCTGTTAACAGTGAGCATGTTGAAGCCCTTTAATCTCTGCTGCACAACTAAACATTTTTTCTTATTATTTGGGATTAGTTTGAACTAGCAAGCACCATTTAATAATTAAGAAGCTTTAAAGCAAGTGAATTTGATCAGCTAATTAACAATAGCTGGCAACATTGGGAATTAGTCATCCTACCTCTTTCTATACTCATCTAGTTTATGGTACTGAGGATTGTCTTCTGCTAGCAGAGTTTGCATATGTAGGAGTCAATAAATAATAGTAAATTATAAAGCATGCTGGAAGGCCCAAGTGTGATGACATTTTTAAGACTAAGATTTGTTCTGAAGGGATTAAATCTCTAGGTTTTTAAGAAAAGTGCACCCAGTCCTTAGCAATTTACCACACTTCACATTGGATAAGTTTTCTGGCATTTCACAAGTAAATCTTCCAACCAGTTTCTAACCTAAATTAGATGTAAATTGGATCTGTAGTTAAAGATGTGATCCTTGGACAAGTTTAATGTTTATGTCTGTTTTATGCTCTAGCTTAAAAAAGTTCAGCTGCAATGCATTGTGCAAAATGTCATTTTGCACAGGATACATTTGAAGAAATAATTTATGATTAAATTTTTATGCACTGTTGTTTTAAACTCCTATTACAAGCACTTTTGCTGATGCTACATATTTTCAATCTCATTCTCAGAAAATTTTGCTAAACTTTGGCTA
>VYXD01013157.1:221281-287047 GCA_013397195.1 Hylia prasina | reverse complement strand
GGTGTCCTGTGGCACCAGTGCAGCTCCTTGCACAGCTCTGCATGTTTGCTCGTGGGGAACACGCCCATGGGGACAGCACAGGTTGTGTCCAGGCTGAGCAGGGTATTCCTGCAGGGAGTGTGTGTGTCCTGTCAGCCCTGGAGCAGGTAGGGATGGTGGAGTTCAAGCCTTGGGCAGAAACTTGCACCTTCAGATAACTTAAAGGAACGCTGTTCACTTCATTTTCAATCCGTAACTGGGACTGCTGAGCCCTGAGAGTGAGGGTTTCACCCTGAGGGGAGTGCTTTTTGCTTTGAAGCCCCGTTTTGGGGTCATTCGTGTGATTTGGACAGCAGCACAGGGGTGAGCATCCCTTAGAACAGGCATCTGTGGTGCTGGCAGGCTGCAGGAAATCAATAGTGCCAGGATGTGTAAGATGATGTGAACCTGCTAACTAAACTCAGCTAAATTATTCTGGATCTCCGAAATATTGGCAAATTCTTGTACTTAATATCTGCTAAACGCTAAGCTAAATGATAACACGTAGAGACAGATTCATTGGAAAGCTGATGTGTGCTGCATAATCAATAAACCAGGCAGGGGTGCCAGGAGCACAGTGATGACAGAGCAGAGTGCTGGTATCAATAAAGTTCCTGGGAAGTCACAGGGAGAACGTGGTCCACAAAGAGACCAGCAGGAACACCTGTGGTTTTGGGAGAGAAAAACCAGTGTAGCAGAAAGTAACCCCACCCTGTAACACAACAGCTTCAAAGATGGGTTAAAACTCCAAGTAAATATGTCCCATTTAGAGCAGAGCAGTCCTGAAGAATTACCAGGACTCTCTGGATCTGGAATCCTCCTCTGAAGAAGCCTTTTATTGTGCTGACAGAGAACACAGCTTTTGAGCTTCCCAGCTTTGGAGTTGTGTTCTGAACTCCAGAACAAAGAACATTTTTGTGTTTGTTGGTGCTTTGATGGCCTTCCTTATGAATTCACTGTCGAGGAAACTGAAAAGCACTTCCAGAGGTGCACTTCTGGAAAAGATCTGGCAATGTGCATGGATCCTGGAGAGCTGCTGGGGCTGCTGAGAGCCAGCTGTGTGTCTGAGCATCCCTCTCTGCCCAAGCCCTCGCTCCAGGCCATCCTTGCTTTGGGGGCTCACCTGGAGTTTCCAGCTTTGGGGGCTCAGCTGGGGTTACCATCCCCACTTTGGGAGTTCACCTGGAGTTTCCAGCTTTGGGGGCTCAGCTGGGGTTACCATCCCCACTTTGGGAGTTCACCTGGAGTTTCCAGCTTTGGGGGCTCAGCTGGGGTTTCCATCCCCACTTTGGGGTACTGGGGTTTCCATCCTTGGTTTGGGGGCTCCCCTGGGGTTTCCATCCCCACTTTGGGGTACTGGGGTTTCCATCCTTGGTTTGGGGGCTCCCTGGAGTTTCCATCCTCAGTCTGGGGGTTCACCTGGAGTTTCCACCCCCAGTTTGAGGGCTCACCTGGAGTTTCCATCCCCACTTTGCGGGCTCACCTGGAGTTTCCATCCCCACTTTGCGGGCTCACCTGGAGTTTCCATCCCCACTTTGCGGGCTCACCTGGAGTTTCCATCCCCACTTTGCNCACTTTGGGGGCTCACCTGGAGTTTCCATCCCCACTTTGCGGGCTCACCTGGAGTTTCCATCCCCAGTCTGGGGCTCACCTGGAGTTTCCACCCCCAGTTTGAGGGCTCACCTGGAGTTTCCATCCCCAGTCTGGGGCTCACCTGGAGTTTCCATCCCCAGTCTGGGGCTTACCTGGAGTTTCCATCCCCAGTCTGGGGGCTCCCCTGGGGTTTCCACCCCCAGTTTGGGCAGAGCTGCCCCCAGAGCAGGCAGGCTGTACCAGGGGAGTTCAGTGCTTGCTCTTTGGAGCTGTGCTGTGCCCCAGGCTCTGCGTGCAGGTGCAGGGAGGTCACCCCGTGCCAGGCACCGAGGAGGTGAGTGGGAAGCTGCTTAGGTAAGTGGATTTTGCAGGTCAGAAGTAATGCCTGATGTGCAGCCCACACTTGCATTATTCTAATTTGATCCCATCATTCCGACTCAGGCCCTCTCTATTATGTTAATTGCACCTTTTTGTGTGTGTTTTGCAGCCTGCAGATACTTTTAGGCTGTACCTGCCAGAGCTCCTGCCTTTCATCTTAGCTCAGCGAGCCCGTGAATGAGGTTGTCAGAATTCCTTCCTGCCCGTATCCCTGCCTAATTGCACTGTTTTTCTCAGCAGAATTGCTGAACTGGAAATGGAGACAATGTGAGCAGGCTGTGGTGCAGCAGAGCAGCGTGGTTTGAGGAGATGGATGTGGTGGTGCAGCCACTGGCTGCAGGGTACCTGTCCCTGGGCTGCTTTTTCCCCACATTCCTTGCTGGGAGTTCCTCTCCAGGTCCTTCACAGCATTTCCTAAAGCACTGGGATTCTCAGCTGTTGTAGCCACTGTGCTGCAGTGGGAGAGATGCTGGCTTTGCTGGCCAGAAACATGGCCAGGACTTGCTGCTGTTAATGGTCATTGTCCCGTGGCTGGGGACAGGAGCAGGAGGTGTTGGCTCAGCCCCTCCTGCTCACCTGTTCATCAGGGGCACTGGTGGCTCTTTTACAGCCGGGCAAGTCAGGGTTAATGACCTTCTCTTAATGGGCTGCTCAGACACTGGGATGAGAAATGGCTGTGTTGAACTGCACACTTGAGACAAACAAGCCTCTTAAAATCCTGGGTGCCTTGGTGGCTCTAAAACAACTTGTTTGAGTTTAATGATGTTGTTTGCGTGGTTTGTGGCAGGAAAAACTAATAATGTTAAAATCAGAGAGTGGATCCCAGACTGGTTTGGATGGGAAGGGACCATCACCCACCCAGTGCCACCCCTGCCATGGCAGGGACACCTCCCACTGTCCCAGGCTGCTCCAAGCCCAAAGTCCAGCCTGGCCTGGAGCACTGCCAGGGGCAGCCACAGCTGCTCTGGGCACCCTGTGCCAGGGAACAATTCCCTCCCAGTATCCCATCCAGCCCTGCCCTCTGTCCATGTGAAGCCATTCCCTGTGTCCTGTCCCTCCATCCCTTGTCCCCAGTCCCTCTCCAGCTCTCCTGGAGCCCCTCCAGGCCCTGCCAGGGGCTCTGAGCTCTCCCTGGAGCTTCTCCTCTCCAGGTGAGCCCCCCCAGCTCTCCCAGCCCGGCTCCAGAGCTGAGTCTGCTGCAAAGTGACCAGAATACTTGAACAGGGTGAAACGGCCGCAGGACAGAGCAGTTTTCCCAGCAGAAGCTGAACCCCTGGGTGTCCTGTGGGGTGTGGAGCTGTGATCCTGGGAGAGTCTCCATCCATCCATCCATCCATCCCTCCATCCATCCATCCATCCCATCCCATCCCATCCCATCCCAGCAGCATCCCCGTGCTCCCTCTGCCGGCCCCGCTCCCGCTGCTCAGACACAAAACCACACCTGGGGCTGGAACCTGTTTCTAATGGCAACCCCTCCTCCCGCATCGCCTCAGCCTCGGGAAGGCTGTGCAGGCAGCTGAAGATCCCTCGCCAGCTAAGTTTTTGCCTCAAAGAGCAGAGGGAAACTTTCCTTTCAAGTGGTGCCGTTTTAAAATATTCGCAGGGAAGAAACTGTTCTGCTGCGAGGTTTCTGTGTAGACTGAGTCTCACTGCTGTGCTAGATAAGAAAAATGCTGCCACTGAGTAGCTCTCTATAGCAACTGATTGAAATATAATATACATTATTTGCATGTTAATAAGATTTCTACTCAGACGTCCCCGGCAAACGCGAGTGGAGACAAAGACATGCACGTAATACATCTCTGACTGCACCACAGTAATTCAGATTTACCAAGTGTGAATTCACTTGGTTCTCTAATGAGGCAAAGGAAGCAGCACGGGAAGGTGGGGAAGCAATCTCCTGGCCTTCCTCAGGGTTTGGGATGCAGCTGGGAGTTGTTGTCTGCCAGGGTTTTTCTCCTGGCTCACAGGTGACTTGGGAGCTTTTAATTGCTCCTTTTGGGCATGGGACGTGGGGCAGCACAGGGAGATTGTCCTCACACGGGGCAATCTGAAGCCCTGGCAGAGTTAAATCTGGCCAGGGTCATCAGGGACAACAAGGAAAGCTTCTGTAGGAATAAAGGAATGTACAGGGATAAAGGGAAGAGCTGGGAGAACGTGGGCCCTGTGCAGAAGGAAACACACCTGGTGACCTGGGACAAGGAAGGGGCTGAGGCCACAAAGCTCCTCTGTAAGCAAGGAATCATCTGGGGCAGGTGCTGACTGTCAGTTAGCAGAGCAGCTGTTGATAATCAGGGTTAATGAGGCACAGCTGTGAGCAGTACCTTCATTAGGGAGCTGTAAAAGGGAGCTGCAGGTGAGGGGTCCCACCCACAGCCAGGTGGGACCTCAGTGCTCAGGGGAACGCAGGGCAGAGCAGAGCTCAGAACCTCCTTGGGGCTGCTTACAGGTAAGAAATGGGGCGTTTTAACATGAGTAAAATACTTTAATGTGAGGTGGGCACGACCTCTCTTTGCTTGGCTGGTCCGGGCTCCCTCAATTTCAGAGGTTCACTGCAGCAACATTTTGTTTTTCTGTGAGTGTAATGGTTCTCTGCTCAGGCGTGGGGAATATAAAGTCTTGTTTGATTGTCTTCTGTGTGCTATTAATGGTCCTGGAAATACAGCAAAATGTCAGGGATGCATGTGAGTCATTCCAGACAAGTGATTGTCTTCCAGTTCAGGTCCCACCAATCTGCAGCGTTGATCTCCTGGTAGGATTTTCTGAATTTAGAAAGTTACATTGCACTGGAGTTGAGCTGTTTTTTGGTTTTTTGATGGATGAAAAGAAAGCAAACCCACGTGTAATGGATTGTGGTAGACACCACTGATGTTTCAGTGTGGTTTCCTGGTGGGACAGGCACAGCCCTGAGCCTTGGGAGCACCCAGGGCTGTTGCAGGGGACACTCAGCTCTGGGGGTGCTCTCCTTGGAGCCGTGCAGGGAATTGCAGGGGGATGAGGCCGTGCCCAGGGCAGGGGGCACAGGGGGATTCTCCTCCCAGCTGGGTTTGGGGGCCCTTGGGGGATTGCAGGGCCCTGAGCCATCCTCCTTCTCCATCCTTGCTGCAGCCACTCCATCTTCATTCCCCATGAATTCAGAGCAGGAGCCGGCTCAGAAACCTTCTCCTTGATGGTTCTTTGTTCCCCTGACGCTTTCCCTGTGAGAAATTCGAGCGTTGTTATTCAAATCCCAAGCACCCTGATAGATGGCTGTTTTAAATTCCTGTCCCAGTGCCAGGATGCAGTGGCACCACTGCTCTGGGTGCCCCGAGTTCTGGGCTGCCTTTCCCCAGCTCGTGCAGTGGTGTCCTTTGTGAGCAGAGTGGGCTGTTTGTGTGGCAGGTCCTTGTAGGGACAGCAGAGCAGGAATTCCCAGCTGTAGGAATATCCCCGGGGGTTTATTTGCTGCTGGGAATGATGATTAATGCTGTGTCTTGTGGAGAATGGTGTATTTCGACTTTTCCTTGCATTCCATCTTTCTGTGTAGCCCCGTGGCAGAGGCATTTGGCCCTGGCCTCAGGCTGGAGGAGCTGTGTGCACTCCAGAGCAGGTGTGCTGCAGTCTGTCCATCCTGCCTGGCCTTCTGTCCATCCTGCCTGGCCTTCTGCCCCACCGAGGCAGGGCTCTGGGTGGGCATTCTCAAACCCCCAGCGTGACCCTTGGTAAAATCCACTGCTAAAACCACTCACTCCTGATCTTTCTAAAGGCAAAACCAGCCTCTGTCCTCTTGTATCTTAATTCGTGCACATACCTTGGGTGTGTGAGGCCCTGGAGGTGAGCAGGCTGTAATTACAGGAATTAAGGTGGGGATGTCTGACCCTTCCTGGAGGATTTTCCTCTTCATTTAGCACAGCCTTTCCTGGTGTTGCTCTCCCTGATGGAGACCCAAAGAGCGAGGCCCTGCTGTGCCAGGGGAGGGCTGGGGTCTCATGCAAATGAACCAGCTAGATTAGAATAAGGTAAAAATCTATATTCAGCTTTCAGGCTTGGTTCTATTTTGAGCTTTTAATTGAGCCCACTGCTTCCTGCGTGCTTGAGGTTGCCAAGGGTTGGGAGAGTGACTTTGTCTCTCAGGGAAGGAGAGAGCTGGCTCTGTTTGAGGTTTGCTGGGGCTGTGACCCCCGTGCTGGTGCAGAGTTGGTGTGAGCACTGCCCCTGGGCTGTGGCTCTGCAAGGGAGGAGAGGCAGCAATGAGGGAACTTCCCTGTGACCTTCTTTCCCAATGGCTTGGGAGGAGAACTCTGAGGGCAGTGATCTGAGGCTGTGGATGGAATTAAAGGGAATTGCAGTGGGATACCACCCCATTCACGTAAGGTAGGAGAGACCTCTTGAATCAAAGGTCAAGAGCTCCTCCTGCCCAAATGTATTCCTAGTGGCATGCAGCCTGCCAGGCCCATGCCAGGCTCCTGTGACCAGGTCCTGCTGGAGATGGAGCTCACCTTAGTGCTTAAATTAATATTTAATCAGAGCCTGACGTGCAGGTGACTGGAACTGGAGGAGGGAGGCAGGGAAATCAATTTCTGCTCCTGCTTTCCCCACCTGCCAGTGCTGTTGATAATCAGGGGTTAATGAGGCACAGCTGTGAGCAGTACCTTCATTAGGGAGCTGTAAAAGGGAACTGCAGGTGAGGGGTCCCACCCACAGCCAGGTGGGACCTCAGTGCTCAGGGGAAGGCAGGGCAGAGCTCAGAAACTCCTCAGAATTTCCTGGCCTTGGGTGCTTAAAAAAAGAGAATGGTTGGACTTGGATCTGGATTCTGTGTTGAGCAGCACAGGTTGCTTTTAATCCCAAAAAGGAGATTTGCTGAAATCTCCTGAGAGCACAGTGATTAAATGGGGTTTTGGTTGTGCACAAGTGTTGCAGCATTGACGTGGGTGATGGCTGCAGCCTCAGGCTGGCAGGACCAGGGGGTCACTGCAAGCTGGAGTGTCCCTGTGGCCCCCCTGCTCCTGCTCCCACTCCTGGAGCAGGGCTCTGGGAGCAGCTCAGTGTGTGTGAGCACACATCCCTCCCTGCTGCAGCCTGGGCAGGGCTTGGGGCTGTCCCAGGGATCAGTGACACCTCTGGGTCTCCAGGGGCACCTCACACCTCCGAGGAAGCCAAGGAGCCTTGGAAAAGCAGAGAAAACATCGTGGTTTGGGTGTTTTTTCCTACCCTCCCCACTCTCCTTCAGTACAGTGACAATTTTAGGGTGGTAGAACTGTGCCTGTCTTGGAACTCACCACTGAGAGCTGCTCTTGGTACTCCAAAATAGACACCAGACCTCATCTCATGGGCTGTTTTTATATGCTGGGAGGGATTTTTTTATTATTTTTTTCCTCCTCACCTGCCTTTTTTTGACCCATCTGACAACTTCCTCCAGCAATCTTCTCTCCCCCCAAATCCATCTGACCAGAGCAGCTCCTGCCCAGGGGGCTGAGGGTTGCCTGTCCTATTTCCTGCTTGCTCTGAATGCAAGGAAGGATAATTTTTTTTTTTTTTAAACACATGGCAGAGTTATGTAACTCCTTGAGGAAAGTGCTTTCCTCATTATGCAATGTGATACATCGCCAGAGCTCGCTGACATAAGCCATGATCTTCACCTCTGCTTGCTCATGAAAAACCCATTATTCCCTTGGCCTCACTTGGCTCTGAGTATTTTCCTCTGGTGCCCCAGCGCCAGCCTGAGCTGCCTGAGGGAGTGGGGTGTGTGCTCTGAGTCCTGTGGCTTTGCTGCTGTGACACTGCCATTGTTTGGAGTGGCTTTCTCTGTGTCAGCGTNGGAAGATAAAACTTCAGGCATCAAACATCTCTAAATAGGTGCTTCCCAGGCTTTGAGAAAGGAGCAGAGGTGGTTTCTGTGTGCATGGCATGACCCTCTCAGGTTGTTTGAGTCACCTTGCTGCGAGTCAAGGAAATCATTAAACATCTCAAAACCAGATGAGAACCCTTTTGCAGCTAAATTGATTTAATTGGGAACATAATTCCCTCATGCTAACAATGCAGTGAGCCTTGGCATTACCAACATACTTAACTAACTCTGTAAAGGTACCTGGCAAAGGTCCCCAGAGCTTTGTTTAATAAGCAAATAATAATAATTATTATTATTTGCTTAATAATGGAGCTTGTGCAGGTCTGGAAGTCGGTCAGTGTTTGTGCATTGTGTTGGTTTATGCTCTGGTGTTCTGGCTGGGAGTAGATTGTGTAAAGGCTGTTCAGCAGCCTGCTGTTGTGATGGTAAATGCCATGAGACTGGTGTGATGTGCTCTGTGATTTTTTGGGGGTGATTCCAGCCCGCAGAAGACTGAGCAGTAATCACAACTGGTTCCACTTCCCCCAGGGACACTTGTGGGCTGCAACAAGCTGAACACTCGAAGCCTTTTGAGCCAAACCCTTCAAGCTCGCCTTTAAAACCTTTACAAAAGGGCCTAGAAAGACCATTTAGAGACAAACAGCTGATTTGTGAGCCCCTCCTGCTCCTCGGTAGCTGAAATGCCAACGAAATGCCTCAAATCTGCTCCCTGAGCACAGGGTCTCCACTTTGCTGCTTGTGCTCAGCTGAGTGAGTGGTTGGTGCAGAGTGAACAGGGCAGGAATCCCACTCAGGCAGAAATGCTGCTGGATCTGCTGCTTCCCAAAGGATGGGCTCTGCCAGGGAATCTGCCTTAACAGCTGGTGTCCAGGGTTACCTTCAGCAGTTGGAATGTTTTCTTTAGGGCAGGGAAGGTAACAGGAGTGTGCTGCTTGTGACTCTGTGCCAGCTGATCAGGGAGTGAGCATCACGAGGATTCTTTGTCAGGATCAACAATGTCTGTCTTTACCTTAGGCGGGTTGCTCTTGTTTCTGAGGAGCAGCGTGGGGTGGTTTGATCTCTGTGTGTTCAGTTCCTGGGAGATGGAGGAGCTCAAATCTCTCATTAGCTGTCTGTTTGAAAGGAGTCACACCTCTGAGCTGCAATAATAGTGTTGTCTGGGATGTGGAAATGGCCAAAATCAACAGCAGTGCCCGGGGATGGGGACCTTGGGATGCTGTCAGAGCTGCTCAGTTTCTTCTCTCTTGGCTGATTTTGTGTGTGGCAGTGAGTGTGGAGGCTCTGGGGCTCTGGCTGTGCACCTGAGGAGTGAATAAGGAAGGGTTGTGTGCATGAGCTCTGCTCTGCAGCCCCACACCTCCTGGGGGTAATGTTCTGTGAATTGCAAGTCTTGTAAAGAACAGAGGCTGGGAGAGCTGGGGAGGCTCACCTGGAGGGGAGAAGCTCCAGGGAGAGCTCAGAGCCCCTGGCAGGGCCTGAAGGGGCTCCAGGAGAGCTGCAGAGGGACTGGGGACAGAGGGATGGAGGGACAGGACACAGGGAGTGGCTTGGGGATGGGATCTTGGGCAGGAATTGTTCCCTGGGAGGGTGGACAGACCCTGGCACAGGGTGCCCAGAAAAGCAAGTTGTTCTGTTAGCCCTCAGTGTTTAAAAAAATCCTGTGTCAAAGCACCCAACCAGGCAGGGAGCAGACTAAATGATTTACCTGCTTCATTTGTGATCTCCCCTTGCACTGCAGCATTTGGAGAGTGTCTGACTTTGCTCTTGTGAATTTTTCTTTCCACTGACCAACCCTTTTCTCTGGCAGAGAGGCTGAAGGTCTGGCTGGAAACCCTGGTGCTCTTGTGGCATTTCCCTATTTTAGAGCAGAGCCCCTTCTCCGTGTTCAGCTGCAGCTGGAAATCAGAGCTTTGGGGAGATTCCTGCTGCCCTGGCTCTGCTTAGCTCCTCTAAAAGCTCTCCAGAGAGCCCTCCCACATTTAACTTTGCCTTTGCTTAGCTTTCCTAACCCCCCAGCAGTTTATATTTGGGGTCCATCTGTTAGCTTGGCCCCACATGATGGTTTTGTACAGGCTTTTCTTTTCACTTCCTCCATGGGGACACACGAGCTCTTTACATTTATTTTCCCACTCAGCACCAGTGTCTACATCTCTTGATGTCTCACTGCCCACGGAGCTGCAGATATTTTTATTTACGTGTGACCAGTAATCCACTGTTGAGCATCAAAGTCCACGTTGAAGGCTTCCTGTGGGCAGGACAGGATTGAAGGCAGCTGCACAGCACCAGCTCATGAACTATTAATTGTGGTATTTCTGTGCAAAGCAGCTGCTTTGGGCTCTGCTGCTTTGGTGGCTCTGGGAGGAGGCTGTTTCTGAGGTGGCTGCGTTGTGTTCTGCACCTCTGACAATGTGATTTTTTTTCATGCTGCAGGCTGAGCTGAAGGAACACATCACTGCAGCCTTTCTTAAGGCAACTGAAAAGCCCAGCCCTGCTCACTCACTAGCAAGAAAAAAAAATCCTGTTTACCTTCATTAAAGTAATGTGGACAGTCATTTATACTTTGGAAAACTTCTTTTTTTTTTTTTCCTTAAGAACCCAGTAAACACAATGAAAAAAACCCATCAAAACCAATCAACTAAAACCCCCCAAAAAAATCTCAGATTCTGGTGGCTTTTCACCACTTGTGTTTTATTTTACCCCAGTCAACCAAACTTGACAAAACAGCCACTGACATCCTTTTTTCCTTCCTCAAACAAAACCCAACAAAACATCCCATGGTGGTTGCAGTGCCATTTCTCTGCTGCCTTTTTGTGCTGGGACACAAAACCTGCCTGGATCAGGGGCTGGAATGCCTCAGCTGCTCTTTTTCCCCTTGGAAAATGGACTTTTAGAGCTTTGCAGACAAGGGTGATATGGCACAACTTCTGAGCTGGGGCAGTGAAAATGAGCTACAGTGAGATTTTATGTTGATATTTATGTTTTTGTTAAATATATATATATTAATGTAATACCTCCAGTGTATTTGACTAAGCAGTCTGTTGGACCTTGGGTTTTTCAGGAATTATCCAAATACAGTTTTACCTTAGCCTTTAACAGTCTTCCTGCACAGCAGCCACATTCTATTTACCAACTGGATTTTATTCTGCTCTTGGGTATTTAGATACTTCAAGCTGAAGGTGTTTTGCTGTTTTTTTTCCTTGGAGAACACTTTACAGCTGCTATTTACAGTGATTTCAGGTACACTGGCAGCTCTGTGTCCTTAGAACTGTGTTTTCTTGATCTTGTTTCTTTTATTTGGAAATCTGGGAAGATCCAGCAAGTGGACAGACTTCCTTGAGTGGAGCTACCTGCAGCTGTGGCTAGCTGCTGTTCTAGTTCAGAAGATTTTTTTGCTACTCTACAACACTTAAAGCACACAATGAACTTAAAATTCACAACTGGGCTATTCTGAGACAAGGCTCAGCCCTGCAGTAGAAAAGGGAGTAGCACAAAGTTTGCTGTTACTTGGATTTAATGGCTTAAAAACAATAAATTAAAAAAAAACCCAAACCACCTCCCAACAAAGCAAAATGAATTGCTGTCTGATCTCTTGTTTATAATTAAGTAAATGGATCAACCTGGAGCACTAAGCAGAGTGGCAGGTTTAGCCAGGGCTCTCAGTGGCCAGTGCTGCTGACCCAGCATCAGGATGTTCCTTAAACTGCTGAGTCCGAGTTTCCTTTGTTGCTTGAGCTGAATTCCTGAGTAGCCACGAGGGGTTTGTTTGTGTCCCTGTGCTGTGCATCCTCCCCGTGCTCCAGGGGTGTTGGGAACGCCTTTATTTGTGAAGGATTCCTGATCCTGGGGCCACTCCCATCTCCAGAGTGCTGCTGAAATTCCCATGGAGTGGGACTAGAGAACCCCCTTACAGTCCCAGTGTGTGCTGGAGCCTTGGCACTAACGAAAAGCTGGTTCTTTATGTGGGAAAGGGAAGCAAATCCTCAGAGAACAGCTTGCCTGGCAAACACAGGACATCCCCCTCCTCCCTCCAGAAAAGGGATTCAGAGAACCCAACTGTAAATGCCACGTGAAGTGCAGTTAAAAGGTGTCTGTGGCTAAATGTCTTGCTTGGAAAACACTCTCTGGGATTTTTAATGCCAAGTCAGGAACTACTGCTGTGTTCCTGCCACCAGGGAAGAGGAGCTCTCCTCCTGCTCTGGGGAGAGGAGCAGGATCCAGGTTTTGTTTCACATCTGGATTTGTGTCCAGCCCAGTGCAGGATGAGGCTGTTGGAAAACTTGCTCAGTTCGAGGGGTGGGGTGCAGCTCTGCCTTCAGCTGAGGGCTGGCTCTAAATGTCAAGAACTAACCAAGGTTGTTGCTCTTGTTTTATTCCCTCCCTCAAACACCTGGAGCAGCTGTTCCTGATTGTTCTGCCTGTCAGGGAGGGATCACCTTTCCCTACTGAAATTTTGGGCTTGCTTATGGACTGCTGCCAATACAAGCATTGGGCCAAATAACATCTGTTTGCCCAAACAAATAAACTGAGGACACTTTATTCTAATTCTTATTTTCTTCTGATCCTGTTAGATGTGAACTTGGTTTCTGAAGTTACCTTCACATTCTTTGGGTCATTCCCTGATCTTTTTGAGGTTTTCATGCACTGATGCCTCTTCTCAGGTTTGGCTGTCTTATTACAGGTGTAACATATTATAAACCCCACATATAGTAGATCAAGAGGATAAATATGCTGTAAATATAGTAGCTTTTATTTGTAGATGTTGACTTAGCTTTATTTGGAGCAGATTACAGTTCTCATACCCCAGTAAATCTGAAAAACAGTGTTGATATTGAACTAATGGTTATTTTCTTATCTCTGTGTGTTCTGGGAGATCATGGACTGCTTTTATGTGCTTTTCTAGACCCTCCTCCTGTGTGTGTTCAGGGCCATGAAGTGAACCTGACGTGGTAAATCAGCTTACCCACGGTCTGGCTTGCACAACACGGGGTGAGGATGGATTGCAAATTTAATAATGCTGAATGACATCGAGTCCTAGCAAGCTCCTGGCTGTCACTGCGTGCAAATGGCTTTATTGGGCCTGTAATTGATGCTGGAGGTAATTAGTGCCCACTGCAGGGTGTTGCCCAAATTCTGGGGGTGGATCAGCAGTGTGGGAGCAGCTCCTGGTTCAGAAGATGAAAAAGACATTTTGGCAGTAATGGGTTCTCCCTACAACCCCGCATGGTTTTGGAATTGGAATTTTAGGAGTGGTGTCATGATTGACTCTTGTGTCACTTCCAAGAGCTGCAGATGGGAAGTGGGGGGAGCTATTTGTCACTAACAGAGCAGGGCTTTGTCCCTGCTGGAGGGGAATGTGGAGCTGTGCTGGAATCTCACAGTGGACGTTTGCAAATATCCCAGTGCCAACACCTGCCCAGGAAATGTGTCTAGGAACCTGCTTTGTCTTTGAGATTGGGATGGTGTTTGAATGAAACATTCACATTCTTTGGGTCATAATTTAAAGTGTATTAATTAATTAAAATTAAAGTGTATTAAACCACTCTGCAGTGGAAGGCTGAGGCTGCTCTGCTCTGCTGGAGGGGCTTTTCTGGGGAGTGAAATGCCCAAAAGGTGGGGCTGACCACACAACTCTGTGTCTGTTTTAGAGCAGTGAGGATAAGTGCTTGGGGCTTTAAAGGAGCTGGGGCTCATGAATTGCTGGCTGGAAGTTCAAGTGTGGCTTGTTAGGAGTAAATGCTCCCGTGCAGTTCCTTTCACAGTTTCATTCTAAGGGTTCAGTTTCTCTCTTGCCAAATTCATTTGAAGCTCAGCATCAGGCAGGGCTAAGCTTTGCTAATCCTTCAGAAACGTGTAAACTGCACACAGGTAGTTAATGAAGTCAGTGGGACTAGTGGGAGCACTGCATTTGAGGGTTCTGCTGAATTAGGGTGTGTGTTTCCCAGGGATGACCAAGAAATGCTGGCACTGCCCCTGCTCATCTGCCTGAGGGCTCTGCACTGTTATTTCCCTTCCCCTGCAGAGCATTCAGCAGACGAGAAACATTCTGGTGCACTCCAGAACCGAAGGGGAAAAGATAATAAACCCATTGTAAAGAGCTTCAGACCTCTGCATCCTGCTCCAAAAGCATCTCTCCGGCTGAATCTTCTGTGGAGGGGAGCCAGGCTGTGGCCAGGAGGGAGGCAGGGCCAGCTGTCAGGAGGAGAAGCTGGCAGCTGGGGAAGGGTTTTAGAATAATTGCGTGGGGAGTGTGCAGGAAGAGCTCTCAGGACTTCCCTCTCCATGGCTGTCGCTTCAGCACGTCATGGAACGAATAAAATAAGATGTATCCACACTGCTGTGGTAGGAGCTGGAGAGTTCAGTCACCTTCCAAAGCCAAGTTAAAAACTGGGGGGAAAAAAGAGGGTAAAGATTGTTGAGCAGAGGAAATGGGAATGTTTGTCAAATCTCACAATATTTGAAGTTCCACAGTCACAGTTTAGGATCCCAGCCCTATTGAGGGGATATTTTCAGGCTGTTTTTGATAGGTTTTGCTGTGGCACACACTGGGTTTTTGTGCTTCTCTGGGGAAGGACGTTTGGCTTGCAGTGATGTGCCAGAGGTGAGAGACTGGCCTGTGCTTTTATTTGTGAAGGAGAATATTTTGCTTAAGTCTTTACCCAGCCCCTGCCACGTTCAGGGCAGGAGTGTGAGGACAAGGGCTCAGTTTAACTGATTTCTAGAGAAGCTGCTGATTTCCTCACTGCAAGGCTCAGGTTTAACATGCAGGACTCTTAATTTTCCCTGCAATTGATCTGTTCTGCAGAAACACTGGGGTTAGTGCACTTTTTAAAAACCACTAAATCCTCCCCAGCAGCAGCAGCATTTGCAGCTGAAATACAAAATAACTCCTTAATGGGACAGCATTGAATTCTCATTTTTTATTTGCAGAGATAGACTCTTATTGAGTGGCCAGCTTAATGAAGTGAGTTCATCTGTTCTGTATCAGATGTTCAGCCTGTGGCATCGTTTTGCCACGTCTCCTCCCTGTGCCCCACCCCAGGGTATAAATCACACTCGGCAGGCTTTGGAGCAGCCCTGGAATGCCCTGGCTCAGGTGATCTCCAAGCAGTTTATGACATAAGCATTATCCAGGCTGCAGCAGTGGATGTTTTCAGGGCTCCCAGGGGCAGTGACGTGATGAGCTCCTATGTAATGTCAGGGTGACCCATTTCTGTGTCCCCTCGGCTCACCAGCAACTCCCAGGGCACCCGTGTAAAGTTATTTAAGTGCCATCACTTGCAGCAGTGCAGAGCTCTTAAGTGAGTGCCCTGCATCAGGTGAGGATAATTAAACTGCTCTAACTGTGATTAAAGAGGAACCAGGGCAATTTAAATTGATTTGGTGGTTGTTGAGAGTGACCTTTGTGTGGATTTTGGGCGCTCCTGCTGTAATTACCCTTTGGAGGGGACGTGTGTCCATCTGCAGCTGTCCCTCCCTGTCACAGGGCCGTGTCCAAACGAGGTGTGACTGATCCCATTTGCCAGGCTGTGGCTGGGGGTGGCCCAGGAGCTCACCTGAGGCTGAGCCAGGGAAGGGCTTTGGGAGAGCAGGGACAGCACAGCAGGGTGGGGCAGGAGTCTTCCCAGTAGCTGGCAACAAATCTCCCTCCTTTTCCCAAAAGCTCAACAGTAATATTTTATTTTTTTTTATTTTGGTGGCAGTGGGGGTTTAAAGACACTGAAGAGAGGGGAACCTCAAAGCAGCCTTGGCAAGCTGTCAGAAGCTTTGCTGCAGGAAACCAGACTCTCATTTCCAAGCTTGTAGGTGAACTTCTCAGCTGTCCTCAGGAAAACAACAGCTTGGAGTGTTTGTGGCTGCAGCCTGTCTGCAGTTAAGGATGGAACTGGCAGTGCTGGGATCATGGTTGGGCCCAATGCTCTCACAGGGCTTTTCCTTAATGGTTCTGCAATTCTTTTTTCCTCCCTCACTTATTTTAATAAATTAAAAAAACATAACTCAAACAGTCTCTCAGCATAAAATTCTGGTTAATCTTTTAACCTGTGCATAAATTGTTTTCCTTTGTAAGTAATCCCTGCTAATGCCAGATTAGCAGGGCTGTTTCCCTGCTTTGTTCCTCCACCTGTTCCACAGGACACACCAGTATTCCTGAGCAAAACTACTGCCACAATATGGATTCTTAGGGTGATGGAGGGAAGAAAAAGTTACTTTTGTGTTATAAAAGCCCGTGATTTTTCCATATCCTTGTATAATTATAGCTGAAGTTATTGTATAAAGTGGGATTTGATTTTTAAGCTGAAAATTGGATGCATTTGGAAACAAATTCTCTTAATGTAATCCAATTTTATTTATGTAGGTATAGTTGAAATGGCTCTTGGAGTAACAGTGGGTGCTACGACTCCTTTGATGCTTTGTAGTAGGAAAAAATTACCTTAGTGAGGCATTGCTGTGAACAAGTGGAAAAGTTCTGGGTCCAAAATATGCTTTTATCTCCCTTTCTGTCGTGGTCCTGTGTGGAAGTCCCTTAGGTGATGGTTTTCCTCATCTAGGATGGGCCCCATCACCATGGGAACAAAGTGCTTTGGAATATCCTTCTGGAAGGAAGAAACACTTGATGAGATTCTGTTTCTGCCTTGGCACGTGGGAGAAACACCTGGACTTGTTTTTTGAGTGAATGAATTCAATTCTCCTCCTGGGAGGCAGGAGATGTGGGGAAAGGAACTGGGGAGGAAGTTCAAGATGAGAGATTAGATATGCTCAGAATCCACTGGTTCTGTGGCTCACAACTCTCCCTCTGCAGTGCCTTGGCTCAGAGGATTTGAGATGAGAAGATGGAAAAGCTGTCTGTGCTGGGTGAGGGCTCTGGGATGGGGGGTTTTCTGAGCCCTAACCCTAGATGGAGCAGTGAAAGCCCCATGGGGTGAGGCTGGTGCCAAGCAGAAGGGTGTGGCTGGAGTGATGTTCTGGCAGTCCTGTGTTCCCCTTGGCATGTCTTTTGTAATCTCACTGTAGTTTGTGCTCTGGGTTTGTGGCTTTCTGAACCATAACCCTAGGTGTAACCCTAGCCCTAGATGGAGCAGTGAAAGCCCCATGCAGCCACGTGTGGCTGGAGTGATGCTGTGGCAGTCCTGTGTTCCCCTTGACAGGCCTTTTGTAGCTGCAGAGTCCCTGGAGCTCTGGGCTTTGTGGTTTTCTGACCCCTAACCCTAGGCAGAGCAGTCAAAGCTTGGCTCAGCTGCTCTGAGCAGCTCCTGCATGGGAGCATTTCCTGCAGAACAGGCTGGGGACAACCAGCCTCCCTCGAGGGCTCCTCCCCTCCCCAGCATCCTTCCCTGGCTCTGCTCCAGCAGCAGAACAGGAGTTACACTGAAAAATCTGGGCTGAAAGCTTGGCTCCAGCTCCACAGGACCCGCCTGTGTACGGGTGGCACCAGAATTTGGGTCACTCTCAGTAAAAGCAGGGCAAACCCTCTGCCCCAGTTTTGGTGCTGGGGGCTGAGGAAGGCCCAGGCTGTGCCCTGAATTCAGGTTTTTGCACTTTGAAGGGATCAGCTGTTGCAGAACTATCCCTGCTAGTTCTTCATTCTGGTGCTGCTCTGAGTAGAGCTGTGGGAAGGGCAGCCCTGGTGCCTCCTCAGCAGCTGGAGCTGCAGCTCTGTGTCACTTGGTAAATCTGTTGGGTTGACAAGCAAAGACACCAGTCATGGAATGTGCTTTTCATGCCTGAGAGTGCTCAGCTGTGATGCCCCAGGTGGGTAAAGGCAGTACCCAGTGATGGAGTGCCTGGAAGGAAGCTCAGAGCTCCATCCCTTCTCCTGGAGCAGCATCCCCACAGGCTCTGTGTCTTTTTCTGAAGCAGGAAGTGAAATGTCTGCAGGATTATGGTTGTGAAACTCGTGGAAAGCCATATGTGTGTACTTGTTCAGCACCAAAAGGGGGCTGTAAACACCCTGGTTCAACCTCCCCTCTCCCTCATGCCTTTCCTGTCGTGCTCCTGGGGTGAACAGGATGTAACACAGAATCACAAAATCATGGAACTGTTTGGGTTGGAAGGACCTAAAAGATGACCCAGGTACAATCCACCTCCCTCTGTCCCAGGCTGCTCCAAGCCCTGTCCAGCCTGGCCTGGGGCACTGCCAGGGATCCAGGGGCAGCCACAGCTGCTCTGGGCACCCTGTGGGCTCACCACCCTCACAGGGAACAATTCCTTCCTGATATCCCATCTAAGCTGACGTGTTCAGTTCCAAGCCATTCCCCTTGTTCCAGCACTCCTGTAACACAGCACTGGCCTGGCCATCTCGGAATAGGCTTTGACTTGAAATCCCATTCTGAGAGTCCTGCCTTTTCACCTGGTGCTTGGAGGAGTTCTCTCTTGCAGCATGTACTTTGTATCTTCATTCTCCTTAAAACCAGCAGAAAAATTAACTTTCCTCATCCTCCTTTGAGGATTCTCTGTTTTCCAGCTGGTGCCAGCGTTGTGCTCTGCTGGGTCATTCAGCAATTCTGGGTGGTGAGACGTGGAACAATCCATTCCCCTTGGCACTCTCTGCTTTGGAAGGCTTGCCCAAATCTTCAGCAGCACGTGCCTCGTGCCTTGAGCTTGTCCTGTCAGCCCTGGCTGGTGCTGGAATGCCCAGCTCCAGATCCCAGCTCTTCACTGGGACAGGAGTTTAGGTGACAAAAATTCCCACCCAGACCCGAAAATTCTTCCCGGGGGCAGTGACTCTCGCTGTGACCTGGCACCTGTGGCCCTGAATTGCTGGGTGGGAACAGAGGCAATGAAGAGAGTCACTGGTGGAAAGCTTTGCTTGGCTTTGGTGCTGCCTGGGGAGTTTTCCCTGGGGCAGCTCAGAGCTGGATCCACCTCCAACCTAAAAACAGCCCACAGGCAAAAACGCCTTTTCCTCCAGCCACTCGTGGATCCTGGAGGGATGGCAGAGCAGAATCCAGCTGTGCTGCCTCCTCTGGAGTCCTGGCAGAAAGCGATGGAGCAGAATCCAGCTCTCCCTGAGTGGGTGGGATTCCTGCAGCTGTCACTGCACACAGCAAAGGGGCTTTTCATCTGGTGGAACACGACACTAAACTCTTCTGCCTCTGGGTAGTTTTGGGGTTTTCTCCTCAGCCTTCTGACATTTGAGACAGTTATGTCCTAACACTTTATAACTTGGGTGATTATGAACGACTTGAGTTAACTTTATTCCCCAGTCCTTCTATTCCATGTCAGGATTTGTAGGAATGCCTTTTGTGCAGCTGCTCTCTGCTATTGATCAGGTGATGTTCAGTGGCTAAACAGGCTGTTCCAGGTCTGGCCTGGCATGTAGTAGGAAGGAGTAGTAGTAACCTGCTCAAATATTGACTCTCTTTTTATTCTGAAGTGATAAAGCAAGAATAATTCGGAGTTTTTTGCCACTGCGACAACTTTTGAGCAGCATTTCTGCTGATCAAGCCTGTGGAAATAAAAACTTGAGCTCCTTTTGAGCAGTCTTACCCTTGTTGCTGTTGCCAGAAGAGCAGCCCTGGTGTGTGAGCAGTTTGCAGGGGTAGTCCTGACCCTAATGATGTTTGCAGTTCCTTATTAGGTTATACCATAATCCGTGAATGTGATTAACTGGCAATTTACACCTCAGAGCCCCGGCTTTTACTTATAGAAGCTACAGAGAAATAAACTAGGGAAACAAATGGGGAGTTAAGTGTGCAATCAGAGATATAAATGTGCCTGTGCAGTCTGAGTGCTGCTGCTTTGCTGGCTCAAAGGACAGAGTCTCACTCTGAGTAGAAGGGGAATTGCTGTCCAAGACAGCTTTTAGTAACATGATGAACAGCAGAGGTGCGTAAGAGCATGTAAAGCATGTTTAGCCTTTATGGGCAGCATTAGTTAGTGTTGTGGGCAGAGTTAAAGGGAATATTCCCACCCATGTGTGATTTATCACGTCCTGATTTGTAAAAGTGCAGTTTAGAACAGTTCAGCCAGTGCCCTTCTCAGCGGGGCTGTGAAAGGCAGCGTTGGCTGCACGTTTAAAAATAAAACCAGTGTCGCTGGTGGTGGGTTGGGAAGTTGTGTCTGAGCTGGTTAAGAACCCAATTACTGCAGAGCAGATCCTTTTACAGCTGCCAGCAGCGAGCAAATGGGAATTGCCAGCACGAAGAGGGATCTGCTCATAAACACATTTTCAATTTGTGGGGCTCGGAGTGGGTGGTGCCTTGTTGGGACAAGTGCTGTTAAAACACCTGGTGCCTGCTGGAAGAAGGAGGTGGCAAAAATTCTGAGAGCAAAACTCAATTTTAGGAGTTGTTACCACAGTTTCTTTAGGCAGAAAGCTCCAAGCCTCGATCAGAACTACTGTGTGTGGTACCACCCCAATTTCTGCTTAGAGCACTTCAAGTGCTTCCACATCTCATCCCTGGCACCGTTTACTTGTCAGAAGCAAGTGAAGTGATTCTCTCCTCTGTGCTGTCAAAAGTGATGGCATGCAAGAGGAATTTCTCTTCTCTCTCAGCATAAATGGATAGATATGTTAACCCAGCAATCCTATTTTCATGGTGGGTTTAATCCAATAAAACCTTCTGTTATAGTCATGGAAGTTTTCTGGTTTGTTTTTTCTAAGGGTTTACGTTTCTGTCTGTTTTATGCACTGTTCTCCCACGAAGTTTTCATTCCTTTACCTGAGACCCACTGCAAACATAAGTGATTGCTGCTGCATTTTCTACCTCTCCACAGCTGCAAAGCCTCATGACTTAAAACAAGGCAAAATTAAAGGATACTTGGATGTTTCAGCCCAGTTTGGTGGTTGAAGTTCATCATGTCAGTTTTGTGAAGAGGCTCAAACTCTTCTTCCCTTTCTCCTGAAGAGGGTGTTTGACTCGTAGCAAGCGTGTGGGGAGATGAACCATCAGTTTTGGGTAAAACCCAACCATTTGTAGAAGCAAAGCGCCAACATTTGTGTGTGTGTGGCTTTGAGACCTTCCTTGGAGAAGCTTTATCAGGGCCACTCAGTTGTCTCCTTTAGGAGGGTGTTGGGCAGCTTGGGATGGGTTTTTGGGACCTTCCTCCTAGGGGCTCTCAAAGCCTCAGCGCTGACTGTTTCTAAACACAGAGTTCTCTCCTTTGCCTTTCAAAATTTAAACTTCTGGGAACTTAAAAGTAAATTTTTAAAAAGTAGTGAAGAAATGCTCTCTTTTATGTGCTGCTCTTTCCCTGACGAGCAGCACTTGCTGTTCACCACACAAATCCAAATGTTATTTTCCAAACAGCTGTTTTTCCACAGGTGCAGTTGGTCTCTGTAGGAGGAACCGACTCCCTTGGAGCTGTTCTCATCCCACTCATCCTTTTCCCCCACCTTTATCTGACCTTACACATCTTTGGGAGTGTGGCAGCAGGAGGGACAGCAGTAACTGGAGCTCGGTGACACCGTCATGTGAGAAGGGAGATAAGAGCAATTAATTGTTAATATTGAACCAACTGTGAGCTGCTGGCCTGTTGGACTCGTGGGTGTGCACCTTGTGCCCAGGGTACAGAGAGAAATTGTGGTGTTGGGATGTTTTATTCCATTCAGTCTTTATGGCAGTGTCTGAAATGGAGAGCACAAATTCACTCGCTGGTGCTGACCTCTCACATATTGCAAATGCCAGTTTATATATTTAATTTATGTATTTTTATTTACATATTTAATATGCTCTGCTATTAGTTTAGTTTGTATATGGTATTATTGGTGTAGTTTGGATGTACAAGGGTGGGGAGAGTCATCCCATTCTGTGGTTTGCAGAGTTTAAGGGATCCTGCAGGATCCCTGACACATCCTCCCCCTCTGGGCTCTCAGCTGAGTGGCTCTTCCTGGCTCCTTTTCCTGCTGGATGAGCAGAGGGGATGCAGGAGACACTGAAATAAGGCAATTGTTCAGCACTCCCAGATTTGGCAGCACATTAGGGCTGCTCCATCCTCATGAGGAGAGCAGGGTGTGGGATCCAAGACTTGCCAGCTTGGTTGAACTGGACGAATTTCCATTTTGTGTCTGCTGAGCTGCTGGAAAATGTTCCCAGAGTGCCTTTCCTTGGAGCATCTCTGCAGGGCGTGGCCCTCGTGTAAAATGTACAAATCAATTTTTAGGTAACCAACAAAGTTTGATGGACAAAAGTCTGCTAAAACAAAAGTAATTCTGGAGGAAGGGAGATAGGAAGGGAAGAGCTCTTAATAGGATTCTTAAGGAAGATGCGAAGTAGGAGGAAAACAGGTTTGTGTGACCCATAATCACCAGCTCTGAGACTTCATTTAGCCCTTGGTAAAACTGAAAATGTTGAACAGCAGCTCCCTGAATCCCCTGTCTTGGGGCAGCCACCCAGTCACTGACAGGGGTAAATGCTGCTTCATTTAATTTATACCATTTATAAAATAATCTCTCTAATTAATAGCAATTGGTGTCATTCATATTACTTCAATATGGAAGTAATTGGGTGAAAATTAGATGCTTAATAACAGAGTGATAAGAAACACTGTAAACATCATCCCACAGAATTGTCCTTTAGGATTTGGCAGGAGCTGTCTGAAGTCTGACTCTTTATGTGCACCACAGACATGCCCCAAGTTAAAGCAGATTATTTGGGCTCTGTGCTGATGGGCCAGGTAAATCTCTGTTTAATTGCAGGCTGCCTTCCCGGGCCACTCATCCCTGAGTGCTGACAGTGGTTGTGGTTGGGTTTTGTGCTGGAAATTCTGCCTCAAGTCATGCACCGGAGAACTTTGGGCACTTTCATGGATGGATATAATGCAATAAATGTGTGATGCAGTGTAGCCTTAAGTGCAACAAGGATGAAAGGAAGGGGAGAAAAAATGCTCTGAGGTGTGTGAGAGATGAGGACGTGAGGAAGTTTTGTAGGTGTTGGTTTTCTGAGCAGCTTCTTGTCAGATTCTCCGTGCCTGTGAGCGCTGGCCAAACGTGAATTTGTCTTTCAGTTCTGTGTTTTGTGTGTGTGTAGGGTCTGAGGAGTCTGTGCTGATCATGCATTTAAATTCAGCTTGCTCAGCCTGGTGAGTGTCACCTGGCATTACCTGGGACAGCAGCAGCTTCTTGGCCCCATGGCTGAAATAGCTCATGTTCAGTCCTGGCTGGAAAAATGTTCTCAATCTATTCCATAACTTTTTTGGTAACAGTTGTTTTTCATCCATGTGCCGTATTCTCCCAAAATAATCTCTCAACTGGGACAGATTGCTGCTAAATCCTTCCTGGAATACATTCCTGTGGCGTTTTTCCCAGGAGGAGGTGTCAGATTTGGAGCAGACAGATGTAAATCCAGTCCCTGTCACACAGGAGTGCCGTGTGCCTGCCTGGGAGGGAGAGATTTATGAGCAGCCCTTCTGGCTGGTGAATGAAATCACAAAATGGCCATTCAGGGCCACCTCTGGGGTGGCAGGAGAGCAGGTTTTGGTCTTGTTCTTGGCTTATTCTTGTTCTTTATTCTTTATTCTTGTCAAATTGCCTCCGTGGCACACCAAGGGCTGTGTCCCTGACCCCGGGGATGTGGGGATTGTCTCTCTCCAGGCAGACCCACCCAGCTGGGGTGCCCTGCTCTGCTTTCTCACAGGTCAGCTTTCCTCCTGGGTTAAAATGGAGATGAAGTCATGGGTCGTGGGTTTTTGAGATGAAATCTAATGGTTTTTGCTGTCTGCTGGAAATTAATTTACTACTCACTTGAAATAATATCTCTTTGTCATGTAAATTAACTGTATTGAAGGGGAAATAATAAGGGAATAGGTTTTTTCCCTCCCTTCCTTGAGCTGTGAGGAGGACAGCTTTTTTGTTTCCCAAGCAAAACAGCTTTCTAATGAAATAACAGAATAACTCCTCAAAACTCTGCTTTGGGAGAAATATTTAGCTTTTTTTTTTTGCTCGCTCCTTTCTTAAAATGGACAATAGAGACTTGCAGTAACTAAATACATATTTGGAAAAAAAAAATCTAGGATTCACAAGTGACTTTCTAAAGCTGCTGCTGCCCCTCTGATGGATCCTTGCTGTGGGTCTGTTGGTGGCTGTTCTTGCTAAATCTCGTGTTTTCCCAGCTCACAGGGAGGGCCCCCAGGTTTTCTGCTGCTCTGGGGATGGGTTTTGCTCCTCACTAACTTTGGCAGCTCCTTCTCTGCTGCTGGAGAGCTCCTGCAGCTCCCGCTGGGCTGAGCACCTGCTCCTGCTTTTCCTTCTAGTGCTGCTCCCCAAAGCTGGGATTTTAAACCATCTCAGGATATTCTGAGCTGGAAGGGACCCCCAGGGATCTGAGCACTCTGTAAAATCCCTGCAGGACTCACCAGAAGTGCTCAGCTTCAAGTACTGGAAAACTGTTTAGGGACGAGTTGATCCCGTTGGATTTTTCAGAGGAAAACTGGTGTGGCTTTGCTGGTGCTGCTGGGATTGTTTGTCCCGTTTCTGGGGGATGCTGGGTCCGAGCTGGTGGATTTCTGGCAGTGTTGGGTTAATGTTTGGGCTGGATCTGAGAGGCTTTTTCCCACCTGGCTGGTTCCATGCTTGTCTTGCAGCCCAGCCCGGAGCATCACCCCGGGTGGGATGCAGGGGCAGAGGAGTGAGAGGAGCTCCTGTGGGAGCTCTGCCTGCCCCTGTCAGCACCGCAGACATGGCCTGGCTGAGGACACACTTCAGGTTCCCAGTTGCTTCCTTGTCTGCAGTGAATTCCCAGTGCCAGCAGACAGGGAGAGCTGCCCAAAGCCTCCCTTGGCACATCTGGGTGGAACAGAGATCCTCCTTCACCTCAGGATCCTTCCCCTTCTGGGCTCTGGAGTCAGACCTGTGCTTAACTGAGGAGGGACTTGAGTGGTTGTGATGTTATTTATTTCTTCCCTTATTCCTCCTGAGAATTGCTTGGGCAGCCAGCAGGTCACTGCACTGCCCTGGGTACCTGCCTGGTCCCTGAGTGAGGCCCGAGAATTGGCAGCTCTGCTGCAGGCAGTGCCTTCCCCAGAAGATTCCCTTGCAGGGAATGCACAGTCCTTGCTCAGTTGTTCCTTTCTGCCCTGGGAATGCATTAAAAACCTGCCTAACAAGAGGAGCAGAACTTGGGTGTCTCTCCTGTTCCTGTACAGATCTGAGGTACATTTTTAGGTGTTTCATAGAGAGAACATTCTGCAGCAGCAGAGTTCAGTGATGACCAATCCAGCTGCACAGCTGGGGAGTAAATCAGAATATCCTTTACAGCAGTAATGTGTAGCTAAGCCCCACAACGCTATTTACTGCCCATCAGTGTTCAATAGAAAGCTCATTTTTATAACAGATCAGTGATTAATACCTGATCAAAGGGCAAGGGCTGCTCTTGTCACTGAATTGTGAGGACAAAATGAGGAGTCTCGATGGGGTCAGTGGTTACCATAAGCCCGTGCCTGTTGTGTAATGACCATTTTCTGTGAGGGTAATTAATGAACTGCTTAAGTTATGGAGGACATTGATATTATTGACACTGATGTATGAGCTGGATTTTTAATGGAGTAGATGTGCTGACTCTGGGAATACTCTTGATAAATCAGACTTTAATTTTATGCATTCAGCTTGTGGTTAGAACCGTCCAGGTATTTTTAGAAACCTGGGATGATTTACATCCTCACTTGAAAAGGTCTTTGTCAAACTGGTGCTGGTGTTTGTGTTCACACCTTCCAGCTCCTCCTGTCACTGCAGGTCACAGACACTGCCCTGCCCTCCAGTCACAGGGACATGCAGCTTGGAAAATCCTTCAGGATCATCAGATCCAGCCACAAACCCAGCACCACCACCCTGGTCACCACCAAACCATGCCCAGTGCCACATCCATGTTCTTTGCACGTTCCCAGGGGCAGTGACTCCATCAGTGCCCAGGGAAGCGAATGTTTGAGAGAATTTGGGGGGAGGCAAGAGGGCAGACAGACCCTGGGGATGCAGAGCCAAGAAATACCTTGGCCAAGGTGATGAAATGTTCTCTTGAGCTCCTTTACAGAGCCTCTGTCAGGTGAGCAGGAGGGGCAGCAGATTTTGGTTTTGCACCTGTACTGTACTGAGAAAACTTGTTGTGCATTTCTCTACTGCTGGGAAAAAAACCCCAAACCCAAACATGAAAAGAAGTAACAAAACCAAATGTGCTCTTCTCTGGCTCAAAAAAAAAGAAATTAAAAAAAAATTCCTTTTGCTATTTCAAATGAAAAAAAAGTCTCAACTTTGTGCGTAAATCCAAGCGGGTGTTTTATTTGAAGTGTTCCATGTGTGATAAATAACTTCTGTATCGCTGGGCTTAGTTATGGTGTTGAGATAAACCAAGCCAGAAAATTAGTCTGCTGCAGACACTGAGAGAACATTACTCACAGTTGTAGCAAAACTCTGCTCAGTACTTACCCAAAATAGCCACCAGCCTTGGATTGTTTTGGAGCTGAAACCCTGGAAGCTGAGTGAGTTATGCAGACAGGAGACACAGATCACAGGTGAAACATCGCATGCAGAGATGCTGCTGCCTTGGAAATAATGACTCTGTGCACAGAGTTTCAGTGGGAAGTGAATCAGCCTGAAGGTGCTGGGGTTGATTTCCTAATTGTATCAACTGATGGAGGATTATGAGACAAAATGGCCAAGGAGAGATTTTTGACATGTTATTATTGCTTCAGTAGCACCTCGGCTAAAGGGGTGTGCTGGAGGCATGGTTGTTTTCCTGGTGCTGCCCTCCACCCTGTCTGCTGGCTCTGGATAAATTCCAGCCCCTCCTTTTCCCAGGAAACCCAGCTGCAAGAGGGGCAGGTGTGGGAAATGGGTTTGTAGGGAATTCTCAAAGGCAGGGACAGACAGGGACTCCACTTGCTGCAGGGAGGTGGGAAGCACTTTGAGTTAGGCTTGGTGACTTTTTGGTCACATAACTGACTAAAGATCTCCAGCAATATCATTACTGACTGGTGTTAGTATTAATTGGAGATGGAGGAGATTTTTCTGGTGCCCAGAGCAGCTCTGGGTGTGCTGCAAATGCCCAAAAGCCGTTTCCAAATCCCAGTGGATTTAAAGACCTGAAGCTTTGGGTTCAAATACCCAAAGCTTTTAACCTGTGACAAAGCCTGGCTCTGAGAACACCAATGCAATGGCATTTTCTATGAAACCACTCCTAAATGCCCAGGAATAAGGCAGTTTTCCTGATGCATCACTTGCACAGTGCAAATGGAAATCTTGGCTCCCGTGTTTCAGCCCGTGACTCATCCTGGGGAGCGTGAGACCTGTGACAGATAAATCCTGCTGCAGTGCATTGTCCTCCTCAGCCTTCCTGTGCTGGAATCCCTTTAGTCTTGGCTGGGAGGTAAATTTCCATGGCTGATGGGAGGAGAAGGGGCAGGACCTGGCTCAGAAGCTGAGCATCTCTCTCTGCCCCAGTCCTGCAGGACACAGGGCTGGGTCAGCTCCGGGTGGAGCCCAGAGGGGAAATTCACTCTTTGACAAGGTGTAAGGGGGGGTAATGCTGTGCTCTGCTGCCCTGAGCATCAAACTGATGGTTAAGATAGAGAATTACCACAGGCAGAGAGTTTTGGTGTCTTATTTTCTGCAAGTTTGTAAAATCACGCCTTAGTTCTTTCAGTGAAGTGGATGTTTGTTAGGGATAGAGAAATGCTTTGCCTGTTCTCAGAACTAGAGGATTTTTAAGGTCCCTTCCAACCCTGGCTGTCCTGTGATTCCATGAAGGGTTGAAGTCCTGGCAGTGCTGTCACAAGAATTACTGCCTGAGCTGTTGTGTACCCCTCTCATCCCACAGAGCAAGCAGAGGTCTCTGGAAGCCACGTGAGGGGGGAGGCAGTTCCTGAGGCTCAGAACCCCCCCTTGATTTTGGAGGGGAAGCAATTTGTGACAAACCTCAGCTTCTCCTCTCTTCTGTCTGCACCACAGCAGTGACACTGGAAATGTGTGAGTGGCCTTTGATAAGAACCTTCTCTGAGTTATGAAATGTGGCAAATACATAAATAACACAAACCCATCTGTGCTCCTGGTGCTGGTTATTGCATTTTACATCCTTGTGTTCAGCAGCAGCCCTGGCCTTTCCTGGCTCCAGAGGAACTTACCTGGAGCAGTGATCCTTGGCATCTCTCTTGGCTATCCCAGAGGTATTTCATACCTCTGGCTTCTCCCCTTGCTGTGCTCTGGGCTGATGGCAGCAGTTGTTGCTCGCCTGAAGAGGCATTTTGAGCTCAGCCACCAGCACAGGGGATGTGCCTGCTGTGGAAGGGGAGGCACCTGGACACCTTTCCTTGGCTTGAAGACACAGGACAGGAGCTGAGCACCTGAGCTTGGCCCCAGGGCTCCCCAGGCTGCTGCTGCTGCTGCTGCAGGGCTCGGGGCTGGGGCTGGGAGTGGTGCCTTGGCTCAGGACTGCACTTGGCCAGCGCTGCAGGACTGATGAGCAGCTGTCACCCTGGTCCTGCCCCTGCCACAGCCAGGGGGCTCTGGCACCTGGAGCAGGGGCTGGTGTGCTTTGGGGAGGTGCAGTGACAGCAGCACAGAGCTGAAGCTGCTCAGTGGGGGAACTTCTCAGCGTTCTGAATTTCCCTTCCAGCAGGGGAATGTCTAATCCTGCTCCTGGTGAGAGCCAGGACTGGCTGCTCCAGGGAGCTGCTCACAGGCATCACTCAGATCAGCTTTTCCTGCCTGAAAATTTGTTCTGGAGGGCCTGATCTCCTTTACCCACCTCGCTTTGAACAGGTGAATTTTCTTAAAGCAACTGCCTTCTGAATATAGAATATTTTTGCTCTTCCCTGCATCGTACAACTCCAGGCTATAAAGAATGATCTGTGCATCACCAGACTTCTAACAATTTAAATACTGTGTGGAAAAAATGCCATGAAGTTGTGGAAAATGGGAAATTTCATATTTACCTTACTGTCTTGTGGGGAGTGACAAATGGTGTTTCTATATATTCATATCAAGATCACTTTTATCCTTTAGTTCCAACCATCTTGCATTTAAAATTATTTTTAAAGAAGTGTATTTAATGCCAGTAGCAAGGATTTTTCCTTCTGGTTATCTTGCTGTTTCTGCTGTTTGCCAGCCTTTGTGTGCTGATTGGATGGCTCTGGCACTTGCCTGGGGAATGAGGTGTGGGACAGGGAATGTTTCTGGTCCCCCAGAGCTGAGAGTGTCCCCAGGGATGTCCCCAGCAGTGCTGCACCAGGGCTGGGGTTGTCCCCTCAGTGGGAGCCAGCCCAGAGGGGTTTGGTGGCATTTTCCAAAGGTTCTGCTGAATCCCCTCAGTGCAGATTCCAGCTGGAGCTGGGCTTGGAACAAACCCAGGCTCTGACCTTTCCTGAATTTGAAAATGTGGGTTTGAGGGCTCAGTTTTGGGGCTTGTGTGGGAATGACAGTCCAGTGTGAGCTCTGACTTCTTCCAGTGCAGTCACAACAAAGACTATTGCAGCCCTGGAATCCTGTCTGAAACCATCCCAACTCAGCTGAAGAGCTGAGCTGTGCTCTCTGAAAAAAGCTCCCGGTGATAAACTCAAATATACGCTGGGTTCTTTATCAGGTGGTGGTTTTAGCTCCAGGAGGAGGAGGTTTCCTCTCCTCCTGAAGGCTTTCATCAGCTCTGTGCTCTCCTGACACAGAAACCCCCTCCCTTCTATTTCAGCTGCATGCTTTGCCCTGTAGAACATGATTAAAATCTGAAGGGATGTGACTGCTGCATTGCTGCCCTGAGCTTTGGTTCAGTAACTGTTCCATCAAACCCCAGTGCCAGCCCAACCCCGAGCCCCATTTTGGGCAGGGGTGAGCAGGGGCTGGGGTCTCCCAGGGCACACAAACACCCTGGTGGTTTGCAGCATGGCCAGGTGGGGTTTGTTTTTTGTGTGTGCTCAGTGTTTTCACACCAAAGTTATTCCCAGGACAGAAACCATCAGAGTTTCTGGCTGTTTTGCCATGTTTTCCTGGAGGCAGCTGCCTTGGGGCAGGAATCTTTTGCAGCATTCCTCCAGCCTGTTGTGTCAGATTTCCAGTGAACACTTTGGGTTGTTCCTCTCTGGGCTGCTGCCACGTGAGCAGGTGTGGGAGCAGAACTGCACAGGATGGAATGGTCACAGTGTGGTTTGGTGGCAGCCAAGGATGAGGCACAAACCAGCATTTGGAGAGTGAGATGCAGCTGCCTGGGATCCAAATGTGTTCCCAAATTGCACAGGAAGTTGTGGCTCCGGGATGCCTGTGAGTGGAAAAGGGGAATGGGATGGGAAAGGAGCAGAAACAAGTTTAAGAGGTGATATTTGCCTCAGTGTTTCAGGTTGTCACTTGTGTAGTTTGTGGAATAATGCAGATTTTTGCTGTCCTTTGTACACACAATTCAGCTGCTCTGTAGGTTATAGTGAATTACATGAGAGTAAACTCTTTCAACTGGGGAATGGAGAAGTAAGTGCAGTGGTAACTTACATAATTCCTGTACATTAGATACTGGAAGTCTTTCCCTTATTCAGTGTCAGATTTCTGTGGAAGAGTCTCTACTGATGCTTTTAGCTAATGACATAATTAGAGTTATCCCCAATATCTTCAGTGTCCATCAGAATCTGAGCACTGAAGTTTGTTCTTCAGGCTTTTCACTTCTACAGAAGAGCATGACTGAGCTGCCTCTGGAAACATCTGGAACAAATCACCCTGGTTTTGGTATCTTCTGGAAGTGCCTCAGCTGGAAAAGTGTCCCTGAATCTTCCTGTGTTGTCTGTGCAGTCTGATGGGATCCTGAGCTGGGATCCAGCTTGTCCTGGCCCTGTCCTGACAACCTTGCACGAATTCTGCAGAGAAGAATATATTCAAGCTCAGTCAGTTGTTTTTAGAATAAAAAGCTGTGACTTTTTATTTAGCATTTGGAGATCAGAAAGGCAGAAGTGTAACTTAACCCTTTCCACACCCCCCTGAAGTCCTGGCAGGGCTTTGGATTTGGTGCCACAGGGAAACCTGCAGGCCCTGCTGCCTCTACAATGTTCTTTTTGTGATTTTTTTCTTCCTCTGAGCCCTCTGCAGTGGTTTCAATATTGAACAGCAGATGGATGATAAATACCGGAAGGTGTTGAGAGGGATGAAAATCACTGGCTAGGCACTCATTTGTTCAGATTATTGTTTGCACAGACGCAAAAAACGAACCTTTAAATACTGGGAATTTAAGATCAACACTTAATAGAATATCTTGTCTCTTCCTTTAAAATGAGTTCTATAGTATTATTGACTACCTGACAAACAGTGATGAATGCAATCCCTCTGCTGCTTTCTCTTCAGGGTAAAGGCAATTAAGCACTATTATATGGTAGAATTTAACACTGCTCTGTGTGGGGAGTCATTTGTGCACGTTGAAATGAAAGCAGAAACGATCAACAAACATCAGTGTAATGACGTGTTCTAACCTTGATAAGGAAATTATGCCTTGTCTCCAGCGGGCTGTGGGGAATTTCAGGGAGTTATTTGCCTATGAATGATCTTACTCAGAGGATGTGCAAGCAGAGCACTCATCTCCTCACACTTCCTCAGCCATCACCTGCAGCTCTGAATTAACTTAGGAGGCCCAAACAAGAGCGTTTCAAGTCTTTTTTTACAAGCTTAATTTTTAAGTTTAAATGTCAAGAATGAAATCATCCGACTTAATAACATTGTAGGTGTGTGTGACAAGGCGTCTTTCATGGAGAGCACGGAAAACAAGCTCTCAAACTGTGCCATTCCCGTTCTGTGGAAGTGACAAAAAGTGCATCCTGCTTTTTCCTAATGACATAATTAGCTTTACATTTCAGTTGTTTACAGAAGCCTTTCCATTTGCTGTGAACACTTGGAGAAAGTGCTGGAAGCAGGTGAAGGAAGTCGTGATGGGGGTTCTTGGAACTGGAGCTGGACTCACTTGGAATTGCTGTTGAAGCCCTGGAACTTTGTAAAGGGGGTGTTGAGGAGCGGAACATCTCTGCTGAAGTCATTGGGGTGTGTTTGAAAACTCAGCAGTATTCTTTCATAAGCTCCTCTAGGACTGTTCTCATCTCTGGGCACATCTGAAGTGGGGTCACTGAACACGAGCCAGGCTCAGGAACCACTTTCCCAAGGCTCCACCAGTCCATTAAAAACCCCAGTTTTGGTAAATCCTCGCTGGTCTCTTCTCCCAGAGCCTGAACTCTGGGCACCTGCTGGTAAACCTGACCTGGGGATTGGGGCAGGTTTTCCTGTAATGAGCCCTTACCTTGATGTTTGCTCAGGTGAACCTTTCTGCTGGTTGTTTTGGCTTTTCGAGTTGCTGCCCTTTGAGGAATCAGGATAAAACTGCTTCAGTGCTTCAGTCATTTCCTCCAGCAGTGATGTCAGTGTAGTTTTCCCAGCTTAGAGTTACATTCAGTGGAATGATAAAACCAACCTGTGTTAGAATGTTTGGCTGTGAGTGAAAAAGGGGAGACAAATCTTCCCACTCTGTGAGCATTTTTATACCATGTTACTTCATAAAATTTTTAGTGGGGTCTCCTTTGTCTTAGTCTGAATTAGCTAAAATTGGGTGTGGCCTGAGAAATTGAATGTATCTGTAATGGTGCCAGTTTATTCAATTTACCAAAGCCAATCTTTATTCTCTTAGAACCTAAAACAAGGACTAATTTAATCCAGTAACTGCCTTTTAACCTTGTACTGATTACCAAGAAAGGAGATGTGCAGGTTCAACGCTTCCAACACGGAAATTTCCATGTGTAACATCCCAGACGTATCCATCTCTGTTTCAGGGTAAAAACACTCCAAGCCACCACTAATGGGCAGGTTCCTGACTCCTCAGTACAGCTCGAATAATTGTAACAATGAGGATGCAGCAGGAAAAGCTTTGGTTGCCCCAGGAAAAAGACCAAGAGCTTTCAGCAGAACTGGTACATTCTGTGCTGACGTTGCCATGGGGATCACCATGTCCTTGCTGCTGTCTGAGCACTGCCACCAGCGAGGTTTAACTTAAAATTGCTGGCTCTGTGTAGGAATTGCACCTCTTGGTGGTGGCCTGACTTTTACATCCTCACAGTGAGTGGGGTAACACTCAGAAAATGCCCTGTCCCCTGCCAGATCCCCCCCTCAGCAATGCCCTGTCCCCTGCCAGGTCCCCACCTCTGCTCAGGACCTTGCTGCCTCTGATGGTGGCTGCCTGATGTTTGCCAAGCCCCGAGGAGCTGGTCCTTGCCCTGATCCTTCAGGAATTGTCCTGGGGTGGGGCTGGAGCTGCAGAGGGGTCTCTGAGCAGTTTGTGCAGCACAAACCTCGCACAGCTTGTGAGCACTGAGGCATTTCCAAGCACGATGGGCTTGTCCTGCCAGCTCTGCTGTCCTTGGCCTCTGGTCAGCAGAGGTTCAGTGTCACCCTTGCAAGGTCCAGGCTGGGGCTCTGGAGTCATTTATCCCCAAGAGCTGCCTTCCGTGGGCAGAGATTTGTTTGGGAGCTCATTGCTCCAGGTAGCAGTGATCCATCAAAATCACTTCACAAACTGGAGTGACTGTTCAGGTGGGGACAGTTGATTTATTGTAAAAGGAAAGGAATCTTAAATTTCAATATCTATGTAAAGAAGCCTCTGGAGTATCATCAATGTTTGATCCTTGAGCTCAGCTGTTTCCATGAGTGGAATGTTATTGCTTTTGTAATGTCAGAGTACTATAAAAATGGGCTCTTGATGGATGAGCATCCAGAAGGATGCTCTTCCCCCAGCCCTGCACCTATTGAATCTAAACTGGTGTTGCTTTACAGAGTTGAAGGTATTAAAAGTCTTACACGCTCCCAGTGCTGACCCCCAAGAAGGCAAAACCTGCTTAAGCAATTAATATATGGTGTGCCAGATAAATGTTACCATCACTTCATTGGCTTGTGCCAGTACCACTCACTGGGTGTTGTTTAAATTTTGCTGGCAGCTTGAGCACAGCTGAAAATAAATTCATTTGTTTATAGACTTCTTTGACAACAGGCAAATGAACCCACATTGTGTTGTTTAGAGCAGAAGGCACAAAGCCAGCTGAGTGCTCCCTCTGAATGTGGCTAAAACATGCTGTTACGTGGCTGAGATTGGTTCTACACCTGCTTTTTTCCCCTCCCGCCCCTGTTCCTATTCCATTGGAACCTTTTCCATGCCAGTGTGCAGTGTGAACAGCAGGCCCTGTTTTGTGCCACTGGGGCAGAGCAAAGAGAGACTGAAAAGTGGCAGTAGGGGAACTGTTAATCCTGGGGGCTGGAAATCCAGGGCAGAGATCCTGAGTGTAAAAAATCAAAGGGAAGGGGGTTGCATGTGCTGCAGTGAGCTTGGAGAAGTCCAGCACTGTTCCAGAGGTCACCTGGGCTTTCTGGAAGGGGAGCAGGGAGGATCTTCCCACCACTGCAGCTCAAGGACAGGAGGAGGTGAAGGGAGATAAGGAGGAGGACAAATGACTTCAGCTGTGACGTCTCCAGTTGTGAGATGCTGGGGTGGGGATGTCCTGGAGCTGCAGAGCTCTGGAGTGAACAAACGCTCCTTGGAGGAAGGGGAAATGCTGAGACAGAATGTCTGGGCAGCAAAAACGATTCTGGGAGGGTCTCTGTGGGAAGAGCCTGCCTTGCTGTAGGAGCTGGGCTCCTGCGCCTCTCCCTGAGGGATGGGTGGAGGGAGAAGCTCCTGCAGGCCCTGACTGTGTGTTCCCTGCTCAGCCCTGCCCTCTGCTCCCTGCCAGGGCCCTCTCTGGGTGGGCAGCATGGCTGGGATCCCCTTGGTGAGGTGGTTGGGGCTGGGGTGGAGCAGATGGGCCAAAATGCAGTGAATCAGCTTGGTGGGATGATAATGCTTAATGAACCCACAGAATCCCGGAGTGGGGTGGGTTGGAGGGAGCTTCAGTCCCATCCAGAGGGACGCCTCCCCCTGTCCCAGGCTGCTCCAAACCCTGTCCAGCCTGGCCTTGGGCACTGCCAGGGATGGATGGGGCTGCCATCCTGGGGAGCCTGAGGGTTGGCTTTTTTTAATATAGGAGTGTAAAAGGTTATGAAGTGGTTTTGAGCAGAGAGCTCACCTCAAAGGCACAGAACTGTGAATGTTTTCTTGCTGGTGGCAAATGGAGATGGACAGGATCTGCTTTCACTTAAGGTGAGAAAACCAAGAGTGAAATATATCACTATGAACAGCAACACTAAATTTATTTTTTGCAACGCTCTGAGGATTAAAAAACCCCAAACACCAAAACCCCGAATTGAACAGCAAAACCTCTGAAGATTCATTAGTTGTGTCCAGGTCATTGTGAGCTGCTGGCTGGAGAGTGCTTTGACCTAAAGGACAGAAATGAGATGTGGCAATGTCAAGAGGCAATTGAAAATACCAAACTGTGAATTGAGGGAAAACCAGGTAGAGCTGATAGTGCAGGGATCTCTAAGGGAGTGTTTGAGTAACACTTATGGGGGATAAAGAAGGTATTTGAAGTAAAGCTTCTAAAAGCTGAATGGATTAGTGGTTAAAACTCTCCCTGAAAGTTGTGATGGTACTGAAGCCTGTGTTTGGGGACTGACTTTGAGAAAGGAAAAAAGCCACCCCACAAACAGTGTTAAACACTGCCTCTGTCTGCTCAGCCCCCTAAAAAAATAATTAAAAAACCTCACTGAAACAAATCCCATAAAGCAAACAAATTAAAAACCCCACCAAAACCCTTCTAAGGCATTTTCCAGAAGTGAAGAACTGGGCTGAGCTGCTCCATTCAGTGCCAGTGTAATTTCCAAAACCTGTAACCTCCAGATTCTCCAAGGAAGGACATTTTCTGTGGGGGTGGCTGTGCCAGTAGCCACTGCAGGTTGTGGGACAGATGGAAGCTGACTAATAGCAAGAAAACCATTAGCTGTAAGTACAGCCATTATAATTGAAACTGAGGCCTCCAGGCATCCAGAGAGAAGCCAAGAATCCTGACTATGGGATTGTCTGGGTGTTTTTGTAGCTTCTGCGTGCAGCCTTAATGGTTACAAATTACAGTGTTCCTACAGATTTAACTGAGAGTTGAAATAAAACAAGTAAGACTCAGATCCCATTCTTTATGCAGTCTGTCTGGTGAGTTAGAGCAGCAGAATACACACTTGGTTTTGTCTGAATCTTTTCAGGTTCTCTAATTTAAGCTTAATTGAAAGAAAGAGTTGCATCAATGGCAGCAGAACTCACGTGGCATTTGGAATTCCGCAGGGGCTCAGCTTGGCTCCAGGGGCAGATGAACACAGTCATCAATCAAAGTGATGGGGCTTAAACATCCTTTAGGAAGGGATTGTTCCTGGGAGGGTGGGCAGGCCCGGGCACAGGTGCCCAGAGCAGCTGTGGCTGCCCCTGGATCCCTGGAGATATCCCAGGAGAGGTTGGACATTGGGGCTTGGAGCACCTGGGACAGTGGGAGGTGTCCCTGCCATGCCAGGGGGTGGCACTGGGTGAGCTTTAAAATCCTGTCCCACCCAAACCATTCTGGGGTTCTGTGATGTACCAGAAATGATCTCTGGGGTCCAGCAGCTCCTGTCCCTGCTGGTGCCAGGGCTCCTCCCAGTGCAGGTCACCCCAAGCCCACTGAGGACNGGGGGGGAGGGTTGATGGCAGCTGTCCCCATCAGTGTCACTGCTTGTTCTTTCTCCTTATGGAATAAACATAGATCTTGTCTTAGATGAAAGAATAGGGGAGAGCTGGGATGGACTCCAAAGCCTGAGGATTAAGGACACAAATTTCACGTGCAGAGAAATGTCTCATTCTTGTTGAAGGCTCTTGGCCTTTAACTCTCTGCTCCCACGTGTGTCCAAAGTACATTTTGACAACCAACCACCCTCTGCAGGCAGAGGGTTTCATTGAGGAACATGGAAATACTCGATACAAATGAAAGATGAAACTCGATTCCATCATTTCCTAAATGTTTATGGCTGATGATTGCATGATGAGAGGCTGAATTGGTGGTAAAGTGTTCTGCTGTGAGTTCTTCATAGTCTGAGAACCATTTAGCTGCTGTTGGAGGCAGGAGGGGTCTCTAAAAGGGACCATAATTGGAACCACAATTGTTGAAAAGCCACACTTGCAGCCTCACTTTTTTCTGACTGTAAGATAAAAGGATGAGCTTCTTGTTTAAACCCCAGTTTTAGGGAGATTTCTCTTTCTTCATAAGGCCTTACCTGGAAATGGAAAGAGATCTGAAATCATCCTCTCCCGTGGCTTTCCACTTCTGCTCACCCTGAATTTCAGCTGAAATAATGCTTTGTGTTCCATATTCCACATTCACCACAGGCTAATGCTGCTTCATCCTGCCTTGTCCTTCTGTGGAAAATAGGTGCTGACAAGACTGTTGGAGATTTCTGATCTGCAGTTAGGTATTAAAAACTTGCTGTGCAGCCTTCCAGTACTTCTGGGGTTAAACTGCAGTTCTCTCCCTCAGCTGTTAAAAACCCACTCCACACCTCAGCTAATGAACTGAGCTGGAAAGACACGATTAAAGCGATTTTTGGTTGTGAAGTTGCTCTTCCCTGAGCTGGGGTAGGGACAGACCAGGCTGCAGGTCAGAGGTGCAGAAATAACTGGACTGGGGAGTTTCAGCTGCAGGGGAAAATAAGGAATAGACTCATTTGTAAAATGATAAATGTAATAAGAGTGAGGTGTTTTTCAAACAGAATGGAAGGCAGCCTTTCAGTTCTCTGATTTTTTTTCCTTAAAAGCTGTTGCAAAGTATAAAGAGTTGAAGGGGAGGCAGCCAGGCAAAGAAGTAAAATGGTTTTGAGACCTCATAAACCAAGGCTATTTTCCTCATATTTTACCACTTGAGATTCAGGTCTTCATTCTGGTGCTGACTTTAAGATCACCCCTCGCTTGTCGAAGGGAAATATTTGCTTCCCTTCCATATGGCCCTTTGGCAGTGCTCTTCCTTAGATCATCAGTTGGCTGCTCTGTGCAGCCTAATGGCTTCATCTGGTGAGAGGCAGGCAGGCTGCAGGGATGTTATCCTGGAGCCTCCCACTTCTCCAGACAGGAGGGGAGCAGAGGGAGAGCCCCGGGCAGCAAAGCTCCCTCCTGTTCTGCTCGGCTCTGTGGGATGGATGGATGAGTCCCGCTGATCCCAGTCCCGTTTTCTGTGCCTCAGAGCATGGGAAGGGATTATTGTGGTCAGGACAGAGCAAGGCAGAAGTGGCCAGAACTGGTGACAGTGTTGGGGCATGGGGCAGAGCAGCTGCAGGGCTGCTCTCCACCTTCCAGAGGTGACACCCAACACTCTGCACAGAAGCAAAGCCTGTCTCAGCTTGTCTGTGCTTAGGGCACAGCTGCTTTGGGCTGCCCCAGGCGTCTCAGGGCAGTGGCACATCCCTGCCCTGCCCTGCCCACAGGGATTCCTCTGGTTGGGCACGAGCAGCCCCACTCCAGGGCTGAGTTTCCTGTGTGTTGGGCTGTTGCTGTTGGCTGTTGTGGTCTGGAGGCAGCTCCAGGTGCCCAGGTGGTGCTGGAGGGATGGTGTTCCCTGCTGGGGGAGCTGCTCCCACCTGCCGAGGGCACAGATGGCCCCAGTGACCTTGATGGGAAGCACAGGCTGCCTGCTTTGGAGCCTGGCTCTTGCTCCAAACTGTTTTCAGGCATCGGGAGAGCCCAGGTTAGTAAAACACCCGTGCTGGCTGGAGGAGGGGAGCGTGGGGAGGGCTGTGCTCCACCCCAGCCAGCACAGAGCATATGGCACAGAGCGGTGGCTGGGCAGGGACATCAGGCTGGGCCTCTGCAAATCCCTCCTCAGAGATCTCTGAGAGTTTGGAAGGGACATTTCTTGGACAGTAGTGGCTGTCAGCAGGCCAGGGATGGATATAACAAGCTTGTTACGGAGGCCATATGCCAGGAGCTGCATTTCCATGGTATTTATCCTAGGATCACAGCATGGTGCAAGTTGGAAGGGACCACTGGAGGTCATCCAGGCCAACCTCCCTGCTCCAGCAGGGCTCCCCAGATGGCCAGGCTGGAGCAGGGAGGGCAGGGAGTGATGTGTGGGAGAGGAGTGTCTGCTGCCTCTCGTGGGCTGGCACCTGCCTGGGCTTGACATGACAAAAATGGGATCTGTGGAAGGAGCTCTTTCCAATGTTCCTGTCCAGGCTCACAGTTAGAATTCACTTTAAAGGGTAAAGAAAAACAGACAAAAAGGCTGTTTTCTCACCATGGTCTGTGTGTGACAGCTCTGTAAGGGCTAAAGGGGTGCTCAGAGCCACAGGAGCACTCCCAGAGCTGGGATGGGAGGATGCTGCTGGGGCTGGAGGTGCTCTGCACAAACAGGAGTGCTTGCAATCTGCACAGAGGAAATCTGCATCTAAAAAGGGCACCTGCAGCACTAACTGTCACTTGAGATGGCTAAAAAGTCACTTTCTTTAATGGGAGTTGGAGAAAATAAGGACAAAAAGAATGTGATTAATGATGTTCTGGGTGAAATACTGTGCTGTCTCATTGAGCACGGTTAATTAGTGGTTGTAGGTCTAAAATCCAGTCAATTTAGCAAACAGATTCTTTTCCAGCAGTCAGTCTTGTGTTGTGCTTTAGCTTGCAGCACAGCCTCCTCCAGAGCCCAGCACAGCTCCCTGCCCCGTGTGGGTGTTCCTGGGGACAGTGGCCAGAGCTGGGAATTGTCTGGTGCTGTGGGAAGCACTTCCAGCAGCACCTGGTGGTTATCCACAGCAGGAACTGGGCACCTCCTCTCTGCCTTTGGTTTCCAAAGGGTGCCTGCAAATGCGTCTTGCATAAGTGACCTTGGATTTCTCCGGGGGTGATTCACAGGTTCAGCTCACATTAACTTGCCTGCGTGATGCCATCCCACGTGGGAGGTGCTGTCCCTTCCTGCTCCAGCTGCCACCAGATCATGGGCCAAGCAGCAGCCCAAATTTAGCTTGTGTCTATTGCTGATATGACTTTTAAATCTTACACTCCTGGGGGCTTGATTGAGGCTTCTTTTTCAGCTTGCTGGTGGGAAATCACGTCTAAACTCCTGCTGCTCTCTGCACTCAGAGTGTATTTATGGCTGGTTTTGAGGGTGGGAGCAGTGGACTGGTGCCCAGCAAGCTGAAGTGTGTGGAACATTGAGACAAATGAACCAGAAGGCTTTCAATACATTCATCATGACATCAAACCAGTGTTTAAAGACATGGAATATGATCAGAGATAGAGGGGTTTTTGTGTCTTGAAGTTACCAAGAGTCCTGGGGCCTTAGTGTGAGGTTGGTGCTGTTGTAGCCTGGTTGGGGTGTTGTGGGAGGCTGTGGTGAGTTTGTTTAATTGTGTTGATGTGTAAAGGTCTTCACCCTGTTGTGCATAATGATGGATTCTTGCTGAAGGGGCTTAATTAGTGGTGAAATTCATCATTTCCCTCATCCTGAATCTCACCTTGTTAAAATGCTGCCGACTGGGCTGTTCTTACTAAGGTTTTTTGCCACTTCTTTCAAGTCTTCAGCCCAGTAGAATCTTCTGACTTCACCTAGTGCACAGAGCCTTGCTGGCCACAGCAGTTTTTGGGGAAAATCTCCACTTTGGGGGTTTTTTCCCTCCACTTTGGAGAGCCATCCAGCTTTGTTGGGTGTAGGCTGGGTGGGACAGGCTTGGAGCAGCCTGTTCTGCTGGGAGGTGTCCCTGCCCAGGGCAGGGCTGAAAGGAGATGGGCTTTGAAGTCCCTTCCAACCCAAATAATTCCCAGTTTATGCAGTGCTGTGGTGCTGATCCAGACCCTTTGAGCTCGTGCCTCTGAGCTGGGGAGGTTTTATTCCAACTCCACTCTGTGCCATTCCTGGGGCTGCTCTTCCCAGACTCCCGGGAGGAGAGTGTTGCTTTCCTTGGCAGAGCTTTGCACATCTGCTGGCATCCACTGGGGCACAGCACATCATTCACACCCAGCAGGCTCAAATAAAAATCCTGGAAAGCTTTAATAGCCTTTAGATGGGGTTGGAGGTTTCCTGGCAACATCTGCCTGGGTTTGAAACGCTGCTCAGAACATTTCACCTCCAGACCCTTGCACTGTTCCCTGCTCCTCGTGCAAGGAGCATCATTTCTGTAGCCATCAATGAATTCTCTCTGCAGCTCTCTCCCTCGAAGGTAATTGTTCCCTCTGCATTACAGGTGCTGAAAGATTTAACACACTACAAAAGGAACAACCTGTGCAGGGTGCAGTTTTGGTTTTGAGGCTCGTTCTGTGCTCAAAGCAAGGTTTAATCCAATGCATTGATCTTTGTATTGCCGTGTAAAGCTTCAGTTCAATCTTCTCCTTTTGTAAAAAATGGAATTAGAATGCTCTGTGACTGTACACTCCAAGAGTCTCCTACAGTAACATCAGCCCTTGTGGCTTGTGAGAAGATGCATTTCAGATGGAGCCTGATTATTCAGTGGATGTTTGACATGCTGTTAGAAACCTTGGCTTTTCCCCAGTGCTTTTCATTCTGAGGGAAGTGACAGCTCCAAGGAGGTGAGATCTGAGTGGGATTCCTGCCACAGGGCAGGAACTATTTAAAGCCCTGTCCATTTGTGGGTTCTTACAGGAAGGTTTCACTTCTGCTTTTGGCTGGTTTTGTACCCCCCAACACGAATCCCAGACAAACAGAGTTTTAAAACTGTACTTGCTGTATAATTTTACAGGACATTGCCATAACTCAGTACCCAAATAAAGTATCTGCTCATCTGGGAATTGTTGCAGGGGCAGTTGAGTACCTCAGTCCATGTCATGCACCGTGATGGTTCTGAGCAGTGTTTAATTTGGAAAATGATCACTTTAATGAGCAGGGGGAGAGCTGGTCCTGAAGCTGCCTTTGGAAGCAGCTTTACCTTGTGCTGTTCCAAGTGCAGCTTTAGGTGTAAACAACAAATCAGATGCCACAGGACTTTCAGCTTGTTTATTATGGCTCTTGGGGGGAATAATGAGAATTGAGCGTTTCCTGATGCTGGGAGGCAAAATCTTCGGGATGAGGGAAAGCCACTGGAGGAGCTCTGCTGCTGCTGCTGGGTTTTTGAGGTGCTGCTGCCACCTCAGTGAACAGCAGGCCTGGCAATGGGAACCTCTCTCATTCTGAAAGGGATTTTCCATCCCGTGCCTTTCCCAACGTTGTCTTTGGAATTGTGTTATTCCAGTAAATGGCTTCCAATTTTTAGGAGCTGACACCTCCCACCGAGGATGGTTTGTTGGAAAATTGCCAGCCAGGTCAGGAGCTGGAAGCCAAGAGAGCTGGTTTGTTGTTCTCCTGTGTGGGGTTTTTACAGGAGGATAGGGTGACAAACAGAAATCATTTTGGTGGTGTGAGTGGAGCTTTTTCCTGAAATATCCATGTTTTGGATACGGACTGGCAGGTGGTGATGGCAGCACTTAGTTAAACAAAAATCATTCAGGATTTTAATGGTCACTTTGGTTTGCAGCCTCCTGTAAATCTCAAATACTGGGGATTGTTTTTTGTTTTTCTTTACGTTTGGTTTGTGGTTCAAGGTTTGTTATGATGGTGCCTGTTCCTCCTGGCCTCTGCTTGCAATGAAATTACAGTAATTACCACTGGTAGGAAAATAATTTCTGCTTCTCTTGGCTCTAACAATCTCAAAAAGGATGCGTTTCACTGTGTTTCCTACTGAGAATGAAATTCCTGGGGTCAGGAAGAAGACAAACTTGTACTCTGCTGGGAGTGTAATATTGTAATATTTAGTTCTACTCAAAGTGAAATCTTGGAAACCATCCAGGGCTGAGAGGAGAAATCTTGGAGAACGTTGCCTGACATTTATCTCATCAGTGATACAACTCAGGTATCTAAATGGAATCTGGGCTCTTCCAAGTACCGCAGCACAGAAGATATTCTATGTTTTGTGGGCTTTTTTTCCCCCCCTTTAAGGTCTACCTTGAAATAAATAATGCAAGAGACTGCCAGAAGCCTTTTCACCTTTCTCCTTGTCTCAGCACTGCCAGTATCATTTATTTTGTCTGGGCCAAAAGGAAAAAAACTAACCCCGAGCCCAGCACATGCTTCCCGTGCGAGCAGAAACATTAACTATCGATCCCCAATGCTGCCTTTTAAAGAATGCTTAAAGAAAATCGAATGCTTCATCTCAGACTACAGGCAGTGGGTTCTTCCAGTGCTCTGTTCATTCAGCCCTGCTCATCAATTACTCATTCCCTGAGCAAAATTGACCAGCTCTGAACAACTCCTGGGAATTTACTCAAGTGGATCTCACCCTTGAAAATGCAGATTTGCGGCAGCCGCGAGATTTCCCAGCTTTTCTGGGAATCCTGGAAATAAAGAAGGGGCTGGTGGCCCATGTGCCTGTCAGCTGGGCTGGGAGGTGACCAGCTGCAGGTCACCCTCACTCACTGAAAACGCTTCTTGTGTTCTGCTGAGAGGAGGATTGTGCTGCAGGAATGGTGGCTGGGGGTGGCTGCTGACAATTCCAGCGCCGTGGGAATGCTCTGAGCACTCGGGGACGTTCTCCCTGTGGGATGAGTTCGTTATTCCAGCCCAGAGGAAAGGCAGGAGATGAAGACATTAAGGAGGCAGTTGCCTCCTGTATTTGAGAACTTGAAAGCACAAGCAATTACATCTTTCCCAGCAGAGGTGTGTGCTCTGCCAGGTGGAATTTGCTGAGTGGGGCAGGTGCCACTTAAACACTGGAGTCATTAATTTTTCCATTGCTCCTGGGGGGGGTGCAGGGCTGAGCTCAGCTCCGTGGGACTGCCCTGCCTGGAAAACCCTTTGAGGCTGCTGTGTGTGTTAAACACCTGTGTTTGCACCTGCTCAGCTCCCCTCGTCTGTGAGCAGGCAGCTTTGGGAGGGAGGGAGGAAAGGAACTGGGCAAATGGTTCTGTGGTTTCTTCTGGATTTTCCTTTGGTCATGAAATTTGAATGTTATGTTCCCGTTGCTCCTTGGAGGTGAAATCCTTTTCAGAGTGTGAGTGATCTGGAGTTAAGTTTCTTTGCTTAAAAATACTGGGGAGAGAGGAGAGGCATTGTTCCAAGTTTGGCTGATGAAATTATCTCACCTTAAACCTGCCCCTCTGTAAATTACTGTGTCTTGTTATTCCTCCTTATTGCACATTTCTCAAACTCAGAAAAGCCTGAGGTTTCAAAGACTTTAAATTACCTTTATTTGCCATCCCTGGCCCTTTCTGAGTGTCTGATGGGGCTGAGTGTTGGATTCCAGACCTATTTGCCCGTGACCTTTTCAGCTAAAGTGTGCAGAAGGGATGAAGGCAAAAATTAAAATGTACAAAATAATCTGCTCCTACAACAGTGTCAGTGTTGCTTTCCACTTGCAAGGATGGAAAATAAAATCCCTGTGCATGTCTGAGGAAGATCTTTATTGAGGGTTCAGAGGTTTAATATTTTTAATATTGCAGTTATTGACTTCAGCTGTTAACTGGGTTTTAACTGCTGATAGATTTCCTCAAAGCATCAGTAGATGTTTCTTTTTCTAAAGGTCTTATTTAGCAGAAAAGGTGCAACAAGCCCCAGAGACACTCAGTGACATACAGAGGGAGGGAATGCTTGAGAAGTACACAGCTTTTGAATGATAAATGCTGGAAATAATTAATATTATTTATTTTTACAGCTCTTGAATTATAAATGCTGGAAATAACTGTGCCCTAAGTATCTGTGTATTGCTTTACAGGTCTGAAGGTGACAGCTCAAGAAGCCTCAGGTATGTGTCCATCATCTTGATGTCTTTGTTCTATGAAAATACTTTTATTTAAAAGCATTAAATAGAAATAGTTTGGGGGTTTTTTTTAATGTGGACATTATTGGTTGTGCTTAGCATGCCATTGGTGTTTTGAGCAAAGGTGGTTCTCCCTTGGATGAGTTACTGGGTAATTCTCTCTCCAGTGTGGCGAGGGGTTAGTTTGGATCCCTGTGGAGGATTTGTGGTTAGTTCCTGCCCTGGGAGCCCTTTGGGGAAGCCCATGGATGTGTTCTGGCTTTCTCAGCAGCCTCCTCTTGCTCACCTGGCAGGGAGAGCCTTCCCTGACTCATTAAAGTGCTCATTCTCCACTTGGAAGGTTCAGCTAAAGTGCAGAATTTCATGTAATTATCAGACACTTTACTTCCAGCTTGCTCACTTGGTGTTTTACACTCAGGGGTGGGTTTCATTCCTGCCTCTCTGCAAAGGTGGCTGAGTCCAGCCTGTAGAGCTTGTGAGAGTGCTCTCAACAGGACTGTGAGAATTCCAGCCTGCAAGCTGCAAGTGTTCCACATTCATTAGAGCACTGCCATTAAGCAGATGCCTCCATTCTGCAGCCGTGTGCCTGTTGATCTGTGATAATAAGGTTCATAATATCCCCTGTGCCTCCTCCATAACACCCCGCAGGGTGTTGTGGGCACTGCCAGGACGTTGCATCTTAAGGCATTGTGTGTGTTTATTGTAAAACCCCAGAGCAAAGGCAGGGCCTTCCCTTGCAGGATTACCCACGGGTGTGCAGCTGTCCCCAAGAGCAGGTGAGCTGCGGAACAGTCAGGTGTTGGAAAAGCAGAAGTCTGTAGGGGAGGATTAAAGGTTGTCTCGTGACAGAATTTGGGATCACTGTGGTGTCAGGAGCTGGAGGCTGTGCAGGGAGGGCTGGGAGGGCACAGCAGCTGAACTCAAACCCCAGGGCTGCACTGGGTGCCTGTGGCACCACCACATCCATTCCTTGGGCCTCCAGCTCCCAGCTGAGTTCCCATGTGCTGTATTGGTTAGGAGTGGCAGAGCCTCAGCCACTGACACTGGGGATAAAAGGATCACTCCAAACAAACTGAGGTGCAGCCAGAGCTGTTGGTCTCTCCCAGCTGGGTGAGTGCAGACCCCTGACCCAGACTTTGCTGGTGGTTTTCATGCTGGAATGGAACATCCCATACAAGAGGTGCCTGGAATTGCGCACTGTTGCTCAGTTGTGAAGGATCTTGCCCTGGTGGATTTGTTTTCAGTAGTTTTACAGCTGCTTGTAACGAGGAAATTGCATCCACAAGATGTTTTACAGTGCTGTGAAATGCAGAAAACACAGAACCTGTGCAGACACAAGGTTGACACAGCAAAGCAATATGATTCCAAATAATACATTAAAACAACCAAAAATCAGCTTGACTTTCTTTAATTTGGCTTTCTCATTGTGACAAAAAGCCACGAATTATCCTGTTGTACAAGCCCTTTATATTCTTTCTGCCTGTAATACAGTTGTACTGTAAGAAACTCACTTTGGTTTCCCTTTGGTGAATGCCAGGTAATTTCCAAGGCGAGGTGTTTGTTAAATCTATTAAAATGGGCAGATTGCTTTGAACACTTTGCATTCTGAGGTGTGATGCAGACAGACAACGTGGAGCTGTCAGTGTGACGGGCTGCTTTAATTAGCTGTCTTTGTTCACATGCTTCCAGGAGAAAATGCAATTTGTTTTACAAGGCATTTTGATATTTAGTGGCGTGACGCGACAGCCAGGATGAGGATGTCTGCGTGCAGTGTGTCCTGTCAAAGTTTGCAGAGATTGTCTCAGGGTTTAGTAGCAGATGTTCCTTTTCCCTCTGCACAGGCCTGGTGTGTTTAAAAATCACCAGAGTGCAGGATTGGGGCAGAGGAGCAAACTCTGAAACCTTCCCAGAAACAAAACCTTCGTGGTTTCTGTTTCTTTCCAGTTGCTCCTTCCTGGCTGTGTGCTTTTAAAGGATTGAGGAAAAAAAGGTACAAACTGAAGGAAGCTGTGACAAAAGTGCATAAAAGGAGAGGCTTTCATGGCTCCTGAGCTGAGAGGTGCCAAGGCTGCTGCCAAAAAGGTGTCCCAGGAAGGGCTATGAAATAAGCCCAGAAAGAGTGAAAAGGATGAAGGTTAATTTAAAAATAAGAAGAAAGAAAAAAGGGCAGCTGAAGTACTAATTGTGGGGAAAACATCAGTTATTTAGCTGAACTAAAAGGAAAGTGTGACTTTTTTCCCCAGTCTGCAATGGATGGAGGACGTGTGGAGTTGAGGATCACACAGGAAAGCTGATTCCCTGTAAAGGTGCTCGTTAGGTTAAGTGGAAAAGTAATTGTCTAATTGACATTAGAGCAGGAGAGATCTGTGGAATCTCAGCCTCACTCTGTGCTGGGTGGAGTGGGAGGATTGGCTGTGGAACAGACCCTGACAAACTGCAGGGATGCAGCAGCAAACTCCAGCAGGAAGCAGAGTTTGGGGAACTTTTTGTTTTGTTTTACACAGGGAAAAATCTGCTTGAGCCGTGTGACTCAGCCTCCTCTCTGAGGACCTGCAAAGTACAATTAAACACAGAGAGACCTGTAAAACTAATTTTCAAGTTGGAATGTGTTGCTGTTCCATCTAAATGACTCAGTGTCTATATGTAAAAATGGCCTTTTCTGGCTGGTTTTAATCATTCTGTAATGACTCTGCTGCAGTTTTTATCACCAGTCCTTAAAATGTGCAAAATCATCAGTTGTTAGCAATTTTAAAAATCCCCCAAATTTTGCTCCAATAGGTTTTTACATAAATGTCAGGCTGACCCTCTCCAGTGGAGTGGAATCTGATGAGTCTCCTGATGTTAGTTTAAATTAGTTTTATTGCTGCTGACAGAAATAAAACATATGGAAACAGCTTCTGGTAGTTGAGGTGGCTGTGGAGCTTCCAGTGGCTTTCAAATAATGAAGGTTTAATCTGAATTTCAGAATGAAAGGACAGTAATACATTCATCAAATCGTCAGAACTGCTTCTATGTCATCTTTAACAGTGACAATACACTTGTGAATTTAAAAAACCCTTTTTTTTCCTCAAAAAAACTGTATGGAACAGAACCAAAGAGATTTCTTCATTCCAGCCCCAGTGTCCTGCCTGTGGAACTTAAGCTGGGTGTGCTGCTGAGCAGGAGGGATGTGTTTGTGCTTTGATGGTGTTCAAAAGGAGCCCATAACCCTGTGCTCCTTCTGGTGGGTTTTTATTTTCTCTGGATTTCTTACTGAGAAGCTTCAGGCCCATCACGATGTTTCATGACTTCATCTTCAGGTGCTGCAGATGATTCTGTCACAGCCACAGCACCACCAGTGTTTTGTACAAAAATATCTTGTGTGAACTCAGTTTCCCCCCCTTAATATCATTCCCTTAGACTCAATCCTCAGGGAAGTCCAAGAGCATTGTGAATGGGTGAATTTAGAGGGAAAAAGGGATTTTTATTTGGTTTGTTTTTGGCAGGAGCTGTGTAAACACAGGTAGGTGTCTGTTTGCCAGCAGGTTTTGCATCAGTTTTTGCATCAGGCAACGCGTTACGTGAATAGCTTGACTTGAGAATTGCTGCGATTCTGACTTTCCTATGAAAAGTAGAATCAAGTCTTGCTAAATCTTGGATGCCATCCAGGTGGGTAAAGCAGCCTGTGCAAGCATTTTGCCCACAATTATTTCCACTGGAAACAGGCAGCTGTAATTTATGGATCCCGGCGCTGATTGTGCTCCATAGAATTCTCCCGGCGGGCCGGCAGTTGTTGAATTTGCAATCTCAGGAAGACAAAGCTTTGTGAGTGGTTTCACATTAATTCAGTGCAGCTCATTTTTATCCCCAGCTCTTGGAGGGGCTGCTCTGGTTATCTGTGAGATAAGGCTGTTTAATGAGCAACACGTGTGCACAGCTCAGTTCAATCCTGCAGTGCCACAGGATTGCTCCTTGGAATAGATAAAGGAGTTGGAGTTTCCTCCATTATTTTGCCTCTCTCTTTGGGTTGCTTTTGTTCTTTTCTATTAGGATTCACAGGGAAAGCTGGGTGAACCTCGGGGTTGGGATGGGATTATAAAGAAAGGGGAAATGTGGGGTGTTTTGTACTTTCTGTGATGTTCTTTGAGAGCTTTTCCCCTGCTCTGGGCTGTGGCCAGGAGAAATGTGCATTTCTGCCCTCCTTCAGCTGCCTGAGGGGTCTCAGTCCTGGAAATCGGAACTGGGACACAGACAAATCCAACAGAACCACCTGGGATCACAGAATATCCTGAGCTGGAAGGGACCCCCAAGGATCTCATAGTCCAGCTCCATCCCTGCTGCAGCTGTGCAGGGTTCCGGGGAAGGGCAGGGCCTGAAGCTCTCTTACTGGCTTAAAGTAGTTAGTCTATCTATTTCTTTGTTTGTAATGGAGATGCAGTGTTATTCACAGAGCCCTGTGAGCACAGGAACAAAACCTGACTTCAGGAAGAGAATTAAGCAGCATTATTTTCTCTGCAGAACACTGAAAGTTGTCTGCACCAGCTATTGGAAATCCATGTGCAGACTGCTGGGACCATGAGTAGGACACAGGCACTTCTGTTGAGGAGTTGCCTCTGTGCACTGGTGGGAAAAAAGTCTCTGCTTCCTTGCACATAATTTGTTTCTTTGAGAAGGATTCATGTACGAGACATTTATAGCTAGGACTTGGAGCTACAGCAATTTTCCTGCAGTGTTCTGCACACTGACAACTTAAATAAAAGGCAGAACTGTGATTGTGCACTTCTACAGCTTTCCTTCCTGCTCTCATTGCTTTATGTAGGTGGTCATGGTTAGATTAACTCCATCCACCAGGAAAATACGCAGCAAAAAAAATAGATCTGTGAAAATCATCTGATAACTTTCCAGGCCCTTGTTTATTTTTTGCTTTCCTAATCTTTTTATGCCTCGGTGTAACTCAAGAATGATCCTTGGATTAGGAATTAACCATGATTCAGGTATCCACTTCCTTATCTGAGCTGTTTTAATGATGCTTTTGGAAGTGTTCCAGGATGTGCAATTGTCAATAAATGGAAGATGCAGTGAGCCAGCTGTGTGCTGGGGGAAGCTGAGAACAGTTAATAAAAAACATAAAGACAAAAGGAGAATTTCAGGTTACCACAAAATGCAGTATAAATACTTGGAGTCAAGGCTAAAGCTTCATTTGTATTTGTGACTGCAGCAGCCAAATCTTGTGTTCAAACTTCAGATTATGCTGATGTTGTTTGAGCTGGGTTTTTGAGTGAAGCTGTAGATTTTGCCCCTTCTCAAAGATGAACAAATGCAGCAAAAGAAAGGCTGTGCTGGAGATTCCTGGTTATTAAAGCTCAGTGAAGGCTGTCAACTGTGAGTTCTTTAGTGAAACTTCCTGAGTGGAAGCTGTAGCCTCTGGTGCCTCCCTGCTGTGCCCCATCCTGAGCTCTTCTCTGGGAGAGAGGAGCAGAAAGTGGAGTTTTTCCCTCGTCTCCACAGTGGATGCCCTCACTGCTCAAATCCCATATTGATCCTGCAGTCTCAGGAGCTGAAGAGATCTTTAAATCCCTGTCAGCTTAGTTCTGCCTAACTTCTGCCTCAATTTGGCCTCATTAACTTCGCCTTGATTAAATCAAACATGTTACTTGGGATACCCCCTGTAATTTATTTATAATAATTAACTGTACCAGGGGAATAAGATTTCCTTCTCTGAATTTTAATTCAAGAAGCAGTATCTTGTAAAAATAGAGATTGGAGCTAAAATTAATAGAGCTGCACGAAAAATTATGTACATTTACCATACACCAAGGCTGTAGAAGTTAAGTAGGAATGGACTTAATTATTATATGTTATTATTATTGTATCAAGTTTTATTTCTCCTGCCTCGTGCATGGTGCAGTAATGATGGATTCCATGCTCAAGAGCCAGGTTTTGAAGTGTTCCAAGAGCACAGTCAGCAAATGTTCTCCGGGTATCCTCAGGCTTTCGGTCTCTTCACTTATTTTTGTTTATTGTACCAAGTAAATTTGATGTTTAAAAGTTTAGAAGTGGTAAAGATTGGAGTGTATTGCTCGTTAAAATGAACCTTGGACTCAAATCGGTCACATCCTTCCTTTCTGGACACTGCAAGCCCATCGTGTGCATGAATTAAGATGACTTCCCATTACCCTGTTTTGGGTACAACCCATCCCTTTGTGCTCAAGCAAATATCAGAAATGCAGCAAGAATTCATTTCAGCCGCTGGCCTTCTCATAACCCTTCTGCTTTGATGCATAAATTGAGGGAAGTTTCCACTCTGCAGCGAAGATGAGGCTTGCAGCTCACTCATTGTCATTTATGATGTGCTCAGAGTGTGCTGAGATGAGCCTGGGCTGTTACAGCTCCTGATTTTTTTGTCATTATCTATTTCTGCTGCCATTGGCTTTGGGAGGAGCTGCTGGTAAATGCCCTCCTGCCCCTGCAGAGGGGACAGCAGCCTCTCAGAGGCACAGGGGGGACTGAGGAGCACCCAGGGAGTGACAGGAGGGAGTCTGAGCCTTGCTGTGATTGTGCACTTCACCTGCTGTACATAAGCCTTTGTCTTCCAGGAGCTGTGGCTGTGCCCTGCAGTGGAACTGGCAATCCTACAGCTCTAAAATGTGCTGCACTTCCACAAATAATTCAGCTGGCACTGCTGGATGTGGGTGTCAGAACCCACATCCCTGGAGACACTCGGAGGAGTACCTGGGCAAAGGTGGCACCACTGAGGGTGTGCACATTGCAGGGGAGGGAAATTCTGTGTGCAGTGCTTTGGGATGCTGAGGAGGAGCCAGGCCAAGAGCACTTCAAACTGATAGCACAAATAGAGCTCCCTTCATGGCCCAAACCAATCTCTTCCAGAGATTCACCTTTATTTGAAAGGCAAAGAAGTCACTTTTCCAAAGCCAGGTTCACAAGTCCCAGTGAGAAGCAGTCCTGTTCATGTCAGTGTTAAATATAGGTAGTGACTTCATATTTAGAAGTTTTTGAGACTTCTTAAGGCATTTAAATACATATTGCTCCATGTATCTTAATCACACTGCAAGGAATGTTCTTCTGATTTCCTGTCTCAGCTCCACAGCAGATGCAGACATATGTATGTGTTTGTTAGTGGAACTGTGTAGGCAAAAAGAGTGGGAGCTTGAACATATATTTCTTTCCTTTTTATTAGAATTCATTTTGTAGTAGCAGCAGTAGCTGAGCAAGGCAGAGGAAGAGCTGGAGGGTTCCTCTTCACTTCACCTCACTGTCTGTATTTTGGAGAAGTTGTTGACAGAATTCCAGACCTAATGCAGGAGGGGCAGGATTGTCCTTCTCACCTTCTCATGCAGAGATTTCCCAGCTGTGTTTGAGTTTCAGTGCTGCTGAGTCCTGAACTCTTTTCTCAGACCATGCCCAGTGGCCCCAATTCTAATTTTTATTAAACCTAAAACCTGAAATAACCCCCCAAATCCCACAGCCCACCCTGCAGGGCTGGCTGGGATCAGCTCCCTCCTTTACAAAATTCAGTGCTCCCCCTGAGCACGAGGGGCCCTTGTCCTCCCCAGCACTGCCCTCCCTCACCACTCACCCTCTGTGGAGGTCATTAACAGGGTTCAGTAATGAGCTTTTTAATTATCACTTAGAGGCCAAACATCCTGGTGCTGTTTCTCAGCCAGAACAGGCCAATCCTAAAGGTGTAGGATTAGATGAGAATCATAAAGGGCTGATTATTTCTTTATATTTTTTTGTGCTTAGCCAGAGGCAAAATTGAGATCTACTCCCTGAAAGGATGTAGGAGGCTATTAGGCAGTGGATAATTAACAATAGAAGGAGGGTGGAAAGGTACAATAAAGACTGTAAATTAATTACTGGTTCTTTATTCAGAAAGGACAATGTGATTCCTGAAACTTGTCTGTTCTCAGTGCTAGCTACAAGTGGGCAATATGAGGGAATAAAATTATGCAAGTAGAAAATAAGTGCCCTTAACCAGACCTGCAAAAGAGGAGTTTTCATTCCTGTCAGACAAAAACCCTGAGCTCTTGCTTTGTGCTCCTTTCTCCTAACAGTAGAGCAGAGTGTGATGGGCAGGAAATTTCCTCTTAAATGTAAGAACTGAGCACTGACCCCCATGGGCTGTTTCCAGTTAAACTCTTCCTCCCTTCTGTGAATTCCCCAAGTGCTCCGGGGTCTCTGGCTGGAGCATCTTTGTTTTCCTGCAGCATTAGAAAAGCAAATGAACTCCTGCCTGTCTGATGGAGGTCAAACATCTGTCCAAGCCACATGGATCCCATGGAGCTGTAAAAAATTCCCATTAGGAAACAGCAGCTTGTCATTTTTGCTCATCTTTGGGGAGGTATCAGTTTAAAAAATGGACTTGCAGAGCTCTTACCCTTCAGTTGCTGTGCACACACAGCACCTTTCATATTAAAACTCAACGTGCACTTAAGGGACGCTTAAATGAACTGCTGGTAAAAATCCTGATGAAAATTGGGGTGTTGAGAGATGGTGTGATGTGGATTTGCTTTTTGGAACACCAGGAAAGGAAAGCAGAAGGATTTGAAGGGTCGAGCCTTTTTAGAACAGAGAGATATTTTTAGGTTTCCAGGTTTAGAATATTTCTTTAAAGTGTTGTTGTACCACCTTACTGGCTAATTTCCATTGAAAACAGAATGGTTTTTCTGCTGGGCTTTGTTCACTTTGTCTTGCATGCAAACACTTGCAAATGTGAGCAGCACTGGCAGGAACCATCAGCCAAACCCTCAGAAATGCTCAGTTCAAGTGAACCACCTCACAGGCAGACAGAGCTCAACACTCACACTTTTAACAGCTGTTGAGAGAAAGTATTGATCCTAAAAGTAAAAGAAATGGAAAGAGGGGAAAAAAACCAGCCCAAGAAATTGCTTTTCTGTGTCTTTATTATGGCGAAAAGCTTAAAGAAGAGCTTGGGGTGCCAGTAATGGAGTTGGAATGACCTGCTTGGGGTTGTAGGGTGATTCATGTGGATGGGTCTGGATTAAAAATGCCTTGTGCCACCTTGAAGGGTAGAAAAGCAGCAGTATTAGCTGCAATAATAGCTGGGAGTGCCAGTTATTTGGGGTTTTTTTTGTTGTTCCTGCAGCTCCCTGGAGTGCAGTGCCACTGTGACTGCTTTCCTGCAATGTCAGGGGAAGATTCTCCCTGGAGATCTGTTAAGACAAGACTTGTGCTTCTTGTTTCTGGGTTGATTTGTGGTTGGCTTCTGGGTTCTTTTAATTAGAAAAAGAAGCAGCAGCACCATAGTTGGCATGACATCTCAAAGCTCCTTATTGCTTTGGGCACTTGGGGTGAGCTGGCTGTGAGAGGAGAGTGGAGCTGAATTTTGGCACGGTGATTTTAAGATAGGTGTTTGTACCCTTCCTCTCTGCTCTTCCCAAGTGTAATTGCTTCAAAGCCACAGAATTGCCAGTGATCTCCAAACATTTTTCCATCTCCTCGGGGCGTCTGTAGGTTATTAGAGAGGGTGGGGTTGCAAACTGGGCACCAAAAAAGAGGTGGCAGAGCACTGTGAAGGGCAGGGAGGGAGGAGCTGTTCACAGCTCCACCGGAACAGCAACGGGGAAAGAATTCCAATGTTCTTTCCAATTTATTTTTTTCTCTGTCCCTCAACTCACAGCTGAATCCAAAAAGCTATTAAGGAATCACTTGAAGATTTGCTCTGCCCTGGAGTGCTGGGAATGTCCTGTTGGAGGGTCCTGTGCTGTCAAATATCTGAGATTCAGCTGATTGATCAATAATATAACCAAGTGATTAGACTGAGGCTGTAGTGAGCAGGAAAACAGCAAATACTTTAAATCAGGAAGAAAAGGTGACCACTGATTTTGTGAGAGAGTGTGCGTGCACATTAAATGAAGAGGATTTTTGAACTGTGTTTCCAGAAGAGGTGTTTTACTGGGCTAATATTTGGAAAGAAGATAGCACAGGCTATCAGCACTCCATTACCTGGATATCTATGATAATGAAAGATGCCTGTGCCCACAAGGGTAAGCAGAGCGTGAAATAGTGCAGGGTGTGCGTGGTGGGAAGATGGAAAAAGGGTTAGAAAAAATCAAATTGGCAGGAAATGATAAAGTTGGCATTGATGGCTACTGATAACCAGGTGTCTTCCTCATCAGCTCAGTCACACAGTGTGGGACACAGAATGGGGTAAGGACAAGGGGGGATGCTTTAGGCTGAAAGAGGAGAGATTTAAATGGGATATTGGGAAGAAATTCTTCTCTGGGAAGCTGTGGATCCCTGGAAGTGCCCAAGGCTGGGCTGGACAGGGCTTGGAGCAGCCTGGGACAGTGGAAGTGTCCCTGCCCAGGGAACAAAACGAGCTTTAAGGTGCCTCCCAACTCAAAGCACTCTGTGGCTCGAAGTTTTGGCGAGCTGGTTTTAACTAACCTTGCCTGGTTTTACCGAGGGGTTTTGTGCTGGGANACCCAGCTCAGGGCTGGGATTGCTGAGGGGCTGTGTGAGCAGCACTGGGGGCTGTGACCCAGCTCAGGGCTGGGATTGCTGAGGGGCTGTGTGAGCAGCACTGGGGGCTGTGACCCAGCTCAGGGCTGGAGGTAACCCAGCACAAGGGAAAGGGGCGAGGAAAAGTGGGATTTCACCTCCCAGTTGTTGGGGTGAGACCTGTGGCCCCTCGGGGCCCTGGTTCAGCCACAGTCCCCTTGAGCCTCTCCCCTAGGAGGCAATTAACTGTAAACTGCAATTAAAGAGAAGTGACTGTGACTTCAGACAGGCTCCTAAGTGCCATTTTCTGTACAAAACAATGACAAATACCTCGAGATAAGGGAAGGCTTAGTGCATTTTAATATCTTTATGATGAATAAATCATCTCCCTTGTAAGGTTAATGAAAGCAGATGGATGTGAATGCTGGAATGCAGTTGCTCATTAGGAATTCCCTTCCCAAGTGTGTCCCTCGACAGTCCTGACCAAACAGCCTCTGAGGAGCTGTGGTGTGAAGTGATGATGTTTAATGCATCAGGCACAGCAGCCTGTTGGCAAATATTTACTGAACTGCACTTAAATCCCATTCACATCTCACCTTTCTTCTCCTTTTGGGAAGGAAGGGCTGCAGTGTCACAAACACTCAAAAAGGGCACACAATCAAGAGTTAGTGAGACTTGCCACTGAAATAAGGGCAAGTGCTCCTTACACAGAGCAAAATTCTGCTGCTGAGGACACTTTTGTCTGCTTTGCTGATACCAAGTGGGTATTTTGATACGTCAAGTGACAAGATAAACACAGCAGAGTTTGCCATTGCTGCTTTTTATGGTTTCATAATGGATGTTCCTCACCCTTAAAAAGGCACTGTGCAGCAGAAATTAATTCATTGCCACCTTGTGTGCCTTAAACTGGTTTAGAAACAGCTTCAGAAACTGGCTAAAAACCAAGCCAGAATTTATTTCTTTGAAGTGTCTTATTCTTTCTCCCTATTTCTCATTAGATGTGAACACGGAGTAAAAATTAATCATCTTCCAAGTGTCTGTGGAGGCTCTTGCAAGCAGCTCTGAGTGTCTGCAGCCAAGAGGGAGGTGGCTTTAGCCTAAAAATGAAGGGATTTGTAGAAAATCTAAGAAAATCTCTTCAAGAACAAATCCCTGGGTTCATCATATGAATACCTAGGAGTGTCCAGCTTTAGCTGGGTTAGATATGCTTAACATATATATGTTTAATATGTCCTATATGCTATTAGATAATAAAACAATGTCTATTTATAGCTGAATTGTAATAGCATTTTACAAAATGCCTCTTCCCCCTCGCTGTACCTTGGCTGGAAGCTCGTTGTCCCTTTTCAGTCCCTGTGATTAGTTCTGAGGGATCATGTGGATGTGCAGGCTGAAAACCTGCCCTGACTGCTCCTCTCTGTGTTTGAAATGGTCTCTGATTTTTCTGATGGTTTGTTATTAGAGATGCCCAGCACCTGTGCTGGGGCAGGATTGTTAATCAGGTTTTGTCACCTCTGCCTTTTAGGGCTCTCGTAAGCACTCCTGGGGTGACTGTGGGTGCTTTTTGGGGAAGCAGGGATGTTTTGGGGGTACATTTATCACCAGTTGTGCTGGGCTTTCTGTTCATTTTGAGAAACAAGCTGGAGTAGGATGCAAGCCCTGCCCCTTCTCTGGCTTGGCTCAAGTTCCTGTGCTGATACTTTCAGAAACCTGTCTCAGGGGTCTGTGAGAGCTGCTGGCAGATAACAGATCTATCCCAATCACTGCCTGATTGCCTTCTGGACTTACCTAAGGCTGGAGGTGCAACTGTCCCCCCTCTTTTCTTTTCTTTTCCCTGCCTGCAGCGGTGACTTTCCTCTGGAATCAGTTCCTCCTGTGTGCCTACACTGGCTGGCATCCCAGAACGCTGTCACAAAGCACACAACGGTGAATCTTCACACTCCTAATTAGATTACAATACCTCCAGAAGTGCCTTCAGTCCCTTTCAGCTTGCCAGCTCCCCTTTTCCAAGAGCTGCTTGCACGGGGGGCTCAGCCCAGAGCCTGCAGTGACCTGCTGGGAGAAGTTGTGCCTTGAGTTTTATCCTCAATGTCCTAATTAGCGCTGGAGTTTTGGGATGGGCCTGTGCAGGGCCAGAGCTGGACTCAGTGATCCTTGTGGGTCCTTTCCAGGAGAGACATTCCTGCACTCCTTAATCCCATCCTTTTGCTGGGGATGAGCCCTGGGGGAGGGGGGAGAGCATCAGTGAGGGTTGGGGTGGGCACAGATGGGGCAGGGAATCTCACTTCCTTCTTTTCCCAGGGAATGTGTTTGGGTAAAGAGTTCCTTTCCCTGTTAAAGGCTGTGGGATTTCTGCCACATAAATGAGCTTTTTCTTCCTCCTTGGTGTGCTTATGACACTGGCTGCAGGCTCGTGTTGCATCTTGCCATGCAAGTGCTTGATGCAAAGGGAAAAAATAGAAGCAGGTTCCCAGTAAATAGAACTGAAAATATTTTTAGAAGCTTGCTGCTTGATCAAATATCACACCCCGTGTTCCTGAGCACCTTCTGATGAATAATGAAACAATGCTGGCTCTCTGTGCTGTGGAAAGGGGCTTATCCAGCACTGGGATCTGCCCGTTTCCCTGTCTGTTGTGTGGTAGTTGCTAATTAACAGAATTGGAAGCTGGCAGTTGTGAGATTTTGGAGATTTGGAAGGAATATTAACCACTTAGATTCGGAAATCATGAAGTAAGCATTTCTTGCTGAGGAACAGTCTCCTGAGTGGTAAAGCCAGGCTGGTTTGGGATCAGAGCTCACCTCCTCAGAGCCCCCCTGGCAGGGGCAGGGACACCTGCCCTGCACCAGGCTGCTCAGGGCACAGAGGCCCCTCTGAGATTTGTGGGGGTCATCTGAATGCAGAGAGCTCGTTCTGATCTTCCCCTGAGTGAGAAATCCTTGTTGTGGAAGAGCCTCACTGGGGTGGGTTTGGGAAAACCTCCTTTCATGTGTGTCCTGCCAGGAACAGCTCTCAGAGTTGAGCTGTCCCCGAGGAATTTTCCATTTGCATTGCTCACACTGCTTATTAAACCCCAGCTCTCTAGTGTAAGTGGGTAATAATGGCTTTAGTTAACCAGGACTTGCTTGTGAATAATTAATTCCCATCTCAGGGGGCCAGAGATCTCTGTTAAGTGTCTGTAAGGATGATGATGATGATGCTTGGTGTCCTGTTACATAACTGGATTTGGGAGGGGGAAATGTGTTTACACCTTGGTGGAGAACCTGCTTCAGTGCAAGCTCCTGCTTGTAGGATGGAAAAGTGCAGTGTGAAACCATCACAACAGAGCAGTTCCCACTTTGAAACGCTGAGTGGATGGGGGAAGACTGGCGCTGGAATACGTGACGTGGATTTTTGGTGTCATTTTGTGCAGGGACTGAACCAGCCCTTTCCCCCTGCTTGCTCCCATTTTCTGCACTGTGGAAGTTCAGGGTCAGGTTAGGAATTGCTGCTGTAGCTGTGGGAGGTGGGCTGGGATTTGGGAATGATCTGGGTGGGATGTCCTGGTGTTAGAGGGTCGGATGGTTTTGCCTGCCTAAAGCAATTCCTTACAGAGCTGGATGAACAACACGTATTTGTTTCCACTCATTAGGATTCCTAATCTGTCTCAAAAAGTTCTTTTTTCTTTAATATTCAGATGGGTTGGGAGGGTTTTTTTGAGCACCACTTATTGTATTTTTCTTCTCAAGAAATCACGTTCGTGATGCTGAAGCTGAGCACGGTGCATGGAGAGCTCCAGAGCTGCTGTGCTTTATGTAGAAAATAGAAGTTATTAGTCATGTGGAACAGCTAGTAAACAGTAGAATGAAAATTTTAAATCTTAATGTTATCACATTGATTACGAATACAAGAATGCTAGTAATAATGTTTTAAATTCCATCCAAAGGTCCTATTTTTTGAAGTGAAGGAACAGCTGTAATTCCACAGCAAAAGCTGTTACCTGAAATGTGTTTACTGGACTTTCAATAAGATTAAGAAAATGAAAGTATGCCAGAAAATGTGTAAGCAAACTCATACTCAAGACTCAGATGTCTTTAATAACCTTTCAGTTTTCTCTGTTGCTTTTGTTTAAATCATATTTTTAAGCAATAAAACCTGGGTAAACACTTCTAATATGGTTTGCAGGAATCTCTCCATAGCATATAACAGTACAAAAATGTGGCCAACACCTAAATCTGCACTATATTTAAGAAATAAGCTTAGAAATTCTTTTCTTTCTGACGGGAATGTGATTTCCGGGTACATTCACAGGCTGCTGAAATTCCCCTTTTTTTCTGGGAATGCAAGAAGACGAGTGTTGCCCTTGGTGAATATCTCCCCTGTTTGCTGGTGTTTACCTGTGCAGGTGGGCCTGCTCTGCCTCCTGCCTTTTGCAGAGCTGTTCAGACACGTGCAGTGACCCGGGATTTACAAACTCTGTGCCCTGCAGAGGTGTCAGAGATCACCTGGCTGAGCTCCTGCCCGCTGTGGGGTCTGGCAGAGCTGATTTAACCCTGCCAGGGCTTCCCCTCCCAATCCTGGCTGGGCTGAGCTCCTCTGCAGGGAGGGAGCTGCTCCCGGAGGGATCCCTGCGGGAGCTGATGGATAATTCAGCGCAGCCCTGACTGCTTGAAATGCATCAAGCTTTAAAAACATCCCAAAAGGGAGCTCGAGCTGTGCCTGTAGCTGGATTTGTGAGGTGGAAAGGCACTGAGAGATGCCGGGGAGGACTTGTTGCTCCTTTTGGAAATGAGTAGTTAATTGCTAGCGTGGCATAAACTTCACTCCCTCTCAGCCAAGCCACGAGGCGAGAAGGGTTTTGCCTTCCCCTTTAACACACAAATTAATATGTGAAACGCTGCCTAACTTGGTCTTTGATGGGATTTTTCAAGCACTGCTGTGAGCTTGTGCAAATGAGACGTGGGATGGAGTGGTACAAAAGTGGAATTAGGCCAAGCATCTCCTCCTGCTCCACGAGACAAACGCTGGAGGAAGGCAAAGCTGACGTGCTCCTGAAGGATTTGATTTCCTCAGGCTTCTGAGAAACCCAAATCCAAGAAGGTATTGAAATATTTGAGGGATCTGAGGGCTCATTTGCTCAAGCAGGTGTGGGCTCACACTGAGACTGCTCCACAGATGTGCCTGAGGTGATTGAAGTTCCAACCTGGTGCTGGTCCTTAAAAAGCAGCACCTGAGAGTCCCCGCCAGAGAAAGGGGGCTGGTGTCCCCAGCAGGGAGAAGGAAAGTGCCATAAGTGGCATTTTCTCCTTTCAGAGCCTTTAAGATGTGCCATCAGAGCTGGCTGCTCTGCAGGAAGCCTGGGGTGTGGGATGGGCTGAGCCCTGGCAGGTGCTGGAGTTCAAGGCAGGATCTGAGAGCGCAGGGACACTGGGGAGGCAGAAAACAGCCAGGAAATTGCTCTTCCTCCTCATTCCCCTCCTTCAAATTAACATTGTGACTGGGATAAAAAAGCTTCTTCTTAGGGGTCTTCTTTTTGCTCTTTTTTTGTTTTGTTGGTGGGCTGGTTTTATGTGAGTATTTTGGTTTTATTTTTTGATAAGAAAAAGCAGCAAAAGCCTGATGGCTGAGGTTGAGTTTGGTGTGATCTGGGAGGCACCAGCATCTTTTTGAGCGATTCCCTGGAGATCCTCAGTCCTGTGCCAGCAGCACTGAGCATCCCCACTCAGCTGTGCCACTGCTGCCCTCCTGAAGCCCTGCAATGTCCTGAAAACCCCTCCAGTCACTTGGAACACAACCCCAAATTCCTTAGAAGTAATTTTTCTGTTTCCTCTATAGAATGATTGGGTTTGATATTTATTTTTTGCTTTCAATGTGTAGCTCAGCTCCCCCTGGCAGGCTCCTCTTGCCCCCAGCTGCTCCCTGTGGCAGGATTCACCTGACATTAAAGTTTGTAGGAGATTTCTCATTGACTTGCTGGAAACTGGATGAGGCTCTTCCATCATGCATGAGCAGTCTGCTGCCTGCCTGAGTGAGGGATTCTTCACCTGCTGGGGATGGAAGGGATGTTCTAAAGGCAGTTTGCAGCTGGGCAAGTCACTCCTGTTCCTGTTGGGCTCTGCATGATCCTGCTGGGGAGTTGGAGTTTGCTGTGGCCCAAGTGGTTTACACCCCTCAGGGCTGGGCTGGCAGTTCTCATGGTTTTGGGGAGGATGCTCTGGGATGGGGCCCTAACAGAGACCCCTGAGGAGGGGAAATGACCCTTCAGCCGTGTGGTTCCTGAGTTCCCAACGTCCAGCAGCCAGACTCCGGCTGTTCCACCCAGGGGTGCCTCTGGAAAGGGGCTGAACCCCTGGAAAGCAGCACTTGGGCATCACTGAGAAACTCCAGCAGCCTTGCAGGGTTTGTGTCTGTGGCAGACATTCCACAGGACGTGAGCCAGCCTTTCCCAGGTTGAGGGCAGCTCAGGAGCTCTCCTCACGTGCTGCTCTGTCCCTCCAGCAAACCTCTTCTCTCAGGTGCTCTCCATCCTCCTCGGGGCTGCCTCAGCACTTTGTGAAGTGGAATCTCTCAGAACAGGTCTCCTGGCACGTTCTGCACTCCCTGGCACTGACTCTGAGGGTTGTCCCAAGGAGAGCCACGGGTGCTGGGGCTGCTCTGCAGCTCCAGGGCTCTGGGAGCCTGTTCACAGCACTGAGGCACCACTGCACTGGTTCCTCTCCCACGGGGAATGAGCCAAACCCTCCCAAAGAGCAGCACAGAGGTGCAGGAAGAGCTGGAGGCAGTGCCCGTGGAATGTGGGAAGGGACCTCAGAGCCCCCCCAGTGCCACCCCTGCCAGGCAGGGACACCTCCCACTGCCCCAGGTGCCCCAAATCCCATCCAGCCCAGCCTGGGACACTGCCAGGGATCCAGGGGCAGCCACAGCATCTCTGCCCACCCTTGGTGCATTCATGGCAGCAAATCCTGCAGCAGCAGCAGTGATTGTGACTGTGCTTTGGGGTTCTTCTTTCTGCAAACGGGCAGAGTGAATTAAAAACTTGTCAGCTACATGAGGTTACAGAACCTCTGGGAAGGAGCAGGAGCTGATTGCAGCAATGCTGGGTTTGTACCCTGTGGTTTGTAGCTCTGTTCCCTGCTCTGCTCAAAATGATGATTATAAAGTACAGCTCTTGAAATTACACCATTCTGTTCTGTTAGTCACTGCTTTTTGCACTGAGTATCATTCAAATATTTGCTCTCTTCAGCTGATACTTTCCTCTGAGAAGTTTAATTGTCTAGAAAACAACCTAAGTACATATTTGAGGAAAACACTCTGTATTTATGTGTTAAGGTTTCAGCTGCTGCAGCATTATTTCTCACATTTAGGCACGTTAGGAGGGGAAATGGTCTCTGTAGCTAAAAAAATCCACAGCAAATTAACTCAGTGATGTTGAATGGCGGCCCCAGCGCAATTTTTTTTTTCCTCTTAGATGCATACTGAGATATTTCGTGTACAGTCTGTGGGGCACGTGCCTGAAAAGCTGTTCCAGACGTGGTTAATGCTGGTTAGCACAGGGCTGAGGGGTGCTGGGGTGTTAATGAGTGTGTGGAGCACAAGGTGGACATTGCCACCTGCTCACAGCATTCAAATGAGGCTTGACTTTTATCATAATACAGATTTGAACAGGAATTCTGCAGAGAACGTGCTCTCCCTCGGCTTTAATGGGCTGCAGGACTCCAGCAAGAGAGGGAATTTGCACCCAGGTGGTTTCCCTGTCTCCCATCCAGCCACGGGGAGGGTTGTGCAGGATGACCCAGCAGCCCTGGGAGCTGCTGTTGTACAGCTGAGAATGTAAAGGATGTGACTGAGAGAAGCTGGTGGGAAAAGCAGCAAAGGTGAAGGTTTTATGGAGATGGTATTTAGATGTAGGCAGGGCAAAACCCTGTGCAGCAGGACACGGCTTTTCTTGGTTCTCCTGTGCAAGATAGATTTTATTTCTGTCTTAATGCACAAAAATAATGTTCCTATAACTATATAAATTGGTTAACACTTGGGGCTGAATGCAGAAATTACCAATAAACCCTGTCTTCTTCCCTTCTGTGTTAAATTTAACTGTTCCTGGTCTTTGCAAAGGCCACGTTGTTCTTTGCAGAGGACGAGATACAAAATTCACCACTGATCTTCTGGTATTGTGCAATTCTCAACTGCCTGGATGGTTCTTAATGCAGAAATTGCCTTAAATTCTCTTAAATTGTTCTGTGCTGCTGCTGTCAGGTGTGGAGCAGCTCCTAAATGGCCTGAATGAGTGGCCTGATATCCAGGAGCCAAGTGTTGTAAGTCCCAGTGCCATCAATCTCCCATCCCAAGGAGGAGCTGCCTGAGCTCAGAGGTTCTGAAGGATCCTGAGAATCTCTGGCTCTGGGAATGTCATTTCAACATTACAGGGACCTGGAGCTCCAGAGTCCTTCGGTGTTGCTGCTTTTCTTTGGTCCTGTGCACCACTGCTCAAACTCAGCACGTGGAAATGTTAATTTTGAGGCTGAAAAATGGGTAGGCAAAACCCCAGCAATCTAAACCCTGATGCAGAAAATCAGTGGGGTAATTTTAGGATGAAGAAAAACATTTGGATACCAAACTCATGCAAGGTAGGAGAAGCGGTTTTGGGTCTGTTTTTGGCTAATAGCAAATACAGGAAAAATCTCTAAGGACTTTTCCTGCAGCTCTTGTCCAGCAGTGTGCAGCCTCATCTACCTGCTGCCTATAACTGGGATTAGCTTGGCAGGAACCTGGAATGTTACTGGGAGGAGTCTCCCTCTCTCCCACCCTTCAACAAAGGCAAAACAAGGAAAAGAATTCTTTTTTTTCCTTGCTGTTGTAACATAAGGATTAAAAAGTGTAAAAAAAAAATCAGTGAAGTTTTCCCAAGAATGCTTTTTGTTACATATTCACAGGCATTTAAAACTTGAAGGAAAGTTCAAGTTTTGCTCGTGGGGAATATTCCAGGTGCAGTTGAGGGAAAAACTGTGTTTCTCCTGTCTCTGTCACATCTTCCTGTGTTTTCTCTGTGAACGTGGGTTTGTAGAGAGTCTCACTGAAACAAGGAAAACATTCCCCCCTGTGGCTGCAGGAATCTGTAGTGCTGGGAAGGGTAAACCTTGAGATGGAGAAACCAGCCAGGATATTTCCCTTGGTGGTGAGGATTGTTTGATTGAGTCCCTGTGCCCTGGGCTGTCTGTGTTAAATCAGAGCTGTTCATTTGCAGCTTTGCCACTGTTAGGCAGGATCAGACTTGCATGGACATTGCCACGTCTGTGGAAATAAACGTGTGGGGCTTGAATGGCTTTGCTGAATTGGTTCTGCTCTCCTGGAATCACCAAACTCAGGAATCTGAACCCCTGTGCTACAGGCTGATGCTCATCTGCCTGGATTGATTTGGAGATTGCTGCCCAGGGGACTCATGCAGGTGTTCTGAGACTGCTGGAAGCCACAGGGATCACCTGGATGTGTTCTGGGCTCCTCTGATTACTGTTAACAGCAGCGTTGGTCGTGGTCCAGGTAAAGCCTCAGTCTTCTCCAAGGACCTTCTCCTTTTCAGCTTCACGATATTTAAATGAAGTAAGTTTGAGGAATGGTGCCACAGCTTTTCTCTGTGTGAGGCAGAAGCAGGGCTGTGATTCCAAGGCAATCCTGCAGTCCTGGTGTGATCTGGGAGGGAAATGCTGTGAAATCAGTGACTCCATGGATCAGCTGAGTGGATAAGGATTTGTGTGCAAGGACCAGCCAGCCCTGCTGGGCTCTGAACTGTTTGTGAAAGGCTGCTGAGAAAAACCTTGAGGTTGGAACAAAATATTTGTCTCTCTGGGAAAGCAGAACAAACAGCAGCAATCTGATTTCCAAGGAATGCTCCCTGATTGGAGAGCTTCTGTGTGAAACTGGGGAGAGGGAGCTGGGCTTGCTGCAGCATGGAAAGGGGATTCCCTCAGGAGTGGTGTGCCAAGCTGAGTGTCTCAGGACAGGGCAGGAGCTGCTGCTTGTCTCTGCTGCATCCCAGGGCTTTTGCTTCCCTGCGCCAGGAGGGTTTGAGGTTGGATGTGGGCACAGGGGCTGTCACTGTGATGGTTCAGCCCTAAAAACTGCTGCCTCACCTCAGAGAGGCTTTAAACTCTCCCCTCTCCATTTTTGCTCAAAGAGGAAGATGCCATCCCTGTGTTTTTCCTGGATTAGCCCCAAAAGCCATGTCCCCTTTCCCAGGCTGCCCTTTGGGAGTGTCACTTCCCACTGGTGACCAAACCCTTGGCTCCTGGGAGTGGGCTGAGGTTGGAATGGCTTTGTCTTTGTCGGTGACCCCTGTGTGAGGGACTCCTTTGCCACCTGCATCCTCCCAATTCCTCTGAAAAGTCCTTTTTCCAGGAGCCCCCTCCAATTCCTCTGAAAAGTCCTTTTTCCAGGAGCCCCCTGAGTGCTGCTCTCTGATGGAGCTCCTTAAAGGAGGTGTCTCCTCAAGCCAGGTCCTGCTGGCAGCCCTCCCCAGACTGCTGGGCAGGGAAGGGCAGTGCTTCCGTAGCGCAGGAGGAATATTTAATCTTCCTGAGGGGGAAGAGGAAGGACTAGAGCAGGAAGGAATATCTCATCTCCCTGGGCTGTGGGTGAGCCATTGCATCAGTCTGTGTCGCTCTGATGTGTGTGCACTGAGCTCTGGGGGAGCTCCACCCCTCCTGTGCTGCGTTCCCAGGAGTTCCTGTGCTGGGATGAGCATTCATGGGATGGTCATTAATGTCCAGCTTTAGCACTGAAAGGACCAGGTCAGGAGGAGCCCTAAGCACGTTTCCACGGGGGATTTAGTGCACTAAGCGTGGCGGGAAGAGCTCCGTGAGCTGACCCCCGCACGGGGATGGGGCTCGGGGGGAGCGGGGGCGCTCCCCGGGGGGGGCG
>VYXD01013157.1:202724-220940 GCA_013397195.1 Hylia prasina | reverse complement strand
GGGAGCGGCATCCTGCCTCCTTCCCCGGGAGCGGCATCCTGCCTCCTTCCCCGGGAGCGGCATCCTGCCTCCTTCCCCGGGAGCTGTCCAGCCTGGGAGCAGCATCCTGCCTCCTTCCCCGGGAGCTGTCCAGCCCGGGAGCGGCATCCTGCCTCCTTCCCCGGGAGCTGTCCAGCCTGGGAGCAGCATCCTGCCTCCTTCCCCACGGGCTCAGCCCCGCGGCCGCCCTCCTGTCCAGCTGCAGCAGCTGCTTCCATCCTGCTGCCCCAGATTCTTCACCAGGGATGGTTCTTCACTGGGCATTACGTACATATCTATATCTAGCTGTATCTGTAGATTTTGTGGAATATCTTGATGTGGAAGGGACCCGTAAGGATCATCAATATCTATCTATAAATATCTAAAAACATATCTATATCTAGCTATATCTGTAGATTTTGTGGAATATCCTGAAGTGGAAGGGACCTACAAGGCTCATCAATATCTTTCTAGAACTATCTAAATATTTATATGTTTCGTGGAATATCCTGAAGTGGAAGGGACCTGTAAGGATCATCAATATCTATCTATAAATATCTAAAAACATATCTATATCTATCTATATCTGTATATCTCACAGAATATCCTGATGTGGAAGGGACCCACAAGGATTATCAAGTCCAAGGCCTGGCCCTGCACAAACCAATGGAAATTTTATCTTGGTTTCAGACACGTGGGACAACTCCACAGGGAATTCTGGTCACAGTTGTGTTTTTCACCTTGCAGCTGAAACTCCTTGGCCCAGGAACTTTGTGCTTGTGCAGTGCCAAGGACCCTGATGTGATGCAGCAGGAAGGATGGGTTTGGAGTTGCTGGGATTTTAGTTTCCAGCACTGAACCCTGGGGAAAGGGAGGTGTGCTGGTGCAGGAACCTGGCATGGCTTTATCTTGGATTCAGTGACCCTGCAGCAGGGCTCTTTGTCAGAGCTCACAAAGCCACAGGAAAAGCAGAATCACAGAGGAGTTTCCAAACCTGAATGGCTCTAGGAGAGAGTCCAGCCACTCCCCCAGCACTGCCAAGGCCACCACTGGCCCTTGTCCCCTGGTGCCACCTCCACGTGGCTTTGGACACTTGCAGGGACAGAGATTCCACCACTGCCCTGGGCAGTTCCAGCCAGGTGAGCAGCGTTGAGCCTTTGCAGCCTGTGCTGCTGCACCCACCTGTCCCCTGACACCAGGGCTGCATCCCAGCCTCTTCTCCTGGGCTTCAGCTGGTTTGTTTTTTACCAGGGTCACTCTGTTTCTTTGCTGCAGGATATGTCTGCACACATTTCGGCCTCTTTGCCAGGCAGTTTTAGCTTTAGAGGCCTGAAAATGGGTCAGCTCACAGCTGTGCCACGAAGTGTCTAAAGCCTCTGGTGTTACAGTGTGGTCACAGTATTTATTTACTTTTTAGCAATGCTGGCAAAAATACAGATATTTTCTGCAAAATTAGGTGCATGAAGGTGTCATGCAAACACATAATTCCTGTGCATGTTCAAATCTCCTGGGGAGCTGGGACCCTCACCCTGGCTTGGTGCTGCAGCCCCAAATTCTGTGGCTCGTTTCAGAACCAGGAGGGATTTAGTGCAGTGGAATGAGCCATTCCCTGTCTGCATGCTCCACTGCACAAACCAGGCCTTGGAGAAGGTTCAGCAAAGACCCAGATCCGCTGGGCTGGAACCCAGAATTTCCATCCAGGGGACAGTGAGTATTTTTTTAAAGATAATACCTTAAAATAATCCTGCGAGTCCTTTGCTGCCAGCACTGTGGACCTCTCTGTGCGTTGTGCACACTTTATAAACACTGCTGTACACAGCTTTATAAAACTGAGGGAGCTTTTCCCCATCTTCCCAGGGAGGAGGAGTCTGGGGAAATGCTTCGGGGATCCTTCATGGCACACAGGGAAGCAGAGATTGGTGTCAGGTCAGGATGCCCAAGTTCCAACCTAGAGAAGAAGTGCTTGGCTCTGGAAGTTCTCTTGCTCCATCAGTCTGTCTTTCTAGTTTTCTTTGCTAAACCCATGTTTAATCTAAATTTCACAGCAATCTATATCTTTTTCCCCTCAAGACCTATGCCAGAACATTTCTTCCAGGTAAGGATCAGGAGCACAGGCGAACTGCAGTTTTGCCTAAAAGCAGCATAAATTGAAATACTTAATTCAGGTTTCTAAAACTGTGGCCCAACATCATCCTCCCCCCTTTTTACTTGCAAAAAGAAGTTTGGGAGGAAGGAGACTTTGAGCATATCTGGATAATTTTTGTCTGAAATAAACTGCCTCAACTAAAGCTGTTGTCCTTTTGCAGAAGGATCAGATCTCTTTTGATAGGGACAAAAGCCCGTCTCTGATTCATTTTATTCTACCCCCTGAGTGTTTGTTAACCCTGGTCACCTCCATCTCTCTCATGCCATGAAGGGCTGTTATTTCTCAGAAAACGCTCAGGAGGGATTGAATGTTCTTCAGTTTACAAGAAGCTGCAAAGAGGTTCAAAGAAAACGTCTTGCCTGGTGTTCAAGAGGAGGGGTTTTATCCCCTGAATAGCTAAATCAGAGAGAGGGTGATGCTGTGGTGGCAGCGTGGAGATGAAGGTGTGTAACAAGACCTGCCTGGGCAACCTCCCATAAATGCAAAACTTGTAATGGCTCAGCATGCAGTGACTTAAAAGCACGTTAATTAGAGGGTTTATTAATTTGCAGATGTTTCAGTTTGGATTGTGCTTTGGAAAGAAAAGCTTTTCTTTACAACACTGAATGCAGTGTTCTCCTCATGCTGCCAGGAGAGTGCAGCATGTGGGAATGGCACCAAGGGAAGGGGCAGGGGCTGAGCCCAGGAATTCCCCCTGCTCAGGAGGCAGAACTTCTGCCCTGGGCAGAGCCCAGAGGGGCTGTGGACTCTCCTCCCTGGGGACATTCCAGAGCTGTGTGCCCTGGGATGGCCCTGCTGGAGCAGGGAGGTGACACCCACTGTGCTCCCCTCGGCCTGACCCACGCTGGGATTCCGTGGGGTAGATTACCTCTGTGAAATCCCTTTGCTCCAGGTGCCCTGGGGAGGAGTAGGGGGCCTTTCAGCTCCCCAGGGAGATCCTCAGGGCTGGAATCAAGCTTAGCAGTGTGTGCACAGGGAGGGGGAAAGTGAACCAAACCCCTCATTGCAAACCCTGTACCGATGATCAGCAGCATTTCTCACTCCTGTCCTTGTCACTTGCTGATATTTTGGATGGAAAAGACAAAACAGAGAAAGATTTGCATGTTCATCATTATGGGTGTCAGGCATGACAAGTTCAGCAGCTGCCCTGGAATGTGCAGCTCAGAAAAGGAGGGGCTTGTGCTGTCAGATATTTTGGGTTTTCAGTTACCAAAGTAGTTAGGTGGGGGCTGAGCACGATAAATAACTGAGCTTTCCTCATATAAATATAACAGCTCTGAGTGTTTGTTTGGAATATCATAGAGAGCTGCAGAATATGTATCAGAGGGAGAGAATCCTCAGTGGGATTAATCAAAATTCTGTTTACAGAGCGGTGGCTGAGGTTGGAAATGTGTGTAAGTGGGACAAGTATCGTGCTCTGTCTTCAGTCTTTAACACCATTATACTTTCACTGAGCTTTGTGTTATTGCTGTGTAACACAATATATATATTATATATATATATACTGCCTGCAGATTCCTCTGCTTCTGAGGTAGCAGACAGCATCCTTCCTCTGCTCTGGGGAATTCCAGCTGGAGCAGGGCAGCAGGAGAGGCTGGGACCCCCCTGCTGTCCCCCAGGGCAGGGACAGGGGGCTGTGCAGCCTTTGCATGAGCTGGGCAGGACAAGTGCTGGCTGCTGTAAGTAGGCTGAGCTCCCCCACTCAGACCCAGTTATTTATCAGTTCGTATTTCAAATTAGTGCAAGTCTTCTCTGCCTGACTCTAATTGGAAGGTGCCTGAGGGTAGGGAAGCTGAAATCCTGTCAGCTTTGTCTGAGACCAGCTGTAACAATTTCCTCAGGAATGACCCCAAATTTCAGGTGGGTGCTGGTAAAAACTGTCATCACAGAAGGATTCAGAGCAGTTTAGGATCCACGGATCTGTTACTTGGATTGAATAACATTCGTATTTTTGGCAGCTCTTTGAAATACAATTAGATTAGAAAACAGCTGAGGAATAGTTGGACAACAGCCTGCAGACTAATAAAACAATCCCTCTGTGTTACTGATCTCCAAAAGGCTCCAAAAAAGAAAAGAAGGGGTGTTTAGCTAGTAGAATTAAAACTGTGTCTTGGTATAAAACCACATAAGGAGCAAGTGAAGGATTTCCAGTGAGTGTGGTTTTTTGGAGCAGAATTGCCATTTCCAGTGGCTGATCCCTTGAAGCATTTCAGCTCATTGTGATGACACCCAGCTCCTGTTCCTTCTGCACAGAGAGCCATTTCCATACCAAATGCATTGCTGGGCTGCAGTGCCTGCAGTTCCAGGAAGGGAATTCCTGCTGGAATTGCCATCCCACAGGCTTTACCTAACCCTAAAGCACACAGGTCGATTTTTTTTTTTTTTTTTCATCTGCCAAACATTGAGGGTGCAGACAGCTGGGGTGGAGGTACAGAAATGGTTTTAAAATGCCAAATTCTGTCATGCTGGCACATATCCCAGCCCTGGATTACAAAGCACCATGGATTTATTGGTGGTCACATAAGAGGTGGCACTAAAATTAGAATTAATTACCATGGATGCAGTTCAATAGGGAGCTTTGGCGTCAGTGCTGGAGAAGTTACTGGGAGAGAAGTGTGGGATGAAAACTGGACACAGACACCTGCTCAGCACCAAAACATGTGCACAGTCCAGTCCTGTGCTGGCTGCCAAGGGGAGAAAGTGCCATACTCGGGTACAGAACCAATTATATAAATGTCAGGGAAGTAAGTAAGAAAATAAGGTGTTAAAAAAATGAAAAAGAAGATGAAACCCCACTGTTCTAGGGAAGTGATAGAGCTGCAAACAACAAGCCATCCAAGCAACTTGAATAAATTTGAAGCAGGCTTTCAAATCACCCAGCTCATTTCAGCCCATCTTCTTTCCTAGAAGCATTTCTCTAATGAAAACACTTTTCCTGCCATTAGACTAATTTGCACTTTCTGGTTGGCCTGTGCCTCATCCCACTCAGAGAATAATGGGCTCCTCCATAATTGGAATTCCAGCACTGAGCTTTAGCCCTGCCCCAGACAAACCTGCTTTGGGAATCTGCTCTCCCTCTGCTACCTGCCTGCAGGGAGGAGGACTTGCAGAGCAGGAGACATAAATGTGAAACATCTCCTGTCCCACTGTAAAATCCTTCCTCAGCCAGAGCCCTGGCTGGTCTGTGCTGTCCAAAGGACACGTGCACATGGATCCCTTGGAAGTGAGGAGGTGGCTGCTGCACCTTTAGTGCATCCAAGGCGATAAACCCAGGGACAGAAGCTGCTGGGGTGGAGGAGTGGCAGTGGGCCTGAGATTCCAGCAGGAATCTGGCAAATCCAGACCTGACCGTGTTCTGGGGCTGAGCCACATCCCAGAGCTGAAGCTTGGCCCCTCCTGCCGTGGGTTTTGATGGGTTATTCTCACTCCAAAGCCTTGAAGCATGAGCCAGTCCATCAGATTGGATTCTGTTTGTTTGTGATGGGTGATGGCTGTCTCTCCTCCCTGCTGGCTCATGTTGGGAATTGTGTGCTTCACCTTGAAGGACCATTATTCCTTTGCATCTGTCCCCTCCTGTTTGTCACCTCAAGGTGGCCCCTGGGCTGCTCCCTGACATCCAGGGATGTCACCCTGGTTTTGAGGATTCTTCTGGGCCTTCTGATTTGTCTTTCATATTGGAGTCAGAATTTTTACTTTCCCACACTTTTACCATAAACAATCTTTCTTTTCCTAACTGTCCTTCATTGTTTACATATTTTTAGGTAGGAGGAGAAAGTTGATTGACAGTTGTCTTGACCAATGTGGTTTGGGAAGTGGGATTTCATCCTCCAATCCACAGGCACCTTTGGAAATGTATAAAATTGAGTTTTGTAAATAAACTCGGGTTTTTCCTGCTTTGCTCATCACCGTGCCCTTGTGAGGTTCTCTCATGTCATGTTGTGGCACAGGGATCAGGGCACATCAGACCTCGGCCCTGCCAAATCAAGCCATCAAAGATGGTTTGGGGGTTGTTCTCCCCTTTGGTTTTCAGCTTCTACCAAAGAATTGTCCCTGTCAAGTCTGATTTTCACAGGGTGGCAGCCTTGGTGGGTTTGCAGGGTCAGATGAGCCTTGTCCATGGAATGTGGGGATGGAGCCAGGGATGCAGAGCTGCCCTGACCCTGAGCCAAAACAACCCCGCTGGCTGTGTCCCAGATCCAGTCCTGCCTGTCCCAGCAGCTCCAGGTGTGGTCAGGCTGGGTTCCTCATGTGCTGGAGAAGCTGACAGGCTTCCCTACGAGTGGGGACCCCGTGAGACTATCATGGGGTCACTCAAATTCCCCAATCCTGCTACTGCTGCCTTCCTAGAGAGGCAGTTTAGAGTAACCTGTTACAGAGGCACACAGCACATGAAAGATCTGCTGCTTTTGACACAAAATTGCTTCCCCTCATTCACAGAAGCTTATTTTCCAGTGAATCTCTTTTATTGATCTTTTTTCTCTTCTTCTACTTCTTCAGGCTGCTGTAGTCAGTGATTTTATTCTAAAGCTTAGATTACTCCTGAGAGTAGCTCAGTAACACAGTGTGATTCATCACATTAGAATATGGAAAGGCTGGAAGCCTCTCCTACTGCGTATAATGTGACAAGTACAAGTTTTAGATATGAAAAGGGCCTGCTAAACTCTGGATTTTGCTTTGGTGTTATCAATGTAGTGATTAAAGCTTGCAGGGGCTTTGCCTCCCTGTGGATGCCACGGTGAAGGTGCAGCTGGCTGTTTGTATCCCTGGAGGAGCAGCACCAAATGCTGATCCCAGGCTGCCCCAGTGGTGGACAGTCCATGTGGGCAGCCTGGTTTTAGTCTGCACTGCTGGAGTCAGTGTGGACACCCCGTGTGCCACCCAACAGTTGTCTTGGTTTAGCAGACAGGTATCTGCCAGGGAAAGCTGGAGTTTCCTTGGAATGGAGGACGTAAACCCCCTCCCTCCAAATTATTACAATTTTGCAATTAAGGACTTTCAGGCAAAGATTTGGGAACAGGAGTAACAGCTCTTTTACTGGGAATATTAAAAATACAAATGTAATAGTACAAAAAGACAAAAAGCAGACAAAAAATAAAGAGCCCAGCAAACCCTGACAGAGTCAGGGACACGACCTGACACCCTGTTGGTCAGTCAGGGTGTTTGGGAGCAGTCCTGGAGAAACAGGTGTGGTTCTGTTGGAACAGAGATGATCCCATTGGGTTCTGTTGGAGCAGAGATGATCCCGTTGGTTCTGCTGGAGCAGAGATGATCCCGTTGGGTTCTGCTGGAGCAGAGATGATCCCGTTGGTTCTGTTGGAGCAGAGATGACCCCTTTGGTTCTGCTGGAGCAGAGATGATCCCGTTGGGTTCTGCTGGAGCAGAGATGATCCCGTTGGATCTGTTGGAACAGAGATGATCCCATTGGGATCTTGAATATTTTCAGATTTCTGAAGGTGTCTGTTAACCCCTGAAGCTTTCCAGGGATTTAACTCCTGCTTTTTCCTTTTGCTGTCTCTTAGTCTAAGATGATGTGCTCCTAATTCTTTGCCTGCTACTGTAACAAGCAGCTCTGACTTTTTCTGCTTTGCTTGGACAATACACACTTCTGTTTTCTTATCGCTGATCTGTGTGCAGCAGTTTGATCTGCCTGGCTTTCCCTGGGCAGCAGCTGCCTTTCCCTTTTACCTGCAGGCTGCGTTCCTGTCTCTTCTGGAGATGGTGTAAGATAAAGCATCGTTCGTGGCTTTGCTCTTTTCCTGCCCCTTTGCACCCTGACTGACTCCTGCTGTTTCCCTGACTCTGCACAAGGTCAGGCGAAACTGAACTCCACTTAAACCTGACTGGAGATCAGTGTGTGTGTGTGAGTGCAAATCTATGAATAAATAATGTCAGATCACTGCCACTCGGGGGTTTTTTTTTTCTTGCTTTCCTCAAGAATGCAGCTTTTTGAGCCCTGTGGTTAATGCTTTAGGTGAGCAGTAGAACTCAAGTTAATAAATAATTGGGGCCAACTGTGCATCACATTGATGAAAAGACTGCAGTGACAGGTATCTAAAACTTGTCAATGATTGTAAGATTGCCATCTTCTGGAAAGCAATTAACACTTAAAACTGCTGGAAATGGGTGGCAGCGGGGATCAGGGGGTGCCTGGGTGTTTTTACCATTAATTGCTCGACAACTCTTTGGATTGTTTTGGAAAACACACCTTGGTCCTGTTCACCTGCCTTCATTCATCAGGACACAGATAACAACAAATGATCGAAGTCCCAGTGGCTTTGCATTGATTATCTCCCATGCCAAGCCTTCCTGCTACACTCCCCGGTTAACTTTCAGTGTAACTCCGAGATAAACACTCACGTGGTTCTTTCAGCTGTGCCTGCGAGAGTGGAAGGAATTATTGCTCTGCTTCCAGGAGTTTCTAAGGCTCTTGAAAGAGAGGTTGATGGGGAAAAAACATTGACTGGAGGAAGCTATAGCTGCCTTTGATGGAGAGCTGATAACACCGATGGAAAGCAGAGAGGGAGGTAGGAAAGGCTCACAAGTCTCTTTTCACAGAGAGGATGGGGCACTGAGGTTTGTGTTACTTCAGGGAGAGTTTACTAAAGCTGAATTATTCAATTACAACAAACTTGATTGAATGAACTGCTTTTTAAAGTGCAAATAACACCTTTGTTTTACACGGAGTATAAAATGAACAGCATTAATATTTATAGGAACTTGTTTTGTGTCTGAATGAAACTGGCTTCAAGTACCACTGGTTGACTGCTTTTAAAATTAAAAAAAATCAACTCACCAGCATCATTTGAGGAGGAATAAATTTAGTTGTCTATGCAAGTGAGGTAACCTGGTTTAGGGTTGATGGGAACAGTTCTCACCTGCCCTTCTTTTTTGGGGTCTGTAATGTGCTGGGTAATATTAAATTAAATTGATAAAAGTTTGTTCTTGGCACCAATCAGTTCAGGAACTGAATGTTGCAGCTGAGCACAGGAATCTGATTTTATCACAAATTACTGGAGCTGTGGCCATTTGGAGTGAATGCATGGTAATAACAGGGAACTCTTGATCACTGTGCAACAAGTCACAACCAGTGAGTGGGGTTGCTTGGTTTTCAGTTGATTTTGCATTTTTAGCAGGAATTTTCACCTACGTGCCTTTAGCTGTAATTAATTAATTGCAGATGTGTTTAGCCAGAGGTTCTCTGAGTGTGCAGTGCTTGAGGGCTGGCTCAGGAGTGGAAAACTCCTGAGGGTTGTGTAAGCATTTCAACCCCGTGGCCAGGGATTGTTCCTGTCCCACCCCAGAGGAATTGCTCCTGCTGGTTTCCAGCTGCCCAGGGAAGTTGTATCCTCCAGGCCTTGTTAGACTTTGGAGTTTCCATTGCTGCCGAGAGCCTGGCAGCTTTCCCTCGGAGAACAGAGAGAAATTCCCTTCCAGTCCTGCGGCTCCTGTTGCTGCTTTAGGGTTCTCAGACGTGCTTTTTCTTTTAAAGCAGGATGTTGGGTTTTGTAGGGCACCTAGGATGTTTGCCCAGCAATTCTGCCTTCACTTTTGACTTGTATGTTTTCTGAGTATTCCCAGACTGAGCCGATGTCGTTTTGTGAAGTCCTGAAAATCTCCCAGTTTTGGAGCAGCTGCAAAGCACCTTGTTGCTGTGGTGATTGTAGAATCCTGGCATGGGTTGGGTGGGAAGGGACCCTGAAAACCATTCAGTGCCACCCCTGCCATGAGCAGGGACAGTGTAGGGACACCTCGTGCTGTCCCAGGCTGCTCCAAGCCCCAGTGTCCAACCTGGCACTGCCAGGGATCCAGGGACAGTCCAGGGCCTGCCCACCCTCCCAGGGAACAATCCCTTCCCAAAATCCCCTCCAGCCCTGCCCTCTGTCAGGGTGAAGCCATTCCCTGTGTCCTGTCACGCCAGGCTCTTGTCCCAGGTCTCTGCCCATCTTTCCTGTTGGCTTCTTCAGGTACTTCAGGAAAGCCACAATTAGCTCATCCCTAATGAACCAAAGCAGCCCCTTCCAGGCCCTCAGTGTTTAGTGCAAAGGTGTTTTATGGATTTGCAGACCTCTCAGTGCTGACCCCTGAAAGGAATGTCCCTCCCGGGCCCTGCTCTCCAGTGCTGCCAGAAGGACCCAGCGTTTCCACCAAGCCCAGCTAATGAGGGGCAAATTCACGTGGAATTTCCCACGGAGCTCCTCATCCCCACCCCTGCCGTGTCTTTCCCATGGATATTTCCCTCTGCTATGTGTCAGGGGAGGATTAAGAGCTAAAGAAACCTGCTAATTACTTAGTGGGATCAGCATCTGCTAATGAGCTGGGGTGCAACAGTCCAGCCCCGGTCTGTAACAAATCTGCCTGCAGATAATTTGCTCAGAGCAGATTTTGGTCTGGGTGAGCCAGATCCACGTTTCACTTGAAGCAGTCACCTAATTAATGGCATTAAGGGGGAGGGGTTTCACTTCCAGCAGGAAAAACCCCTCGGGCACTGGCTCCTGTTCCCTGGCACAGGGCAGGGACTGCAGCCCTGCCCTGGACCAGTCTCAAAAGGGTTTGGGGCTTATCTGGAGAGAGAAGCAATAAAAAGCGCTGATGTGAAGGTGATAATTTGAGCATTTTTGTTGGCACCTTGTCCCACCGACTGCAGGTGGAGTGTGGCTCAACATCTCCCAGTTCTAGACCTTGATCCTGCCAGTCACATCCAAAGAAGGAATCTGGGGAAAATGTTTCTGTCATGTTGATTTAAAAAAAAACGGTTTGCCACCTTGATGCTTAAATATCAGCTGATTGACGGTGTGGCAAAAAGCTGCTGGGGATCATGTCTCCCACGCCTCCAGGGGACTGGATTCCCAGTGCCCTTGGATGATGGAAACTGGGCTGAAAGAGGAGACCCACATGCTGTGCAAGCATTGTGAGAGCTATTATCCAACTAGCTCATGACCAGCCAGGTCCAGAGAGAAGGCAGTAAAACCCCTACTTATAAGGCATATTCCTGTAGAAAAGTGCAATTTTTGGCAGTACCTGAGCTAATTACAGTCCTTGAAAATCCAAACAATGCAGGAACACTTGGCTTGAGAAGAGGAGCATTAAGAGCTTAACACTTCCAAGCTGTCGGGGCAGTGACCCGGGGAGAGCAGGGAGGACAGCTGGAGTTTGGTCCATATGGATTGGGAGCCACAGACCATAACGTGGTGCTGCCTTGGCCATCTGCAGGCCCTGGGGATTTCTGTGCTGTAACAATTGGAGAACCCACTGCAAGCGCTTGTGAAGGCAGCAAAAATCAGCACAACGTGTAAAAAAACCCCATAATGTTAATAATTAAAACTAAATTAAACGCCCCTGATGCTTCGTTGTTTCGTTCCCAGTTAGGCTGAGCTTGTCATAACCTCTAAAAAGGCCTTTGATTTCTAATGCTAAATAGAAATTCAGGTATTTGTATAGCTGTTGTATCTCATGTGGGAATATTTCTGTGTAGGTCACTGTTACATAAATTGCTATAAAAAACCTGATAATACAGGAGGTGAGTAATTAAAAGCTCAGATCTATAATTCTCTTACCCATGGAAATCTTGGCCAGAGGCAGCGTTAGTATTTCAAGTCAATCACCTGTCCCAGCAGCACATTTGGAGAGCTGAGGATGCACTGAGCTGAGCTCTTTTATTTCTCAGTACAGGGAGATGGCCACACTCCAAAGAAATTGGCTGGAAAACAGCAGTATAAAAGAACTTTTTCCTATTTTTAGGTGAATTTTTTCCCCCCAGTGAGCCGTATCCAGCATGGTTTGGGGAAAAACTTAGGACTGGAGAAAAACCTTGTGGCGTCAGCCACGCCTGTCCCAGCAGTTCACAGTGTGTGATGTGTGGACATGAAGGTCAGCAATCCCACACCTCTCAGATCTTGTCCAAGCAATTTGTAATCTCGTGTATAGAACACCTCTCTTACTGCAGGGCTCACCCTGCCTTTGAAAGGTTCTGGAGGAGCAGTTATCCTCTCTGGCTTACATGCTGGTATCTCTTTTTTTCTCTCCTGTATCAGCTGGGGAGATGAAATTCTGAGTTCCTGGAGGTGGGTAAAACCAGCAAACCCCTGAGAGGGCAGGGAGGGGCTTTGAGGCGCTGTGATGCTTTTGGGAAAGGATGGTTCAAAGTAATTTCTTTCTGCTGATATTTTCCCTTTTGCTGTCTCATTGTGATGGATGTTGAGCTGGGTCAGAAGCCCAGACTTCCCACAACTGTACCCAGTGGAGTGGTGAAGATTTCTTATCAAATTGAATTCCTTGTTCTTTCCCTTTGCTTATTGCTCCTCTAAATGTCATTCCAGGAAGCTCTGCATACTTGAGGCATGTCAAAAACACATGTTTAAGTTATGTGCACCATAGGTCAGTTCTCGTTCACTTTGCTCTCAATCTTTCATCTCCCTGCACAGAAAACCCTCTAAGGAATATATTCATACTGTCTAACTTGGCATTAAAATAAACACTTCAGCTTCATTACTTTCACACAACTGATTTAAATACTTGAAGTGACTGATGAATTCTAAATTACGTTCAGCTGCACAAAAGCTTTACTGGAGTTGTACAGAACTGGGGTTGGGGTCAGTGGCATTAACTGAGGCCATTTATTGGTCAAGAAGTGGTGTTTGATGGAAAACGTTAATGTAAAAGGGAGCTGACAGCTTCAGATGATCCAGCAGGCATATTCCTGTGGCAGAAGCCTGGGAGGACCTGCTGCCAGCACATGAGTGAATGCTGGTTATAAATTTCAGGGAATGAGTGTTTTCTGCTGCTCACCACAGCTGCAGGGTGTCTGCGGGCAGCTCCCGGGCTGGCAAGGGCTTTGAGGCTCCTTTTCCAAAGAAAGGAATCAGGCGTGGCTCACTCAGATTGTTTCATAGCCATTAACTCCAGCTAAGGACGGAGTGTGAAGTCCCATTTCCCCGTTCCCTGCTCCTGGCTGGAGCTCCCGAGGGCTGTTCCCTGTGCCAAGGCTGGCTTAGAACTCCTAACTGCCCCATTTCCATCCAGTCCTTACCTACCTTGGCTGTTCCTGCTAAGGAAATGATGCTTCTCCACTGCAGTAGCCTTTCCTCTGTCCTGGGAAACAAATTTTTAAGAATAATACTGATATATTTTATGCCATTACAAATAAGCGAGCGAAGATGAAGATGGATACTTGATGTATGTGTCATTGACACGTTTGATACATGAAATTTTGCTGCATTTTAGGACATTGTAGCTGCATTCAACAACTTATTACCTCAAGGAGCTGAAGTTCATCACTCTTTACAACACTTTTTTCAGCCTCTGAAATGCATCAAGGGCACCACAGTGATGGTTTATTGTGCTGTGAAAAGGGATCGATTTTTATAATGCAGTTACAGCAATTGGGGTGTCTCAAGGCAGCTCTCAGCGCTCTATTGCAGTCACACTTTGGAGAGTTTGGGTTTAGAGGCTTTAAAAAAACAAAACAAAATAACCTAATCCAAAAACCCCCTACAAAACAACAAAAAAGAAACACTCCAAACCAAACAAAACCCCCAGACTGGCTGTCCTGGCTGATAAATTCTGGTGGTCTCCATGTAGGACTATCCTTCCATAAGGAAAAGGCAGCATAAGGGTTGGTTTGCAGAGTTTAATCAGAAATTGGACCAACACTGCAGCTCCTGGCATCCATCAGGTCAAAACTGGGTCTGCTGCTCTTCTTTAGTTTCATAAAAGTTTGAACAGTTTCCTTTGGATCACCCACAGCTGGTTCTGATCTTAGGTTGGGTGGAGTCCTGTAGTTGTATGAATTTTGAAAATATTTTCATCTTTAAACCTCAAAAATCCCTGTATTTCTAGGTGTTTTCATAAATACTCAAGTAGTTTTCCTTAATTTCCTCAGGGTTTTTCTTTTTTTTCTCATGTCACTTTCAAGCAGAATTTTCTGAATGGACTTCAAAGTTTGCCAACCACAGTTGATAAAATCATCACTCAGACCTTGCTGTTCCTGAAGCAATGTTTTGATGTGCCCACTTTTGCCGTGCTGAAAACATTTCTGGGTGTCTGAGAAGGCCCAAACTGGTCCTGGAAAATGGTGAGGGATGGATGAATGTGCTTAATTCACCTGTGTTGTCTTTCTGAGTCCTACCTGACCACGAGGAGCTTGCAGGATGTGTTGCCTGAAAAGATTTGAGTTTTAAAGGAGATGCTGTTGTTCCCTGCTGGTTTCTGATGAACAGCAAGAATCAATTCCTTGTGTTTCTCTGGGCATTGGTGAGAGCCTCAAATTATCAGAAGAGCTTAGTGGAGTGCTGGGATAGCAGCTGGGGAAAGCTTCCAGAAGGTTTTTGTGTCAGGTTAACTAAAATTTGGGCTTGGAAGCTGTGGGTAGATGGTCTCTGGTCAGGAGAAACGCTGCAGTGGTGGGATGGTGAATTGGGATAATTTATAGAAGGTTTTTGTGTCAGGTTAACTAAAATTTGGGGTTTGCAAGCTGTGGGTAGATGGTCTCTGGTCAGGAGAAACGCTGCAGTGGTGGGATGGTGAATTGGGATAATTTATAGAAGGTTTTTGTGTCAGGTTAACTAAAATTTGGGGTTTGCAAGCTGTGGGTAGATGGTCTCTGGTCAGGAGAAACGCTGCAGTGGTGGGATGGTGAATTGGGATAATTTATAGAAGGTTTTTGTGTCAGGTTAACTAAAATTTGGGGTTTGCAAGCTGTGGGTAGATGGTCTCTGGTCAGGAGAAACGCTGCAGTGGTGGGATGGTGAATTGGGATAATTTATAGAAGGTTTTTGTGTCAGGTTAACTAAAATTTGGGGTTTGCAAGCTGTGGGTAGATGGTCTCTGGTCAGGAGAAACGCTGCAGTGGTGGGATGGTGAATTGGGATAATTTATAGAAGGTTTTTGTGTCAGGTTAACTAAAATTTGGGGTTTGCAAGCTGTGGGTAGATGGTCTCTGGTCAGGAGAAACGCTGGAGTGATGGATAGTGACTTGGATAACTTATAGAAGGTTTTTGTGTCAGGTTAACTAAAATTTGGGTTTGGAAGCTGTGGGTAGATGGTCTCTGGTCAGGAGAAACGCTGGAGTGATGGATAGTGACTTGGATAACTTATAGAAGGTTTTTGTGTCAGGTTAACTAAAATTTGGGTTTGGAAGCTGTGGGTAGATGGTCTCTGGTCAGGAGAAACGCTGGAGTGATGGATAGTGACTTGGATAACTTATAGAAGGTTTTTGTGTCAGGTTAACTAAAATTTGGGGTTGGAGGCTGCTGTAGAAGGTCTCTGGTCAGCTGGTCAGGGGGAAGGAGCAGGTGCTGCCCTGCTGGGTGTGTTCTGTCGCTTGTGTCGTGCCCGGGGCGCTCCAGTGCCGTACCTGCGGCGGGGGATGAGCAGGGGGAGCTGAATGAATCCCGGCCCGGCTCCTCTCCGAGGGGCTGGTTGCGATGTTCCCCACAGCGCTGCCGATTCCCTGGGAGCAGGGATCTCTTCCGAAGGCAGACATTGCCCTCTCCTGGAGCCTGCACGAAGCGTGGAAAGCGCCGTCCCCGGCGGTGCCAGCCTCCCAAAATCCATCCCTTTCCCCGCCGCGCCTTCGCCGCTTTTCAGCTCGGATGAGCCGCAGGAATTCGAAGGAAGGCGTCTGGTGAGAGAGCGGCTCTTTGGGGTGACAAAATGATTGAATTCCCAGTGTTGTCTTAGCAGAACTCCTCAAACAAGGGGCTCGTCTGCTGACTCACCAGCAGGGTTATTTTTAATGGAGCGGCGCTTCAAGCAACATTGTTTTTAGCAGAAAACAATCTGTTCATCTGCCTCCCTTCAGCAGATGCTTCGTGCCAGGGAATACTCAACTTATAAAAAGTTTAATAGGATCCTTGGGATCGTGGAGCATATGCACACTATAAATACCCTTCAGTTAAACAGGCTGGGCTTTGAAGCTCCACTTCATTTGGATGTTGTGCTGAATATTTGGCTTTCTTCTTTAGAATGAACTTTAACTGGTGGACTACAGCATTTGCTGTAGACTGTGTTAAGATCTCTTTCTGTGGGGGAAGGAAAAAAAATCTGCTATAGGGAAGAGAAGCGTTTAGAAGGTGATGACAATATTCCTCTGAAACATCTATTATTGAAACCTGCCAGGTTGTTTAACTTCTGAAGAACATGGGCTTGGTGAATAGCCTTCAATCAGCAGCTGAACAAAAGAACTGCTTTAACAGCAGCTTTTTGTACTGATAAGGGGGAAAATAGCACTTCAGCAGTTCCCTGAGTCTCCTGAGAAGCTGTGTCTGTTTTGTTCAGGATCTCTGGTACCAGGGATAGAAGTTTATTCTGATACAGTGGGATCTCACTGCTTTGCTCCGTTCTGGTTTGAAAATATCTGACATTTTCATACTCTCTTAAGCAGTGCAAAGTGAGTACTTGTAAAAACCTCCTCAGGCACTTTGGTACGGGAATTGCTTCTGTTAGAACAAAATGCCTCCACATCTGATCCTGCTCCAAGCAGCAGGAGAAGGGAGGGTGGGAGTAGAGCAGAAGCAACAAACCCTTTCATAACCACGTTTCTAATTTTGAGACCACCAAAAATAACCACGTTGAGGATGTGGTGAGATAGTCCTTGTACTGGACTAAGCTATTAAAAAAAACTCCAAACCAAGAAAATAAACAAACAAACCTGAAGCTGAGCTCCAGAGCCTTCTACCTTTGCATCCAGATGGATTTTAGTGTATTCTATTTGCTGCAAACCTCTCTCCTTGCACCATCCATCTGCAGGCACTGCACCTCCTAAAGGCAGGATTTTTGGCCAGCCACTTGCAGTATCATCATGCTGAATTTCTCTATCTCTAGCCAACTCGTTCACCTCTTAATCTATGAGGTTTCATGGTTTTATATACAGCAATTCTTTCTAAAATGGAGTCACAGATTTTTATTAACCTCTTGTAGCAAGGGTCATCATGAATGAATGGTGTTACATTATATGAGCTGAGTTGTTGCCACTGAAAACTTTGAAACCTTGCCCTAAATTTTACCCTTATCTAACACATTCACTGAACCCTTGAGATTTAAATAGACACACTCTATGCAACTAACTTTTATTTAGAAGCAAATTTTTAAACTGCATTTTTGCCATTTACAGGGGTCATTTTCATCTAGAAAGTGATCCCATGCAAGTTATAACAGGTTCCACTTTTTGCTTGTTTGTTTACCAGAATGCTTTGTAACCCTGTACAGGGAAATACTGCTTTAAATACTGTTTTAAATACTGGTTTCAGCTTTTTAAATCACTCTGGGCTGTGATATTTCAGGGTGGAAAGCACTGAGAAAAGGATGAGCTCCTGCCTAAAGCTTGGTCCTTTTCATCTTTTTATGTTTGTTTAAAAATTCCCACGTTGTTCATTTTGGTTTTGCACCTTTCCTGCCTCCACGAGGTTAGGATAGAGGTTGATCCTAAACCAGGCCTGGCGTTAATAGATTGTGTTCCCAAAATAAAACTTCTGGGCAATAACTGCTTGAAGAGCAACGAGAAATGGCGAAAGCTCTTAAGTTGTACCTGAAGTCATCCCAACACACATCAAGAGACGTGGCCTGAGGAAGGGAAGCCACATCCCATTAGCAAGAAGTGCTGGATGGGTTGTGGATCACCCGCGTGGGTTCGGATGTGAGCGCGAGGTGCTCACGGTGCCCGTGGAGATCCTGGGCCCCACCACAAATGTTTAACTGGAGCGAGGCAGCTCTCGTTAGCCAGTGAGTCAGGCTGCTATAAATAAACACCCCTCAGACTTGTGCCATATTGTCTCAGTGTCTGAAGGGAGCGGGTGAGAACTGACTCATTTTGGTGACTCACGGCAGAGCTGGCGCTGCGCTCGCGGGATCCATCTGCTGCAGGGCAGGGAGCAGGGCCCGGGCAGGAGCAGGGCCTGGGGGGTCTGCTGGGGTTCATTGGGAGCAGGGAATGTGGTTTTGGGGGGGCAGGGGATGCTGGGGTTCATCGGGAGCAGGGAATGTGGATTGGGGGGGGCAGGGGATGCTGGGGTTCACTGGGAGCAGGGAATGTGGATTGGGGCGGGCATGGGATGCTG
>VYXD01013157.1:186683-202586 GCA_013397195.1 Hylia prasina | reverse complement strand
GGAGCAGAGGATGCTGTGGTTTTCAGGAGCAGGAAATGCTGTTTTTTGGGAGCAGGGGATGCTGTGGTTTGTCAGGAGCAGGGAATGCTGTGGTTTTCAGGAGCAGAGGATGTGGTTTTTTTGGGAGCAGGCGATGCTGTGGTTTTTTGGGAGCAGGGGATGCTGTTGTTTGTCAGGAGCAGGGAATCCTGTGGTTTCCAGGAGCAGGGGATGTGATTTATCAGGAACAGGGAATGCTGTGATTTGTTGGGAGCAGGGGATGCTGTGGTTTGTTAGGAGCAGGGAATCCTGTGGTTTGTTAGGAGCAGGGCATGCTGTGGTTTATTATCTGCAGCACAGATCATTTCTGAGTGTGCTTTTGCCCTCACCATGAGTCGTTCCGTGGCCATCTGGCCCTTCCCAAGGTGCTGAACTCATCCCTTCACTTGCTACAGGAAGAATTAGGGTTGAAATCCATCCCCCTGAGAGGAGGAACCTGGGCTTCCCTGGGCCTTGGCAGTGCCTGTGGTGCCCCAGGCCAGCACGTGGGTTTTCCCACCAAGGCAGTTCCTGTTGTTAGAGCAGGGAGCCGATTCCTCTTTGACTGTGGCAAAGCAGAGCCTTTGCACTTTGAATCATTTTGCATTTTGTGCAGACCTGCTCCCTCGCCATGAATATATGTTACTGCAACATGACTATTCCTGGAACACACGCGGCCCTGGATTAAAATGCAGCCCTCTGTTTTTCCCACTTTATTATCATGGAATAACAATAGCACTGTAGGGAGTTCCAAGACTTATTATTTCACATATACTAACTTCCAGTTTAAATTAAAGACTAAAATCTGAACCACCTACATTAATAACTTGCCGCCATTCTATTTTTATTTTTGAAGCCTCCCTTATATCCATGCCTCTAATTATTCCTTCTGGCAATGAAGTGTTCACCAGACTTTGAGAAAGCAGAGATCAGCTCAGAGCTGCTGGCAAGCCTGTTGTGTTCTGCTTACGAGGGATGACTCACTCCTGGCATTTAAGTTTCCTCCTTTGCCAAAACCATCCTTGCCCAAGCTCAGGCAGGCAGAACGTTCAGCAGCTACCTCAGGTTTGATGGCAGGGCCTGTTATTTCTCCTTTTGCCTCTCTGCCCCAAACTGAGCAGGTTGTGCCTTCTCCCAGGGTGGAAGGCTGTGCTGCAGACAGCATTCAGCTCCCCTGTTGGTCTCACAGAGGAAATCCTGCTGTGACTTAGGGAGGACGGATGGAAATTTAGTCCCAACCCCAGCAAGAGAGAGAAAAGGTGTCGTGACAGATCACTAAGGAAATGACAGTATCATTAAGGTTGGAAAAAACCTCTAGGATCAATCCAGCCATTAACCCAAATTACTTACACTAAGCCAGGGTTTGAGCAGTGAGGCTTTGGGCTCTGCACCAAACACTCAGGAAAACTTCTCTTGCCTGCAACAGCTTGGGTTTGAGGCTGTAGGTTTAGATGTTTACTTAAAAACTAAAAAGATGCCTGTGTTACCCATGTCTATTAAACTCCAAACTGGGCTGAGAAGTTTTTCAGATGTAAAGCATTTATTGTGCCTAAGCTGACCCCATTGGCCTTGGCTGATGAAACTTTCTTTCCGTGTTTATTTGGGATTTTGTGTCCCAGTTCCTGCATCCCCCTCAGAGGAAGGACATGCAGTGCTCATTTAAAAGGAAAGCCTCACCTCTCCTCCTTTGCCATCCCTCTCAAGGCACGACCTTCATCCCTGTCCCCCTCTGCTGTAGCACTGAACAGGGGTTTTTGTAGGATTTCTCAGCTGCCTCGGGAGCTGCTGCCTTTGTTCTGCCCATGGATCTCTCCCAGCAGCCTTAGGAAATGCTGATTTTGTCCTATATAAGCAATCCACATGTATCTTTGTAATCTTCCTCGGCACAGAAAGATTTAGGCTGTCTTGCAGACGTTAAAAGTCCTTTGAGCTGAACATTCCCATCCTAAGTGTGTCAGCTCTCAGTTTGGGCCCGTCCAAAGGCAGAGGGATGTGCTGCTCTCACAAAACCTGCCCAGCCACTTTATTTCCTGAAATACAAGGCTAAATAGGAGGAATTTGTTTCTTTTTGTGTTTTCTCCATTTGTTTTTAGGCATAAAGAAAAACTGTCACTAAGAAATAGCTTTTTGATGAGGCTGAGGGGTGACATGTCTAGGAACCAGCTGGATAGTCCATCATAATTGTGCTAGCATTGTCAGAAAACTACTGCTGCTTGGTCTGATGTATTTGCAGCTACTTCTAGATTTTAATTTTGATTGCATTTTAAGTTAGGCTGAAATTAGGACTTTTCTGCAGCAAACATTACAAGAAGTGTCCAGTTTATTACTTAAACTAGAAGTGTCTAGTTTATTACTTAAGTAAATTGGAAGCCAATTAACTTTTCTTCCAGCAACAAAACTATTCTTTGAAACATCGTTTAATGCATTTTTAAAAAGAAGAAAACCCTGCCCTACTGTGGCTGGGATTAATAGGGATGATTTTCTGGAGGTCAGCTGAAATCCCCCAGCTCTGCAAGCAGAGCAGATTTACCTGCTGCAGCTCTGATGCTGTCCCCAGTGCCCAGGGGAAAAACCCCAAAGGCATTTATGTCTGCAAGTTACACCCCAATAATCTGCTTGGTAAAGTTCCTTTCAGCATTTTTATCAACGGGCCTTCAATCATCCTCCTCTGTGAGGAAGAAAAACACTGAACCTGCCGTGAAAAACAATTTTGTTGGGTCTTTGTTTTTGTTTTTTTTGCAAAGAGCAAGTGTGTGGGGCAAGGCTCTCAACATAATTGAGGATTTTAGAGAGAGATGAGAAGCAGTCGTTCGTTCACCCTCTCCTGGAATCACAGCTATTGACTCAAAGTGAGGCTGCTTAAGAAAACAGAAATATTTTTTTTTTCTTGTAAAGCAGAGTGGAACTTTGCAATGCTCTGTCCCAGAAGGTGAGTCCATTCGGATTTCCAAGACAGTCATGGATGAAAAATGCACCCAGGGTTGTTATTAACTTTTGAGATGCTCCTGTGGCTGAGGACTCACTGAGCTGGAAGCTCTTGGGAACAGGGAAGTATCAGAATATGATTAAAGAACTGTTCAGTGACCTTGGACAGCTCCAAGTTCCAACCTGCAACTGGAGCCCTTTGCTCAGGGGCTGTCCAGTGGCATCTTGAAAACCCCAAAGCTGAAGGGTTCATACCTGCCCCGGGGCTCTGTTCAAGTGCTGTGGCATCCGCACAGGGGAAAAAGGATTTTTAGTCAGGAATTCCCTGTCCCAGTCTGGCTTCTGTCCCAGTCCCCATCCTGAGTCACCTCCTCTCAGGTACCCCAAAGCTGCTGCTGCTGCCTCCAGGCCAAACAGCCCCAATTTCCCCCCTTTCTGTCCCATTCCGGGGGGTCTGTGACAGGTGGGGTCTGCTGGGCTAAACTGGCCTTGCCAAGCCTGAGATCTGCTCAGGAACTGCTGTTTTATCAAGACTTTTGTTCTGAGAGCCCATGTCAGAAACAAAGGCCAAGAACTTTGTATTTCCATTGCTTTTTAAAGTTCTTGCCGGGATTTTTGGTGAGGTTTTGTTTATTTGTTTGTTGTTTAATTTTTTTTTTTTCTGGTTTGTTGTTTAATAATAATAGATGGTGAAGTTGAGTACTTCTCTGATGTTTTGTGCATGGATTTTCAAATCACCAAACTGAAGGGTGTCCCCATGGTGTGGTCCCTGCTAAGGGTGTTCTCTGTGATCCACAACACAAACCTACAACAAATTGTTTCATAACCTGCTGTTGCATGTTCAGATATTTGCATGGGAAAGAGAGTAATTGCTTTAGACAAACTGCTGTTCAAGAAGCTTGTGGTTAGAATTCATTATAATATTTCTGTCGTTTCTGCTCCTGTGGAATTTTGCACTCTGTATAAGAATTGCTTTGAAAGTGTTTTTGTTTTGAATTTTCATGGCAAGTAGAATAACCATCACAGTAATATATTCTAATTGTGTTGTTAATTACGCCCTAAAAAAGTTCTGATGTGTACACTAAACTCAAAATTTGGTGTGCACTTTATATTTAATTCCCAAAATCCCTTCCTGTAGTACGTACTGTTGGCAGCTGCTGTGTGTGGAGGAGAATTGAAGTGGGATAAACACACAGCATTGCTCCTGTATTAATTATTCTGGCTTAGTATCAGAATTTCTGGCATTGTTTCAAGCCATTTCTGCATATAAAAGAATAATAAGAACAAGTTCTATGGCTCGACCCTGTAACTTTTCAAGTACCCACAAACTTTTCAAGCTGCTGCCCTTGGTTGAACTGCTCAACATCCCAAATTTCAGTTTGAAAGGGGGGAATCTGCTGCAGCTGTCCCATTTCTGGGGATTTAACAGCAGAGGCTCGCCACGAGCCGTCCTAATGGCTTGTGGCGCTCTGAAAGGTCATTTAAATCCCTTCAACATCCTTTTAATATTTACAACCAAAGAGAGGGCCGTGCAAGCAGGAATAAAAAAAGAGGTGCAGTGGATGGTGTACTAAAAAGACCTGAGGTGTGGATGTTTTCAGGGCGATTCTGGCAGAGCCCAGCCAGCATCCCCAAGGTCGGCGGGCTGAGGGGCTGGCCGTGCTCCAGGAGCAGCTGCTGGCCAGCAAGCAGAGCTGGCAAAGGGCACTCGAGGGGGTTTTGTGTGCACAAGAGCGTGTTCTGTGCTGCTCTGTGGGGCACAGAGCCTCCTGTGTGCAGGCTGGAGTGTGCTGGTGTCGCCGCGCCAGGCCTTGGCTCGGGGAGGTTTTGCAGGAGAAGGCCTTGAGAGCGCAGAGAGTTGGGTTTTTTCATCAGTTCTTTTCTTCATTGGCTCCTAATTCACCAGAATCTCATCTGCCTGGGCACGCTGGGGTTGTTCAGCCTGGAGAAGAGGAGGCTCAGGGGGGATCCTGTGGCTCTGCACAGCTCCCTGTCAGGAGGGGACAGGCCGGGCTCTGCTCCCAGGGAATGGGAGGACAAGAGGAAACAGCCTCAAATTGTGCCAGTGGGAGTTCAGGCTGAGATAAAACCTTGCACGTGGCCAGAATGGAATAAAGTAAATCTAAATGAAGATTTATCAAGTCTGAGGGTTGACCTGCAACTTCCCAGAGTGGCTTGATAACAGCGAGACAACTTCTCTGGACGTGCTTTGTAAAACAGAAGGTTTTAATAATGACAAAATAACAAACAGCATCAAACAAAGAAATGTGAGTTGAACACAGTGCAGAGAACACTCTTACACTGCTAAGGCAGCCCCAAAAAGCCCTTGAGCCCCTCTGTGCTGTCTTTTTAGTACTTGATGGTCTAGGTGGGCTATTTGGCATCTTGCCTAATGAAATGGGCAACAGGCTTTGAGGTTCATTTCCAAAGCCCAGTCAGTGCTCCTGTGCTGGCTCTGGGCCAGTTACAATGAGAAGGTTGTGGAAAATTCTAGTTTAGTTTAATTTCCTTACACGTTCAAAGGCAAAGCAAAACCTTTTTCCTTGTACAGAAACCCCTGCTGGGGTGTGGGGGTGCATTACTGCAGGGCTGGGTATCAGGGAACATTTCTTCACTGGGAGAGGAGTTAAACATTGGCACAGGCTGCCCAGGGCAGTGCTGGAATCCTCATCCCTGGAAGAGCTCAGGAAACCAGCAGATGTTGCACTGGGAGATGGGGTTTAGTGGGTGTGGGGTTTTTTGGTCAAAGGCTGGACTTCATCCTGGAGGTCTCTTCCTGCCCCCTAATTCTGTAGCAGAAGCTCCAGAGAACCAGCACCGATCTCTATGTGCTCAGTTTAGAACTAAACTTTCATTAAAATTATTAAACTGGAGAGTTCTGGTGGAAAAAATTGTGTTTCAGGTAGCGCTGGGAGTTGTGGTTTGCATGAAGACTTTATCCCAGTCATAGCTTGCATTGTAAAAATGAACAAAAGTTGGGGAAGAGCAAGAGAGTTGGCAAAGGGAATCCTCTACTAGAGAGGGAAAACCCAAAATATTCCAACAGTTACCACTGCACACAGTTCTGTGTAATTTGGAGCCTAAAGGGTATTTGTCACCCTGGTTTGAGGGTTTTTCTGGGCCTTCTGATTTGTCTTTCATGTTGGAGTCAGAATTTCTACTTTCCCACACTCTTACTATAAACAACAGCTCTGTTTTCCTAACTGTCCTTTGTTATTTACATGTTTTTAGGTAGGAGAAGAAAGTTGATTGCCAGTTGTCTTCACACTGTGGTTTGGGCGGTGGGATTTCATCCTCCAGTCCACAGGCACTTTTGGAAATGTATAAAATTGAGTTTTGTAAATAAACTTGGTTTTTTCCTGCTTTGCTCATCACCGTTACATGTTGTGGCAGGCATTAGTGAATTTAAATAACTTTTTAAAAAAAATGCATTAGTGCAGAAATGCTGGTGGAGAGAAACTTTTAGGCTCGAGTGCCTTTGTGTTTGAGCTGTGTGAAGCACGGGCTGTGGTGTCCCCACTCCCTCTGAAGGACAGGAGGAGCTCTGTGTGTGGGTCTGTGTCCCCCACAGGAGCCTGGGATGTGGGATGTGGGATGTGGGATGTGGGGGGAAGCTCTTTGGATGGGTGTCTCAAAGCAGGGTGCTGTGGGTTTGTTGTTGCAGCTCTGAGCAGCACGTGCTGAGGCACATGTTGTTTGGATTCTGGTGTTCAGCTGACTCATCCCAAATCACTCTGGCTGCAGGAGAATGCAGGCACTGACAGTGTACATTGAATATCGGTGCTTTGGAGTGTTTTAGGCAGTACAGGTGGGGTTTTTTACACTTCTGTTGTCTTAGAACTGGCAAAAAGTTCCCGTCTTAAATCTGCCATAATTCTGCAGCTTCAGCTGTGGGGAATATCTGGAATATTCTCACCTGTTACCTGCTTTTTCTACAGGCAACAGGTGAGAATATTCCAGATGCTTTTCCATGTGCAGCTGCTCCAGAGCTTTTCCTGCCCATCCCACAGGTTCTGTATGTGTCACGTATTGACTGACAGGGTTTTTCTCCCGAGAAATCCCCTTGGGATATCCCACTGCCCTCCTTCTGTAAGTTACAATTTCAGGTGCAGCCTTGCTGTGAGCTGTTCTCCTCCTGCATCCCTCCAGTTCTGAAATTCCCTCCTCATTGCCCAGAGGAGCTCTGGCTGCCCCTGCATCCCTGGAAGTGTCCAAGGCCAGGTTGGAGCCCTCTGGGACACTGACAGTGCCACTGCCCACGGTGGAACTGGGTGGGCTTTAAGGTCCCTTCCAACCCAAACCATCCTGTGATTATTCCTCTGAATTGTTCATATTTGGAATTACTGACTTGATGACCCCACGTCAGCAAACTGGTGCCGCTCCGTGTTTCAGGAGCTGCTGAACATTTCAGAAAATCCCTTTGCTGACCTTCCTCTAAGCATAAAATACGTTTTAAAAACAAATACAGCAAATGCAGGGCTCAGACGTGTCCCTTGGGCCATGGGGACCAGGTGACTCGAGACCTCAGCTGGGATTTCTTTATCTCATCCTCATATTCTCCCATAAGCTCGCAGGGAATTTAAATTCCATGAAAACTTCCTGCTCCAGTCAGCACTGCACCCGTGGAACATCCAGCTGGGGTTTGGTTTATATTCACCCCGTGGGGAGAGGTGGCACTGGTGTCTGCATCAACATATTGACAGATTTATTGACATCAGTTGTCTTCAGTCTTGCCTGTTTAATTAATAAAATCGATCTGCTGAACATCCAGCTAATAATTCTGGCGCAAATATTCCAGCTAGTCTTGTTACTAAAATGGAGTTTCAGCCTCCTATTGTGGAATCTGCCATGAGTCTGGTTGCCAAAATAATTTAATGATCGTTAATTCGTGATTTTTTGCTTCATCTAAAATGCTTAAGCTGGATTTTTATTGCAACAATTAAGGACAAAATAGTTAAAATGCCTTCACAGAAAATAAATGCAAGGGAATAATCATAAAATCCCAGCTTATTTTTATGTAGAAAAGATGAAACAAATAAATTTAATGTCGGTGCGTTATGTAAGACCCATTGAACAGCAGCTGCAGCCCGAGTTTAAAGCTAGGAATAAAACACATGATTAATATGCACCAAGGATGTAGGAAACACTTCTGAACTTCTTTTATCCATTTGCAGCCCAGTTGACTGCTTTTCTGCCTTAGCTAGTTGTTGGGTAAAATGACTTTGTAATTCGGGGTTAGGTCAGAAAAACACATTAAAGGATAAAAACATCTGCAGTGGCAGCGGCACGTGGCGTCCTGGGCTGGAGACTTCTTCCCTCACCTCTTCTGCAGTGATTAATCTGCCCATTAATCTGCTCCTGTTTGTAAAAGCTCTGCTGGTGGCTGGCATGCCTTCCCCTGGAGACCAGAGGATGAGCAGGTGCTAATTACCCCCTGCTCATTAGGGTTTCTGTTGCTGCTGGACCTTTTTTTTTTGCTGTCCCTGCATCACCTCGCAGCAGAAAGGCCCGTGCAGGAGGATCCGTCCTGGATTTTGTGTTTTCTGCTCCATTATCCAGAGGATGAAGGAAAGAATCTCAACAAATGTTTTGGACTTTAGCGATGAACAGGGGAAGGAATATATATCAAATTAAGCCAAGCAATTCAAAACCTTTCCCAGGCTTGCAGAAGCAGGATTGCTTCCTGCCACAACACGACAGGAAAGAACTTCACCAGGGCACGGTGATGAGCAAAGCAGGAAAAACGCGAGTTTATTTACAAAACTCAATTTTATACATTCCCAAAGGTGCCTGTGGGTTGGAGGATGAAATCCTACCTCCCAAACCACAGCGTCAAGACAACTGTCAATCAACTTTTTTCTTCTACTTAAAAATATGTAAATAACAAAGGACAGTTAGGAAAATAAAGCTGTTGTTTATAGTAAAAGTGTGGGAAAGTAAGAATTCTGACTCCAATATGAAAGGCAAATCAGAAGGCCCAGAGAAATCCTCAAACCAGGGTGACAGGTTCCCAAGCCCCCATTGCAGGGTTTTACAGCAGCCAGGTGCCCACGGGTCACTCAGGCACAAACCCTGTCCTGCCTCCTTGTCCACGCTGCTCCCGGGCTGTGCTCCAGGGATTCCTGCTGCTGCTGGCACTGCCTGTGTCTGGAGTAGTCCAGCCCTGGGCTTTTCCTCAACATTTTGTTGTTCAGTCCTGCACAAACTGTGAGTTTTATAGGCTTCTTCTGTATTTTGGTGTTTTCAGGGAATCCCAGACTGGTTTGGGTTGGAAAGGATCTTAAAGCCCATCTTGTTCCACCTCCTGCCATCACTAGGGGACCAAATATCTTGGAGAAAACAGATCTATGGGTGCCTTAAGTTTAGGATAGTTCAGGTGTTACCCATTGAAGGCTCAGGAGTGTACTAAGGGCCTCCAGAATGTTTAATATTTTACCTTGAAATGTACCAGTTGCTTAATTGAGAGCTAAGAGGTGATCCTTTCTCCAGAGTCGCAAAGGAGCTTGAGGAGCTTGGATGACCAGGACCAGGGCAAGACTGCACAAACCAAAAAGGACTCTTGAGAGCTGTCACATAAAACCTTACCAGAGAAAATTCTTAAGGTGATCAATACAAAGCATTCCAGCATTTTCAGTGGAAGTTTGTGTTAGGGCTGACTGAAGGCTGCAGAATTATTTGAATTTGGGTGGGAAAGATTTTTATTTTTTCAAGGCTTCCTTTTAAAAGCTGTTGTTCTGCGTGGTGGGAGGAGGTGTAAATACTTGTTTAGAGCCTTGTTTTAGCAGAGTGTAGCTTAAAAGGAAGCAGTTTGTTACTTGGAGCTCAAGCTGTTTAGCAGAAAACAAGGGATGTTTTAATAGTAATGTCAGGGTACTAGTTGGGAAAGGATTTATTGTGAGTGGTTACACACAGATTTTTCCCACAACTCTAACTGCTGCCAGCATTCTGTAATACTTGCAAGGGATTTTTGTGTGTGTGATGAGAGACAGTCAAGTTAATTCAGCAGCTACTGAAATGATGCTTAGCTGAGGCCTCATTTTGGTCCAGAAGTAGATTTAATAACTGCTTCTAACTATATTAAGGGTAAATGGAAAGTAGGTAAGATATGATATAGTAGATAAATGCATTTAGCATGTACATAAAGCTCAGAACACACAGGGATAAAATCCTTGCAGAGGAAATTCAACACAAGCAAATGTGTATCAACTCATCAGTAACAACCAAGCTGAAAATAAGAAACAGCTTCCAGTGAAAGCTTTGGGGCATCCTGCTAAAATAAACAGTAGGAAAAAATTATTGAGAGGCTTCAGACAGAACTGAAAACGCTCACAAGAAACATTTCAAAATGTGATTGAAAATGAAACCACTGTACTGTGGCCTGAGACACTTTTGGCAGTTCTTCTACAGCTGGTTTTGCTTTGAGCTTCAATATTTGGTCAGCTCAGTAATGGCCAGTGAGTGTTCTGTGGAGGGGCAGGGGAGGGAGCACAGAGATCCTTCCCATCACATCCCAACAGCAGCATCTCCAGGGGCTCTCACTCTGGCCCTGAGACACGTTTTGTGCATTAGGAGTGCCCAGAGAAATGAAGAGTGTATGATTACATAATTGGGGATCAGGAGCCAGCCTTGATGAGGAGGGGCCATGGATGTGATTTGGATCCCCGTGGTGGCCTCAGGAGCTGGCTGGAGCCCCCACAGGACATCAGACATGGAATCATGGAATGGTTTGGGCTGGAAGGGACAGTAAAGCCCATCCAGTCCCAGCCCCTGGGCAGGGACAGCTTTCACCAGGCCAGGTTGCTCCAGGACATAGCCCAGTCTCGGGTGGGAGAGTGAATATGTGAGAGTTTTTAGCCTGTAATGGAAGTTTTTCCTGTAAAAATGGTCTCTGAAGGTGCTTGTGTGAACACCGTGGTGTCAGCTTTGTATCCTGTGTGTGTCCATCCAGCCACTTTTGCTTCCTCAACTCAAAATAACAAAGTCTGGGGGCTGTGTCGGGACCAGGCAGGGTAAAGTTTTAGTTTGGGATGAGCAAAGCAGGAGTAGGGAGAAGGAGCTGAGCCTTCACCTTGTGTTTGAGGGGATGGTCTGAGACCTGCTGGGCAGGGACAGGGATGTGTCCTTTGTCCCCCTCACCCTGAAATTCAGCACAAACTGCCTTAGCTCTGGTTTTCTAGAACGAATCAATAACATAATCAACACGAAAATGTTTCATAATAAGCATGAAAATGCAATAACTGGTAACAAATGGCTTTGCTTGATAGTCTGTCTCAAAACCTTGGAGATAAATTCAGGCCCTCATTCAAAACAAACGACGTGCCGTGTTCAGTATTGCTCAGGTGATCTGTTTATTCCTCACAGCCAGGGGGAGAACAGGAATCTCAGCAGAGAGAACTGGGTTTTGGGGACAGCTGGTTGTGTGGCTGTGCAGGTCACTGATGCTGGCAGGTTGTCAGTGCTCAGAGCACTTGCACCACTGGACATTCACTGTGACAGCCCCTCTGTGCTGAGGCCCAGGGAGTTCTTCCCAGGCACTTCATGGCATCAGAGTCCTTGTCTTCAGTACTTTTGGGTTGTGCAGTGGTTAGGATAATGACTTGGGCACTTTATGTCCAGTTCTTTTCACACAGTGACATCAAGTGACTGTACAAGAGTCTTGCTGAGCTGACTTTGTAGTGCCAGGGAGGACTCGGCTCCCGTGTCCCCAGTTCTGCCCTACTTACTGCATTTTTCTGCTAAAGAAAAGCCTTTTTTAGGTTAAAAGCTAAGGCTAAACAGCCTGTGCAGTCACTGACTCCTCACTTTGTAGTATTCAATCGATGGTGAAACATTTGAGTTCATTCTGCTAAGACACAGACGTGGGCAGACTTTATCCCACACTTACTCATCAGCCCAACTCCCATTGTTCCAGGGGAGAGCTGAGGGAGACTGAGCTGAAGATATCTTGGCTAAGCCAGTGTTTAACAGAATTTATGCAGATGAGTCTGTTATCTTGAATAAAACTGTGGAGCTTAGGTGAGTTGGGAGCCAGATAGTTGTATCAGACGCATCAAGCCAAAAACCAGAACAGAACTGAAAGCTTGTCCCAAACACTTTCAATGCCACGCACTGAAAAGTTTCCTGTTATCCTGTCCTCCTTGATCTGGATGGATTATCATCCAGGGAGCACCTTTCCGAATACCTGGGGAAGCCATTCCTCACTTTTCATTGGACCTGGGCACTGTCAGACATCTGCAGAACCTGGAATTAAGAGCAGAAGAATGCACCAGGCTGCCAAGGCTGTATATTCTCTTCCTCATATCCTGTTGGTGATTGAGCTCCTTGACCTTGCAGTAGCTTGGAAAGCTGTTTTATGGGATTCTTTATGGAATGGTGTTGTTTGCTCAGCAGGCATTTATCATTGCTGTGATGTGCTGGTGGCTGTGACGTGCAAGTTCAGGACACACAAGCACCTCTTGAAATTGTACTTTTCCAGTGCTTTGTGTTTGGTATCTGCTAAAAATGAAGCAGTATTTGAATCACTATAAAGCTTTCCTGGAAGCCAAGATACCTTTAGGCTGTGCAGCAGGAAAAAAAACCCCACTCATCTAAATCTGTATTTCTCTGAATTATCTTAATTTGTGCAAAAGATAATTCCATTTCCAAAGCTGACAGATACCTGTGATCGTGTCAGGGTAGCACATCCGTGTTTAAGGTGTGGATGCTCCAGGCCAGGCCCCTCCAGTGTGGCATGGGGACACTTTGCTCAGGAGCCTGACCCCTGCCATGAGCCCATGTAGGCTGGAATTAGAGGATCAAGCTCCCAGGGAAGGTTTTGGGAGCTGTATCAGCAAAGAGATTTGGGGATGGCCAAATTGGGCAGGCTGGATTCCCTGGAGCTCACTCTGTGGGTGGGGCAGTGCCACATCAAGTGGGTATTTATTTACTTGTAGTTTTCGTGTGATGAATCCTGCTGGAGCACCTGTTGATGCTGGATCCAAGCCCTACAGGCCAGGGAATGGGGGAAATGGGGAATTTGGGGGCTTGGCTGCCCCTCTGGTCTCTAATTGCTTTCCACAGCACCAGCAGATGCTGATGCGACTTGAGGGCTGTGGCTGCTCTGAGAATTCTACAAATTATCACCAAATTTGCTTTTGTAAACCAAAGTGCACCTCTGCTAGACAGAATCATGGAATCAGGGACTGGCTTGGGTTGGAAAGGACCTTAAAAATCACCTTGTTCAAACCCCTGAAACAAGGGACATCTCCCGCTGTCCCAGGCTGCTCCAGCCTGGCCTTGGGCACTGCCAGGGATCCAGGGGCAGCCACAGCTGCTCTGGGCACCCTGTGCCAGCCCTGCCCACCCTCACAGGGAACAGTTCCTGCCCAAAATCCCATCTAACCCTGCCCTCTGTCAGTCTGAAGCCATTCCTCTTTGTCCTGTCACTCCAGGCCCTTTAAAAACAGTTCCTCTCCATCTTCCCTGTTGGCTCCTTCAGGTGCAGTGAGGCTGCAATTAGTTCATCCCTAATTCATTTGTAAATCAGTTTGGACCAAAGATCTGCCTCCCCCATTTTTTATTTTATATTTTCTTTAAGTTTTGCAGCATCTTTGGCAGTTCCTGCTCCCCTTGAGCCCCAGGAGCTGCGTAGGTGCATCAGCAGGATTGAGGACTGGCACTTCCCCTGTCCCTCTGGAAATGGGACAACTGGCCATGGAGCTGATCCCTTGGCCATGGCAACTGAGCTGCCCTCATCAGCGTGTTCTGGTGTATGTTTAACTTAATAATGTGAGCAGATGGTCATTATATTGATTCATGAAGGAAGGGAGGCAGCTTGGCTTGGGAGCGTCAGGGCTGAGCGCTGAGCATCAGAGCCGGGCAGCGTGCAGGGGAGGAGAGGAGAAAAGCACATTGTTGTGCTCTCTGGGGTCTCTTGGTTTAGTTTTTTCCTTTGGTTTTCTCTTTTACAAAGTGCCACCGAATCAAATCAAGTCGAGGTGACTCATCAGGCCTGGAGAAATGATAATTTCTCTGGAGAGGAGGCTCGTGGAGCACAAGCAGGATGGTGCTGAAGTGTTTGCACCACTGCTGGTGCTAAAAAGGGGGGAGACGGGGAGGCAGTCGCCTGTAGAGTTGTGAAACTTTTCACTCTGCTGTTGCTATTAGACATGACAGCTCTTCTGCAGGGAAAAGGTAACACTGGAGTAATAATTCTTCAGTATTTTTTTTTTTTTTTGCAAAGAGCAACTTTGTTTAAACCTCTTCCCATGCAGTGGGATATAACTAGAGATGGAAGACAGAAACTGATTGTATAAAATATTCATCCACTCGCCTCGTTAGCCAAACTGGGAAGTTCACAAACCCCCAGCCTGCAGCAGCTCACAGGAACAGCTTGATTTGCTTCTTAATTCTGCGATTTTCACAGCAGAAACGCCGTATACAGAGGAATATTCTCCTGAGCAAGAGCTTAATCTCCTGTTTAGGTTGCTGTTTCTCCTAGTTGCTGATTAGCTTTGCTGTCTTATCAGTTTATGTCATAGTATGTGACTATAAATTGACTTTGCAGTGAGGAGGGAATACGTTCATCTTCACAGATGCTGCTGTTTCCATGGAGATAAAAGGACCAATGGCCTTTTCTTGGTTTGGACTGTACTACAGTGAGCAGGCAGAGATGGTGCATTCGAAAATGCAACATTTGGTGCTTTGATATTTCCGTCTAAATATCAAATGAGAAAGCATATTGTTTCCTCTCGGTGATGAAGTTGAATAATAAATACAGCTTTGGGACTTTTTCTGGGAGCAGCGAGCGAGCCCACCAGGAATGTGAGGACAGCGTGGCTGGTTTGTGCCTGCTAAACCTCCTCTCTGGGAAAAACCTTTTGGCTTTGCAAAATATAACCCTGTAGAGCCTTTGGGTTTATCTGATGCAGTGTTTGATGCTGGTTACATCACCAGCTTACTTATCCGTGATGTTCCACCGTGGCTGAGCCTGAATGAGCGTGCAAAAGCTGTGAATGTGATTTTTTTTTTTTTACATTTTTTTTTTCCTTGAGAAAGAGCTTTGCTACCTCAGATTGCGTGAAAGAAAATAGAAGTACCAAGGCCACCCCCCATTCAAGGATGGCTTGCAGAAGGTGTTATTTGTGAGTACCTTTTCCTTCCTCATCTGTCGTCACGTCTCTGAAATCTGTGTTGAGGATTCCAGAAGTGGGAGTAGTGATCAGTTTATTGTTGGGTAGGTTTCTTTCCATGAACCATTTTTAGGGTGTTACCTTTTTCAGCAGATGGATGCTCTGGGTATTAAAGCTGTTTAGATGATGATGATGATGATGATTGTGCATAGGGGTATTTAAAAATACAGCGTGATAAAGTGAGTAGTCTATGTTTAGCAGGGAAAAAAAAACCAGGAAACTCTTTCACTTTGCATCCGAGCAGCAATGCAGGGTGCCAGGAATTCTGTCTGTGACGAGCCAGGGCTCCCTCTTCCATTTTGTTGGAATGCTTTGTCATATTAAAGTGCAATCTGTCTTTTCAGTGCAGAAACACAAACAGCAGGACGGGCAGTGCAGCCTTGAGCCGCGTCGTACCGAGCGGGCGAAACGTCGCCGCGGTTTTGTTGTTACGTTTGTGCTGGTGACGGGCAGAAAGGTGCAGCCACTGATGGTTGTTCCCTGGAGCTGTGTCTGCAGGGCTGGGGTCAGACACAGGAGGTGGTTCTGCTGTGGGCTGAGGAGCCCCTGCTGGGAGCTGAGCCCGGGGCTCGGGGCTCAGGGCTCAGGGCTCAGCCACACTGGAGGGTGATGCAGGTGCCGGGAGGGATGGGGCACACAGGGGGTTTGCCCCAAAATGGGACCAAACCAGGCGAGGAGGGATGGGAACACTCAAAGGATTTGCCCCAAAATGGGACCAAACCAGGCAGGGGTGGAGGGATGGAGCACACAGGGTTTGCCTCAAACTGGGACCAAACCAGGCAGGGATGGA
>VYXD01013157.1:167919-186584 GCA_013397195.1 Hylia prasina | reverse complement strand
CCAAACTGGGACCAAACCAGGCAAGGAGGGATGGGAACACTCAAAGGATTTGCCCCAAAATGGAACCAAACCAGGCAAGGATGGATGGATGGATGGGAACACGGGGGTTTGCTCCAAACTAGGACCAAACCAGGCCCTTGGAATTGTCCTCACTCCCAGTCAGGGGTTTGGACTGGCTGCGCCTCTGTTTGCAGTTCTGAACCCTGGTTAACTATCTGCTCCCTTTAGGGTTAAATTTGGGGTTTCCAGAGGATCCTGCCTGAAACACATGTAATTGTCATCCCCAGCCTTTTCCAGTTATTTCAGCAGTGCCTCTGAGTGCCCTGATTTGAGTAAATCTGCTCCATGTCCAGCAGCACCATCCAGGCACAGGCAGAGTAAATAAAACCATTCAAAGCCAAACTCCTCAAAGAGAACAACAGAAGAATATTAGAATCTATCATAAAGCTTTCTTTAGCTTTTTGTGTTGTGCTGAAGGGGTGAGTGGTTAAGGTGAAATGTTTTAAAATTGAAATAAATGCGGAGCCCTTTGAAAATAAATAACTTCCTTTTTGTAGGAAGTTGAAATAAGAAAAGCAAACTTGGGGAACAGGTTGCAGCCTTCCAGGTGTGCATGGATCAGCTTGAAACGTCCTGCTGAGTGTTTATCCATGGGGGAATAGTCCTGGTCATGTTGGAGTCCATTTTAATTTGGGTCCTGGGATTTGGGGATTCTGTAACTCCCAGCAGGGGATGGATTTCATGCAGTGCTTACCATGTGGGGGTAAGGGATATTTAACCCCTGCAAGTTGCTGTCTATAACAGCGAGGTTGCAATCTTATTTACAGACCCACCTTGTGCAGGGTTTTGCTGTTTTGCTGCTGGCACCTTTGGCATGTTGTACCCACCTCAGCACGCTGCTGTAGAAAACAAAATGTGGATTTCTGCCTCCTACTCTTAATTCTGTGCTTTAACTCCTGTGTAAGAGAGCTGATGCTGATTGTTGGAAAGAGGAAAATGTACACTGGGATTGGGTTTTTTTAAGAGCTTGCTCTTAAGAACATATGGACATAGAAAATCTTCATGTTCTTTAAAACTAATGGGTTCTCAACACTGAAAATGTTAAACTGTTATACACCAGTTCTTCAATGCTTGAGTAAGTTTTCAGTGAAACCTTACATATAATAACTCTTGTTAATAACTCAATGTTCTTGTAATATATATATGCCAAAGATCTTTGCCATTGAAAGTATCTTTTATTAGGTAAAAATATCTTTTTCTTCTTGAAGTGTAGAAAGTCTGGTTGTTGCTGTTCTAAAAAAAGCTGAAAAACAATGTCACACCACTTGGATTAGTGAAAGCATTTTTTTCAGCTGCTGCTGCACTGAATAGAACATATGTCACTGGAGCATTGTTTTAAATAACAGGATTTGCCTTGCTGTAAATCTCTCACACTGTATCTGGGTAATTTCATTCTTTGTGCTTTGCTATTTTGCCTCTTTCATCAGCTGCAAATCCAATATGTATAACTGGCACTGCTCAGCTTTGGGTTTGCCATGGTTGTCGCTCTGTGAGATCCTAAATGTGGCTGTGTTCTGGACTGGGGCCTGATGCAATGGTGTGGGACATACAGAAGAGATGTGGGGAATATATCCGCTCTCTGATTTAATCTAAAAGATATTTTCCTTCCCTCAGGTCTCCTTGCTCTTAATTCCTGGTGTTTGGACTGTGTGGGGTCTTCCCTAGAGCTTGTGACAGCTCCCAGTGAGCACAACTGACACAAGTGCATCTTACAGGTCCTGTGAATTATCCTGCATCACCCTGCACCACAGATGGGGCTCTAGAAAGACTGAAAAGGAAACTTTTTTAATTACAAGCGTCTGCATATTACTAGTGTTAATTAAATTCACCCTAGTTCCAGCTAACCCAGGACTGGGGGCTGTGCAGGGATGCAGAAGGATCCCTCCTGCCTGCTTGTGTAGGCTGGCACTGCGTCTTCATGAAAGCAAAACAAAAAAAAAAGTTTATAATAATTGTTTATAATTCTCTGTGATGCTAACAAGTGTTGTGTTCTAGGATGGGACAAAATAATGGCTGGTCCTTGTTTAGTATTCCGGGCCCGTGGTGGTTCCATTCTCCCAGGGGATGGTAATTATTTGCAGGCCCTTTGATGGAGGAGAGGTCAGTGAGAGTGTGCCTGATGATTCCATTGAAAAATCCAGCTGTGGGCACTTGAGTTGGGAATACACAAAGGGAAGCATTATTCCAAACAAGAACTCCCAGTCTGCATTTCTGCTGCGCCGTGTACAAATGCTGCTATTAAATCATTTTGATGACAGCCAGATCTGATGAATGCTGGAACAAAACTCAGTTGTCTGAACTCTGGACTGCGTGTGCTGCTGGTTGGGAACTGCAGGTTTTATTGAGCATCCTTGTAGCTGGTGAAAGCAGCTTTCATTTCTGTGGAGAGGAAATGGAATTCTAGAACGCTTTTTAACCAGGTTCTGACTATTGCAGGGAAGGGGAGGCAGAAATGGAAGGAGGGAGATGCCAGCAGAGCAGCTCTGCAACATATGGCTGTGCTGTTGGTGAGATGTGGGTGAGCCTTCTGACTCTCAGGCTCTGTGCAGAGTTAATTCCACTGGTGTTTGCCTGCCAGGAGCTGCCCTGTTGCCTCCCTGGGGTTTGGTGGCCAAGAAGCTGTGCCCTTCATTTTGTGCACGGGGCATGAAGGAGGTGAAGGGGGGAGTTGTGGTTCTCCTGCAGTGTGTGCTGGTCTCTGCTGGGAACTCTAAGGTTGTTGTGTATGCAACCAGAAAAGCAGCATTTAATGTTGGGGGGGTTGCCATCCAAAAGAGTGAAATTAATTCATAATAATAACACTGAAAAAAACCCATCACTTTTCTGTGTGCCACCGCAGCCTCTCCTTGAGGTGCTTGGCTGCAGAGTGCTGGACAGACAGTGGGGTGAAATGAATAGGGAAAAAAATAAGAAAAGGTTTTTCAGTGCTGCTTCAAAAGCCAAAATTGTGCTGCCCTGTGTGTTTTGGGTAGAGAGCAGCAGGAATTTGTCCTTGGAAATGGGAATGTGTCATGTGCTCATCACCTTGAAGTGGCCACAGACAGCTGCACTCACACCTGGGCTGGGACAACGGGAGCTGCCAGGAAAAGCTTCCTGCTGCTTTCTCTGCTCTCCCAAATGTTGTCCTTTGGCCTGGGTCAGGGTTTTCGTTCTGGAAGCCCTTCTAGCAGGTTAATAACCTTGTTAATTAGCAAGCATTTAGCTGGAGTTGACATGAGTCTGTATTATTATGACTTTTACTGTTCATTGCCTCTTTGGATATCCTTTTGATTGTATTTCAAATGTTGTTCATAATGAAAGTAATGGTTGGATTTATTAAACAAGAACAGGACAGACTTCATTAGTTTTTAACTACAGTCTTTTCTAATCTCAGCTGTTGCCATAACTCTGGGTCGACATGAGAAAGAAAATTTCATCTTGGAAAAATAACAGGATAAACCACTGGGAAATGCAAATATTCCTTTTAATAGTTCCAATCAAACAAACCATTCTGGGCTACCTCAGCTGACATGGAGTGCATGGGCTGAAGCAGGGGATGGATTTGTCTGCCCCTGCTGCTGTTCCCAGGCTGATTTTGGAAGGGTGGGTGCACACACAGGACAGCTGCCTGTGCTGGGATGGTTTTTTTCCACGTGCTCATTTCAACATGCACTTTATGGAAAAAGGTGCCAGAAGAAAGGGATGAATCGTGGCAGATGGAGGGGAACAGATTGTTGTTTCAGAGCAGGGGAGGAATGGTGAATGGGAGAGGGCAGCAGCAAAGGGCAGGGGAGGTTCTGAGCAGCTCCTCTCATCATTAACTCCAGCTGTGCTCCTTCCAGCTGTGCTCCTGCTCCAGCTTCCCTCGGTCTCAGGGTTTCTGTTTGGAAGCTCTCGTGGCACGAAGCTCTCAGGCAGTGATGGTTTGATAATTCTGACCCCCTCACAGGTTTGCACCTGCTGAAAATGCAACAGCAGCAGAGTAAGTGAGGGTGGGTGGATGTCCTGTGCAGGGAGAGGGGACAGGCTGCCTCCAGGCTCCCAGTCCTGCCAGGAGCATCTGCTGGCTCTGGGCAGGTTGTGACAGCACAGGATAACCTGTTAGAGCAAAAGCAATTCCAGGTTACTGGCCTCGTGTGCTGCTCTCCCAGGTTGTTTAAAAGCCAATATTGAGAAAATTGTCTGCTGAGTTTGGGAAGCTTGTTGGGGATTGCAAGAGAAAATGAAAGAGAAAATAAAAATAGTTGTGGCTTTCTGTGATGACCAGTAATTGATTTCTTTTTATTTGTCCATCTGAGCAAGGCTCTAAAACCAGAAGATCAACAGGAATGGTCATTTCTGTTTGCTGATGGACAGGAAAGAGCTGATGAAATGAGTGGACTCTAATGGCAAACAAAGTGGGATTTACACAGGAGTGAGAGGCACAGCCACACCTGCCCGGGGTCCGTGTGCTCCACCAGGAGCTGGGTTTCTCCTCTTCTCTTGGGGAATGAGATGTCAGGGGTTTGGGTCAGGTTTGGCTCTGGTTTTACTGCCAGGCTCGCCTGCTCTCACAAGAACCTCGTGTAGGATTCACAAGGGGAGAGCTGGAGGAGCTTGGCCTGGAAGTGGGAATTGGCCAAACTGGGATGATGCAGAAATGGGCCAGAAACTGAAATTACCAGAAGGAACATCTGTCACCTCAGTCATTTGTCTTGTGCTGGTGCTGAAGTACCTGTGCTCCCTCTGCAATCCTAAATCATCCTTTGAAGAACATCAGCTACAGATGTGGAATCTGTAATCTTCACAGGGCTGAGGATCTGTGAGACTGTGAACGGGAGAAGTGATTAATTCTCCTCCAAATGACTGAAATGGATTTCTTCTGATCTCTTTAGGTGTTAGGAATTAATAAATGAATTCTAGCTTGAATGCAAACTTGTGTTGAAGGCTGATTGCAACATATAGCTATGAAGTTTAAAAAATAATTAAAACTCCAACCAGACCAAAGGAAAACAAAGTGACTGGAACCTTAAACATTCTCTGGTGCATTGCTCAGGGGTAAATGATTACAAGTGCTGTTTTGGCAGGGGATTGAAGGCACAAAACTCCACGTATGAATCTTAAATTGCATCAGCAGATTTACCCCATTGCTTTGGGCAGAATTAGCATTACTCAGAGGCTGCAGAGCCTCAGCCTTGCCAGGCTGACAACACTCAGTGAGATCTGGAGGAACCCAAACAGAGTTAAGCTATTCCTGGATTTTCAGATTCAGAGCAGAGCCCAGACCTGGTGTTTGCTCTGTCTGTGGTGGGACAGGGATCCCTCGGAGGATCCAGCCCGGTGTGTTGGACAGCAGTGACCTGGTGGCACCTCAGTGCCAGCCTGCAGCTGCCCCCCGTGACAGTGAGGGGACCCCTGGCAGTGCCCACCTGCTGCCTGTGGTGTTTCTGCTGCACCTTGGAACAGGAGCTCGGGGCAGGTGAGCTCCTGAGCCCAGCCCTGTGCCACAGGTGAGTGCAGACCCTAACAAGAGCACGGGGAGAGCTTCCTCCTGTGCTCCTCAGGTTCTTTGGGAAGCTGGGAAGGTCAGAGTAGGACAGATTCACGGAGCCTTGCGGGCAGGATCGTTTTGGAAGAGCCAGGAGCAAGCTCTGTTCAAAAGGCTTTGTAGAGCAGAGCTGAATCCAGAGGGATTCTTCCACATCTTTTCATATTTCACTGGTTAATTCTCTGAAGAAAGAGAGATTTGTGTGGGAAAAGAAAACAGTGGTGGGAATGGAATCTGGAACGCTCTCCTAATGATTTCCTTCATTTCCTTCTTTTGCTTCTGCTGGAAAAAAAACCCCAAGGCAGGAGGCAGCAGTTCCCCTGCCCAGTGTGAGCCTCGTGCCCTGCACTCACAGCCTGCCCAGAGTGGCACTCTGTGTGTTTTCCTGTCACAAAGCCCAGCTTTGGCGTGTCCTGGCTGCTTTCATATGGCCCATCAATGCTCTCAGTGCCGCTCTCCATCACTCTTTTGAACTCCTCTGTGTTTTCCAAGGGGTTTGGAGGTGCCCCCATGAGTACCTGTGCCCTGTGAGGTGTTAGCAGGGTCCGTCCACGCTGGGGAGGTGCCTTGTGTCTGGACTGTGCCCTATTTCCAAAAACTCCAGTGCTTTACTGGAGTTACCACCTCTGAACGGAAAATCCAGCTGTTCCTGGCCGTGCAGCTGCTGGCACAGTGTTGGCAGCAGGGACCAGAACAGGCTGGCCTTTCTTTTTTCCCTGAGGATTAGTAACTTACTCCTTCCTGAACAAAGCCTGACTTCTCTTTGCTTAACCACTCTGTTTGATCTGGCAGGAAAGTGACCTCACAGGACTCACTTTAAGCCTCAGGGATGCAGGAGAATCAAAATCAATCTTCTGAGAGTTCTGTCGAAACCCCAAGAGAAAGGTGGGGGTTAAAAAGTGAATTTGTGTACACAAACACACACCCCCCCTCTGTTAGGTGGGATGCTCCCAAGTGAAATGAGGATTTTCAATTGAATGTCTCCCTCTCCCACAGGTGCCCACTCAAAGAGCTAGGAGATATTGATTTTTATCTTTATGATTTCCTAGAAGAGTGCTGTGTCCTGAGAAATTTGATTAGGTGGATTTATCACGGAGGGCTTGCTGTGCTGAGCCTTGTTTAATGTTTCCTGGCACCAACACCAGGAAAGCAGGGATGTGTGCTGCTTAAAGATTTTCCAAGCTTTCCTTGTCTGGTTTTGCAACTCTTTTTTGTTTTAGTGAAACAATACCAGTGTAATGGTCTGGGCTGCAGAATATCTTTGTGCTGTAAAGGTTCTTTCTGTTTTCTTTCTGCACTTTGAACAAATGATGGCAATTAAACTGCTGTTGCACAGTTCTGCGTGTTGCTTCAAGCAGGGGTGAAACCTGGGTTCTTTCATGTTTTTAAAGGGTTTATTTTGCAATATGTTTGTAATTGCTGGGCTTGAAGAAGGCTTTGTGTCCATGTCCATTGCATTCTCCCTCCTCATTCAGAGCGCTGTGCTTTAATTCCATGAAGAGAGAACAGCCTGACTGGTGCAGAGTAAGATGCAAGCCTAAAGCTTCATTTCCATGGGGATTTTAACCCTCAGTGTTCCAGCTTTTGCCTTCCTCCCGCGGGGCAAGGCAAGCCCCAAGCCTTAAGCTGGCATTTGATCTCAATCCTGCAACAAACCTTTGACTGATTCCTCATTGCAACAGCTCCTCACCGTCATTTTGATGTGTGCATTTCAAACCTGGGACTGTTCCCCTCTGTCCCCCGGGATCCAGAACTGACAGCTGTGCCTCAAATTTCAGTCACCGCTCTCGTGAGTTTCCAACACTCCTGTCAGCACCTGCCTCTCCCCTCCAAAGCCCCTTTCTCAACACCTGACTTTGTGTTTTTCCTTGTGTCGTAGGTCTTTAAATACTCTGCACCAGTTTTGCTGTCCAGCTCCATTGTACCATTCCCAGCTAGCTGTCCCTGCCACACACTCAGAGTACAGGTAAGAGTAGACATGCTCCACCCACTGCTGCCTTTTGGAGGGACATCTGATGTTGCCATTTGACACCAGAAAAAGCAATAGTTGCTCCAGTTTTAAAAGGAAAAAAAAAAATAAAAATCAAGGAATATTGGAATAAATATCCAATATTTTTTGACGCCTCGTAGGGTGAACAGAACCATCACTGCAGTGAGTCCTTCTCTCAGGCACTCTGGAATTACTCAGTGAAGTGAGTGTCATGTGCTGTAAGAGGCACATCCCCCTGGGCTTGCAAAGGTAGGGAGAAGGGAGCTGCAGGCTTGGCTCTCACATGATAAATAGCTGGAATATTTATGTAGTTTATGGAGGATGTTGTTGTTGTTGTGAAAAAAAGCAACACGTTTTCATTCACCCCTGCCTATTCCATGGGAGGAATTCAATTCATCCATGTGTTTAACCCCCTGGAGGCTGAAGGCACAGGGCTCAGCACTGCCTTGGGTTAGAATGAGATAAGGGGGTTTCAGACACAGCCAGGCCCTCCATGCCAAGCACAGTCTGCCCTGGATAGACCAAAACCACACGTTTTCCAGCTCATAGTCCTTCTTCTGACATAAATCCTTTACTGTCTGTGTGTTCTCTTTGATCCAGTGTGGGGAGCAGCAGTTACATCCCACAGTACAATTCAGTGTCAGTGCCAGTGTTTATTGTAGCACCTCAGAGAAGCATCAAAGGGCAGCTAATCAAAGCCACTGGAAATGTGAAAACTGTTAAAAAACTGTGCATGCCATGGAAAATATTGTCTGGAATTTTTACCTCTGCTGTTAGCCATCGACTTAGTGATAATTGCCAGCTCATGAATAATACTAACATCAAAACATTGGAAGCCTGGTGCTGAAAAACCAAAAATCGCTTTATCACGGGTAATAAGGAAAGAGAAAAGCAAACAATGAATCCTAAATCTGTAAATGCATAAACATATTTCTGGTTTGAGTATTTCATCCTGCAGTTGCCTCTACCCATGCATGCTTGGATTCACCCCGCTGGTTTTTGTTGCAGCATCTGTTTGTGTGTTTGGTTTTTTTTTTCTCCCATCAGAGCCCTTTGTTTATTTGGTGGTAGTGAGTCCATAGCTGAGTTGTAAGACAGCTCAGTATTCCTTTGGGGAGGAGCACAAAACTCTTAGATTCCCTGCTTGCTTTTTAGTGAGGCTTTTAGTTTTCCTGTGTCCTTAGCTGACAGTGCTTTAATTTTAAGGATCTTCCTGCAGGGATGTTGATGGGAAAACCAGCTGTTCCTGGAATGTCTCAGTGTCTTGCTCCACGCAGGGTGTTACTTTTTATCACTAATATTTCTTCTGGAATTAAAGCTTAGAGCAGCATAACTTCGTGCCTGAAAAATCCTGAACTTCTGCAGGGTTTTTTTTTTTTGTGCAGTGAGGACAGGAATTCCCTGCTCTGGATGTGTAAAGGCCGTGCAGTTTTCAGAGTCCCTTTGCTGTGGGTCCTTCAGCTGATGGTTCAGGACTGGGGAGGGAAGGAGCTCAACCCTGGGCTTGTTTCCTCTCAAGGAAGTTTAGGCTCAGGGGGAATATTGTTTAAATATTGTTGATATTGTCGTTATTATTGTTGTTGTTCTGGCTCTGCAGAACTCCCTGACATCCAGGGAAATGGGGCTCTGCTCCCAGGGACAGGGACAGGAGCAGAGGGAACGTCAGGCTGGGCCAGGGCAGGCTCAGGCTGGACACCGGGGAAAAATTCTTCCCTCAAAGAGTTGTCAAACCTGGCACAGGGTGCCCAGAGCAGCTGTGGCTGCCCCTGGATCCCTGGAGGTGTCCCAGGCCAGGCTGGACAGGGCTTGGAGGGACACTGGGAGGTGTCCCTGCCCCTGGCTTGAAGGTCCTTGCAACCCAAACCCATGGTCTGGGGTTCTGTGCAGAGGAGAACGTGGAAAAGCTGACTCAAAACCAAAACAAATTGCAGTGAGGAGAATTCCAGTTAGCTACAAGGTAGGGAGAGAGGGGATTTCAGCCTGAGCTTGGTCAGGTGCTGGCCCAGAGGCCAGCAGAGGCACTGAGGTCCCTGTCCTCAGCTCAGTTCCGTGGGCACCACTGGCTGTGCCCTGCTCTGAGCAAGGGCTGCACTGCCCACACCTCCACAAGTCCCTTCCAGCACAAACCATCCTCCATCCCACAGCCCTCTGGTCTTGGGAAGGACAGAAAGAGCTGCAAAATGGAAAATTCTGTTCTCTAGAATTTAATTTCCAGTTACACAGCGATGTTGATGGATGTGCTGCTGTTACATCCTCATGGCAGGAATTGCTTTGGCTCACCCACAACTTCAATTTCTGGAGTTGTTCTATCCAAACTGCCATCTCTGAGTCAAGTGCAAATGATGCACCTGTTTCTGTGCAGGACCTGAGCTTGGGGATCCCCTTGCTGTGAATGAAAATGAGCTGCTGGAGCTCTAACAGGATTGGGCTTTGCATTTCTACATACACTTAATGGCATTAAATTTAGCTTGTAGTCTTCCCATTTATCAATTTATAAATAGAAATCGTTAGAAACAAAACTAACAGACGTGCATGCTTTGGTCTGGCTTCAGTTTTGAGGCTTTATTTAGAAAATGCACAGAGGGATTAATTTTGTAGCCCAGAATTAAAAATTCAATTTGCTCTGAAAGAAGCAATTAATGAATGCACTACAGTGAAATCTGGAGCATCTCTGATTTGCTGTTAGCTAATTGCTGGATGTTTTATTCACTCCAGCAGTTTTATTTCTAGTCGAGACGATCTTTGGCATCTGTTTTGAATTGTTAATAGGGAAATAATGCATTTTTAATAACTGCAGCTATTGCAGCAATCCCTCACTCATTTTACAATGCTTAAAATGGACAGAAATAACACAACTTATCTCGCATTCCCCTATTACATGGAAATATTGGGAAGCCTGAGCCTGTCGTGTCCTTCCAGCTAGAGACTTGTCTGGGTTCCAGTTAGCCCATATGCCTCCTCTGCTTGCTCTTTTTGGGTTATTTCTGTTTGGGAATTAAAAAATAGACCAGCAATGTCTGTAGCTTGGCTTCTCCCTCCCTGCATCCCGAGTGGAGCCTTGAAAACAACGGCCTCTAGCTGGAAGCTGCAGGTTCCAGGAGCTGCTCTGGATTTGTTGGAGGTGGTTGGAGTGCAGATTTTAAATCTGGTGTGAAGGGCAAAGTGAAGGGAAGGTGGGACACCCCGGAGTGCCCTCCAAAAGTAGAAATCCAGGTAGTCCTGTGCTTCAGCTGCTGACCCAGCTGCATCCTCACCCCAGAGGCCTTGCAGCTGGAATCTGAGCTGAGCAAAGCTCAGAGATAAATCAGACAAAGGGGATTTAATCAGCCCCGTGTCTTGGCTGGGGAGACAGACAGCATTTATTTGTCTGTTTGTTCCCAGCATTTTTTCTAAGCACGCTTCCTATGGCTCCAAACTGACTGAGAGTAGGTTTAGGATAGATATGGGCAAGACTTGCTCCCCTGGAGGGTGGGCAGGGCTGGCACAGGGTGCCCAGAGCAGCTGTGGCTGCCCCTGGATCCCTGGCAGTGCCCAAGGCCAGGCTGGACATTGGGGCTTGGAGCACCTGGGACAGTGGGAGGTGTCCCTGCCATGGCAGGGGTGGCACTGGGTGGCCTTTGATGTCCCTTCCCACCCAAGCCAGTCTGGGATTGTGTGACACATCCTTAGGCCAGCTTCAGTCAGACCCTCAGCCCGTGGCTGCAGGTACCCCACACAGCAAATCTCCGTGTCCAGGAGTGCTGGGGATGTGCAGCCCTGGCCCTCCCTGCACTCCCCGTGTGGGTCTGGGACAGGCTGATGTGTGCAAACTGCAGCTGTGGACAGACTGGCTTACCACTGATGTCCGAGCATCTTTCCATCTGATGTGTTTATTCATAACTGTGATTTCCTCCTTCTGATTTGCATGAAATGTTGGCTGTCACTCATTCCTGTCTCCATCCACTTCCATCCTTCTAATCTCAAATTAGATGCCCTTATCATCTCCAAAGACCATTTTTTAAATCGTGAAGCTAGAGATTTTTCTTTTCTTTTTTTTTTTTTCCCCAGTGAGACCTGTGAAAACAAAATGATAATGCAAAGGATGTTATAGTACCAAAGAAATCCCATCATTTTCTTGCAGTCTCTGCCTGCTTAATGTTTAATCAGCACCTCTGGGAGGTAAAACCATCATTCTGAAAATACTGTGCTTGTGTGAAATTTTAATGTGGAATCTTTGTTTCACCAGGTAATGTTGGCTTGCGTGCAGCAAACCACTGTGTGGACGATGATAGAAGGATTGATTGTGCTGTTTCTTTCTGTCTGAGCCCCTGGGAGGCTCTGGAGCTGTTTTGCCACCATGACTGGTTAAAGCAGGGGCTCCCCCTGCAACGATGCTGAGCTTTCAGATCCTTCTATCAGGCATTAGAGTGGTTTGGTTCTCCTTAACTCCCCTCCAGAGCACAGTGGGAATTGCTGCACACTAGCACAGCCAGGGAAAACTTGGGAAATAGCTTATGCCCCTAAAATGAAAAGTATCTCTTTGTAGATAAATGAACTATGCAACTCTCCGTTTATTTTTTTTTCCCCGCTGCTGGGCACTGTGCTCCTCCTGAGACACAAAGCAAATTCCTCTTGTGTCCTCCCTACCAACGCCTCTAGAGACACCCCACACCACGCAGCAGAATCCCTGGCGCTGTGGCAGCTTCCAGTCAGTGCTCAGTCCCAGGTGAAGACACATCTGAGGGGGCTGCACTTCAGAATTCTTTTTAGCACTGACATGACTATTCATTGACAAAGAAACGTTGAATAGGGATCTAATTTCTAACTGCAGTTGCCTGGCTGTACACCTCAGCATGTTTAAGCACTCTCTAGAACATGCAGAGATATAAAAGCTTGGTGGCATTTTAAATTTCAAACTGAGCAAAGCAGTGAGAGCAGCATGGCCCAGACCAGCAGCACGTCGCCCAGAGAGGCAGGATGCAGATGGACAGAGCAAAGCAGATCCAAACTGTGACCAAATCCTGCCCTAAGCCAGTGTGAGGTTCAGCTGATTACATAAGGCATCTGTGCTCACACCCTATGGCAAAGGAAAGCTGGCATAATTAGAGTAATACTTGTAATTTTCCACTTGATGCCTACGTGATGCAGGGAGTGCAAATGGTGGATTGTGTCCCTGAGCACAGTCGGGAGGGCTGGCAGAATAGCCTGAGATTTGGGTTGGGATTTTCTTCTTTTCCTTCCTTCATTGTGTTCCTCTCCATCCTCCTCCTTTATCCCGTTCTTTCCTCTGAAGGAGGTGGCCCCTCGTGGTTGTGTCACCGGTTCAGAGGTGGCTGGAGCCTCCTGCTACGCCAGCATCCCCTCCCCTGCCATAAAGCACCTTTAGCATTACAGATGTGGGTATTCCAAACTGCTCCTGCCTCGTGGCACCATTCATGATGCTGGCAACTCCTCCTGGAGACAGAGCTCTCCTTGCACCTCGGGAGGGGGGGGGAGTGGGGAGCAGACCTGGTCACCACCAGGATTTCTGTGTGTGAGCCACCCATAAAAGGGGGGTGCACCTGTCCTGCCTTTCCAGCAGAATTTGGGCACTGAAAATCCCTGTGGGAAGTTCTGAGCGTGTTAAAAATGAAGGGGCCGTGGCCACATTAGGCTGGGGGTGTATTTGCCTACCTAATGTAATTTTTCTAATGGGAAAAAGCAGAAGTGGCCCTTTCAAAGCAGTGTTTTTCTCAGAGCTTAACTCACCAGCGTTGGGCTGTTCTCCCCTTGGTGGAGAGTCCTGTCTCTGAGGTGGAAATGGGTTAACTGGGTGGTGCTCACAACTCAGGCTGTTTGTGGATTTGAGAACAAAAGCAGATTTCAAGCTGAATTTTCCTAATGCTGTTCCCTGTGATTCTCTTCCTCTGTCTCTCTTCTTTCTTGCCCCCCCCCGTTCCTCGGCAGGGAAGATAATGTCCTGCACCAGTTCTGCTGCCCACCCTCGGGCTCCAGCAGCCCATCCTCGAGATGACAGCGAAGCTGGGTGCAGTCAGTGCTCCACCTCTGCCCACCTCTCCTCTCCTCCCTCTCTGGTGTGCCAGGACTGGCACTGCACGGATGCCGTGGGACCCCCGTGCTGCCAGTTTGAGCAATGCCTCCTCTCCAGGCCTCCCCACAGCTCTCTCCTCCTGCCCAGTGCTGAGAACACTCGCCAGCTGTAAAAAAAAAACCCCACAGATTCCTAAAGTGCACAGTTTATTTTGAACGGAAATAAATGGTACCATAAGCCCCGAGGTGCAGCGTGAGTTTGTTGCTGTCTGTGTGGTGTGCAGGGGATCTTTTCTCTCCCAGACGTGGGGTGGGAGGGCAGCTGGTGTGAGAGTCTCCACGAGGCTGCTTTAGGTTGGTTTCAAGGCTGGGCAAACACCAGCCCGTGGCGTTTTGTGGATGTTGCTGCACAGAGGTGAACCCTCCTTGCTTTCCTTGGCGCCGGTTCTGAGGAGCCAGCACGTCTCTGTCCTGGCAGCAGAGCCTCTCTCCATGCCTGCTCCCATCCCAGCCTGCTTGGAGCTCTGTCTTCTCCTTTCCTTGGCCTCTGTGAGAGTCTTGGATGGACCACAGGGCCAGATCACTGCTCATGCTGCCTCACTGTTGGAGTCCAGGGCACGGGGAAGGTCCCCCAAGCTGCCCTGGGGGGCCCAAGACCCCAGCTGGGACCCCAGGAAAGCATTGCCTTTGGCCTCAGTGCATGGGAAAATCTCCCAGCACTTAGGGATGAATTAAAAACAACAGAGATTTGAAATAAATAGCAGTTTTGTTTGTCACAGGGTGAAAATTTGTCGTTTTGGGTTTTTAGAATGGAGGTAGATGAGAGCAAGATGGAGAATTTTGGGTGGTGTCTCATCTTCTTCTTCTGCTGTGACCTGGCACAGAGACATTGGTAGAAAGGATTTGATGTTGGAATTGCATGTCTAGAACAGGTAGTGACCATTGGTATAAAATTGTAAATATAGTATGTTGTATATTGGTATAAAACATACCAATATATGTTATATATTGGTATAAAATTGTAAATATAGTAATTGGACTAAAGGTCTATAAAAGACCTTGGATTTCCTGCCTGGTGTTCTTGCCAGTGTGGTTTTTCAGCGTGTTAAGCCCGGTGTGAGGCGTGCAGACCTTGAGATGAAAAACTGAATAAACACCTTTGAAAACCAAAGCTGCAAGTTCCATTCATCCTTTTAAACCCTGCTACAGGACTTTGTGGAGGGGAAAAAAACCCTAATTAGGGTGTTCCCAGAAAGAAAACTCCACACCTCATCTGTGAAAATATTCCTCTCAAAGCTGTGCACGAGGTTGTCCCTGAAGGAATGAACTTGCAGCTGAAACCCCCTTGACTGCAGCTGGATAAATGAGATTATTGTGCCCATGGGTGTCCAAGTTCCTGCTGCCCACGAGGCTCTCGGTTGGTCACACCTTTCCTGACACATCCCGTGGCTCCAAAACAAAATAACCAGAGAATTTCTGCTGCTTGGCTCTTCCAAACTTAACCAGTGCAAGCAGATATACCAGGGGACAGAATTTCTCTGCAGTGGCATTTACTACCCTGAAAATAGTGGGGAAAAAAGGACTGGGAGAGGGGGGAAAAAATTCTTAAATCTGTAGTTGCTATCATGAGGTAAAATATCACTCCCCACTGTCTGGGGCTCAAATAAAGGCAGAGGTGGCTTGATGTAGGGTGAAAAGCAGGTATTTATTTGTACTTGTGTGTGGCTTTGAGGATGGGATAAAAGGAGAATCACCAGGATCAAGGAGGGAAGAGCTGTGAAGGCAGCTCGAGGCTCTCTCTCATCTTTGCAATGTGCTTTTTTCCCCCCAGAGGAGTCTCTGTAAAACCAGAATACAGGTTATTTGCTTTTCTGTGAGGTTTGATCCACTGTCTCTTATCCTCGTGCTTGCCTTGGCTGTGACTGTGCAGCGTCCCAGGCCTGGGGAGGGATTTGCTGGCACAAGAATGATCTTCCTTCGTGGTTTTGCAAGTTTTCCTGCATCATTTCTGCTCACTGCTCACACTCTCTGGCTGCTGCTGTTCTTTGGAATTGAATGTTCATAGTTTCACACGTTTCTTAATCACTTCTCATTGCAATACAGAGAATGAACACTCGTTCCCTCTGTAAAACTTCAAAATAGTGTATGCAAAAAACAGTGTAGTGGGTGAGTGCAGTTTATTATATCCCTGGAATTGCTCTGGTGTTTACTGGGCAGGGCAAAACACTGAAATGTTTGAACACTGCTCACCATTTGGGGCTTTTCCTCTATAATTACAGAGTTTCTCAGAGTTGCTTCCCAAAGATAGAAAAACAGTAGGAATTTCTGATATCTTGACTTGCTTATCTCCCTCCCAGACATAAACAGTGATTACCACTCCCTCCTCAGTGAGCTGAACTCTGGAGAACTGCAATTACTCCCTGGCAGAGGGGAAGGTTCGTCCAGTCTTTCAACGAGCACCTTTTATCTGTTTGTGCAAAGGAAAACAAGGAAGCAAGGCTGATTTAACCCTGCAAATTAAAGCCCCCAGCCTGAAGGGCCAGCAGGTGATTATCCTGAAAGTGGCTGCAGTTAATGAGGAGTCCCAGGAGAAAATGAAGGCAGAGCATTATTGGCTGTCCCAGGACACTGGCATGGGCTCTTTCCATCCAGTAGTTTTCCAGTGAAGGGGAAATAGGGCCATTATGGGTTGCTGGGATTGGGAACAGTTTGAGTTTGTGGCTGTGGTGTCCCTGAATTGTGGCATTTTCCCTTCAGGAGCATACAGAGAGCTGACCTCCCCCCAGTGCAGTGGAAGCCAGAAATGCAGGAGTAAACATTTCCCTCCCTGAATAAATCATGGCTGGCTGAATAAAACATGCTGTGCATCCCTGGCTTTGGCAGCAGAGGCTGGTAGGGGCTCTCTGGTTAACCAGGGCTGGGAGTAGATGACCTAAAATGCTGCATGTCGTTATAAAACAGAGAAAAGTGCCAGCAGAAAAATTCCCATTCCTGGGTGAATTCGCACTGTTTTTGTGAAGAGTCAAGGCTCTCCTATTGTGCATTTTGGGATGGAATGCAAAGCAGAAATGGCATTTTTCTTATTTTTTTCTTGTTTTCTCCTTCCATGAACTCAGAGGGCTGAAAAAAAGCTGCTGCTTTGGGGGAGTTCAGATGGGGAATTTTCTCCTTGGGCACCTTGAGGCACTTGCACCGTTCAGGATCAGTTTTCTTCTGGTTTTCTTCTGCAGTCTGGAGTTCTCCTCGGCAAACATACTCAGCTCTGCCTGAAATGGGTGGGTGAGGCTCCAGCTTTGCAGAGTGACCACTGCCTTGCTGTTATTTCCTGCACTTGCATTATTTTCTCTCCCTTAACAGCTGAGGGAAGTCACTAAATCAGCTCAGAGCAGCCTGTGGACATTCTGGGCTGGAACAGGATGGAATTTTGTGCACCACTAGATGGAGCAAAACAAAAAAACCAAAAAAAACCCCCAAAACCCAAACCAGTTCAACTGAGATAAATCAAGAGATTCATCTCCCAGAGTAGATTTTAACTAGCTGAAGGAAAATACTGTGTAATGTAGGAGAAGAAATAATCCCCTGAAAAAATGCAGCAGATCTCAACACGCCTGCAGCTGAGGTTTTAAGATTTTAAAGGCTTTAAGATGGTTTTGAGATGCTCCCTCAGCCAAGGCAGCAGCTGTGTCATGGAATAGAGATTGCCACCATTCCAGCAGCTCAGGATTTGGGAGGAATTTGAATTTTAAAGGAAATTATGGCCGAGGCAGCTCCTTCCCTGAGCAGGTGCCCAGGGATGGCAATGTCACTGGCAAGAGGTGAGGACTTGGCAGTGGAATTCCAGTTTGGAAAGGCTGAGTTCCCTCTGGAGCCCCCTCCAGCCACAGCTGTGGCAAGGGGGGCATCTGTATTTTGGGATATTTGTTTGCCAAATGGACCTTTTTTGAGGCGCAGCGGGGAGTTCTCCGAAAATCCAACCCCAAAAATTCACATCCCAACACCTGTGGGAGCGCTCGCTCCCTTTGTGCTGCGCCAGGATCGCGTGTAGGATTTTTCTGAGGTGGAATTTTTTGCAGTAATTGAATATTCCCCGGCGTGGGGGCTAGAGGGAGCTCCAATGCAGCCTTCCCAAAGCTTCCCGGTAAATCATAAATCATTCCCGCCTGGCTCAGTCCGTGGAGCTGCAGAGGAGGGGGAAGCCAGCTCGATGTCCTCCTGAGCGCTGGACACGGGATATAGATGGCTATCTATGCATATTTATGGATATTTATGCCGGGATGCCCTACAGTCAATGCCATTTACACATTTTATAGCTATTCTCATAAATGTTGTCTATAAATTCTGTCATTATTACCCTAAATACGCTGTTTGTTGTGCCCCCACCTTTCTGGAGCGCAATGCAGGATGTGTTCCAGGGAACAGCGTTCCCTGTGTTTAGACACGGTGCAATAAACACAGTGTTAATTGCACTGTGTTAATAATAATACACACAGTGTTAATTGTTAAACTGTGTTTAACAGCCCAGGAAAAGCCACGGGGGGAGTTTCACATCCCACTGTCGCTGGTGCTTGTCTAGGAAGGGCTGTGAGAACGTGGCAGACACACAGCAGTGCCTCTCCTAGGCTGGTAGGTTTTCAAATAAAGAAATTGATAATTAAAAGGTGTGGAGCAATATGGTTCTCTAGGTTTTATTGCTGCTAGATAAACATATCTGCTGATAAATCAGCAGAAAATCCAGGTGTGTTATTCTACGTCTGCTGAAGTAATTTATCCTAGTTAATAGTGTCACACCTGTGTTTACAAGGTGTTTGGCATTCTGAACCTTCCCTCCCGATTTTTGTCATGGTTAGTGGCATGGGGGTGTTCTGCTCAAAGCTGGATTTAGGATCTTAAGGGGTCTTCTCCAACCTCAGTGATTCCGTGGTTCAGGTGGGTTTCCCATTTTCTTTTAACTCCCCAAACTGCAGCAGCTCCTCAGGGCTGGGCTGAACAGCACAGGGGGTTTATCCCATTCCCTGGATATTTATCCCCCTTCCCTGGGTGTTTATCCCATTCCTGGGTGTTTATCCCCATTCCCTGGGTGTTTTATCCCCATTCCCTGGG
>VYXD01013157.1:157057-167760 GCA_013397195.1 Hylia prasina | reverse complement strand
CCCATTCCCTGGGTGTTTTACCCCCATTCCCTGGGTGTTTTACCCCCATTCCCTGGGTGTTTTACCCCCATTCCCTGGGTGTTTTACCCCCATTCCCTGGGTGCTTTATCCCCATTCCCTGGGTGTTTTATCCCCATTCCCTGGGTGTTTACCCCCTTGCTCATCCCTCTGGCAGAGGGAAGGGGCTCTGGGGTTCAGGGCAGGGAGCTCCAGAGCCCAGTTCCTCACTGGGATCAGGGATCACTCCTTGTGCTGAGCTGCCACAAACGGATGGATGAGGAGAGACAGAGCTGCCCCGAGTCCATCCACGAGGAGGAATGCCATTCATGAGCTCAGGGAGGGTTTTCCTGGCCGTGTCTGGAGCTGACCCTTTGTGCCTCAGCCCTTGGGGACCCTCCTGGGGATGGGAGGGACTCCTCAGAGCACCCCAGCTTTGCTTTCAGCAGCAGAAGGCTGCAGGGCCAGGAGAGAGCAGCAGATGTGGGATGAAACGGAATCACAGCTGGAAGGGACCTTAAAAACCATCCTCTGCCATGGGCAGGGACACCTCCCCTTGCCTCCCCCTGCACATTTTGGTTCCACAGCAAGTGCAGCAACGTTTGGTGCTGAAGTGTCTGTGAAATGGAGGAGCTGCTGTGGGAGGGTCCCACAGCCCTCCTGCGTGCCCAGCAGCACCTTTATGTGCCATCAGTGCTTCAGCTCAGTCGTGGCTGTAAAGAGCAGGTGTTGCTCTTTTCCCTTCAGACCCGACATTGGAGAAGATTTGGAAATAATTATCCCGATTTGCTAAACAAGCTGGGAAGCTGGAATTTCCAATAACCAAAAGCCGTTTCTTTGGTTTATGTTTACTTCCCACATTCAAGTGAAAATGTGCAAAACAATATAATGAAAATACGTCCCTTTCTAGTTTCTGGTGCTTCAAGCAAGTCCTTCCTGTTCCGTACCCATTCAAGTATTTCGCTTTTTTTATGTTATTTGTGTGCTCTTTGGCCTTTAATGATCCTTGGCAGATGCATTCCTAGAACAAATGCATAAAATCAACCCGATTTATGACCCGTTAATGTAAGCATTTTATCTAAAGAAAGTGTGTCACATCTCGTTCCCCTCTGAATTTTTTTTTTTCCCCGAGCCAGTCACTGGAGCATTGCACACCTGAAAATGAGACAGCGTTGAAATCCATCTTGCTCCCTTCAATTAAATCCATTTTTACGGAGGATTCAATTAGTTGTAATTGCTGCTTTACGACACGCTTTTGCCAGGGGCTGGGGTGGTGAGATAATTAATCTCGATCAGAAATGCTGCTCAGATCATTTTCCTCTGTCACCCAAGGAGGGCTGTCATTAATCAGGAGCTGTCTCTGCCGGCCCTGGCCGTGGCAGGTGGCCCTGACAAACCAGTTTGATTTTGGGTTGGTTGGTTTGTGTTTGCTGGGGTGCTGGTGGTCTGATTAAAGCCACCTCAATCCTTTGTTAGGGTGACTCTCAGCTGTGCCTGCTGGAGCCCTGGGCACTGAGAATTCCAGGTTTTCTGTCCTGACAGGCACTGACCCCCCAGCAAACACTGCATTGACCTGAGGCCGTGGAAAAAAGCTCCTAAAATTAAATAACAGAACTAGAATTATGGGCGTGCAGTTTGAATAGAAGTGTGTGATAGCACAGAGTGCAAAACTCACAGTTTAAGGGTTTAGAATACAGTATTATATATATAAAGCCGGATGGAGGTTTTAGAGCAGAGGCCAGTCCTGCTTTTTCACTTTCTTCTCCATGGTCTGGGTGGGATTTTGTAATTGGGTAGAAAAATCTGCATTGTGGGCCGGGGTTGTTGAGTATTGGGTTAAAAGTAAAAATAATTCAGGTGTCATTCCTTGACTGGACAGTTTATCCTTAAAAGGCCTTGTAGAGAGAGAAATAAGCTCCATTTTTACTTTGTTGGCTCGGAGTGCTGTAGAGCTCATGGCTTGTGAAACTGTAATATAGATAAGAATTAATAAACATCTGAGAAGGTGTTTATTTCTTGTTTATCAATAAACAAGAAATATTGTCTGGTGCATTTAATCCCAACGCTGGCAAAAAAGGAGATAAAACACAACGTGTGCCCACCACTCTCAGCTCCCCGGGGTGCTGGGGGTGCCTCCAGCATCCAGCCTGGGCTTGAGGTGCTCTCCAGGTGCCTGGAGCTCTTCAGGAGCCCACCAGGACATGCTTTATGAGTTCAGTGTGGAGTCATCCTCTCCAAAGGGTTCTTTTTGATTTGAGGCAGCTCGCTGGAAGTTTTGTGTTTAGTTTCCTGCTGGATTCCGAGGGAGGTGTGGACAGGAGTTGTCCTTGGGCTGGAGGGAAGGAAATAGCCAGGGCTAAGGCGAGGAAACAGGCACTGCTTTTAGCAGTGAAGCTGCAAACAACAAATGGGCATCACTGACTCGTTTGGTGTGTTTCATCAAAGCCTGAGGGATGATCAAAGGGCCACGAAGGGAGGCAGAGGTTCAGGTGTGTAATGGAACAGCAGGACGTCTGACTTTATTCCAGATGAGGCCAAACGAATGCTGGGCTTGGCTTTCAAGTCTCATTTAGGGACCTGTCCTGGTCACAGCACTCAGTGCCCCTGCAGAAATCCCTCAGTTGCCTTAGCCAGGAGCAGGAACACTTGGGAGGCAGTTTTGGTTCGTGTCCATGTCAGATGCTTTATGTGTATCCTGGAGTGGGAAATGTGGGGCTTTGGAGGTTAAAAGTGGAGCTCAAGTGGTGCCTGCTCCAGGCAGGTGAGCAGGTTTCTGCCAGGTGTTTCTTCCATCTGATTCTCTGGGGTGGAAAAGTTAAATGATGAAATGGTCTTTGAGTGAAACTGAGGAATGGGGAAGACTCATTTAAAGCTTACTTTGGTATTTTCCTTCCACATTCTTTGTGTTTTGAGGGCTTTTCCAAAGAATTTCAGCACTCTGTGTGTGTGTATAAACAACAGAGCATTTTCCAGGTATGGTTGGCCTCCAAACACAACCAGCTGCATCCAGAGGGCAGCCAGAACCTTCTGCACATCCTGATTTCTGGGTCTGCACTGAGTTGTCACGGGTGCAAAGGCACCCTGAACTGTTCTATTGTAAATTCTGGAATTCAGGATGAGCTCGGGGAGTTGAATTGTGTAAATCCCATGCTCGTTTTATTGTGGTTTCAGCTGGCTCCTTTTAGTATCAAAATTCAGGGCAGTGAGAATTATTATTACTGTAAATTGATAAAAGTAAGCTGCCAGTAAGCTGGGAAATCCTGTTTCCTTCCAGCTGAGGAGCTGCTCTGTCGTTGCCCATCCCTTTCCCAGCACTCACACCACTGACCCCACGTTTTGTTGTTTGGCCACAGGGCTGCTGACATAGCTCCAGCTGGGTTTGGGTTCTGTGCTAGCTTGCTAATTGCCTGTTATTTAACTTAGGTTTGGAAGCCTTTGCTTCCAGAGAGCTTTAAAAAAAATAAAATCTAACCCTGCTTTCAGCCTGCAGGTTTGAGCCTGCAGAGGAGTGGGATCGCTGAAACATTGACTGTGCATGTGGAGTGATAAAGAGGTTGTTTTCTGTCTTTAAAAATAAGCATCATAACCTCTGGCAGGCTGATAGAGTGCACTAGAATTTAAGCCACTGAATCTGCTTATCTGAAATATCTCTGTCAATTTTCCTTTTGAGAAATGATGGGATTAAGATAATAAAGGCAGCTTTGCTCAATAACAGGGAAGCAGCATATGGATTGTGGGTCTTTGAATGCACTCAGAACCACTGTGTGATTCTGTACATTTCCTGGGAAACAAAAGAGGGATGCTCATTGATCCACAGCACCTTCTATTGTGCTGCTCCTGGGAAGTGATCACAGCAGAGCAGCACCGGGTGCAGGGGAACATTCATCGATTGGGAGGGGATGTATTGAGACAGGTTGGAAGTGATGTGGGTTCTGAAATGGCAGTGCAGATGGCTCTGGAGAGCTGCAGGAGCCAATGGCTTTGTGGTGGCAGGTGATAAATGAGCCCTGGCAGTGCAGGCTGGGCTGTGGGAGGGGGAACAGGCTCCTGCCCAGCCCCGCTGCTCCCCTGTCCCTGTGGGATTCAGGGAGCTGCTCCAGCTGCAGACGTGCCCCAGCTGCCACTCTGAGCTGGGCACGAGGGGCTGCTGCTGATGGGGAGGTGAGAAACAAACCTCTGGCCCAAAAAGCAGGGGAAAAGCGGGGAGGGGTGTGTCCCTGAGCCCCCCGAGTGCCAGCAGGAGCTGTGACACTGTGCTTACATCCACCTGCAGCACTTCACCAGCAGGAACAGGCTCAGCTCCGGGCGATGCTGTTGTCTCTGTCTTAGGGTGTGATGTCCTGTGGCCAGTTTGGGGAGTGCTCACTCTGTGCTCACCTGGGGAGGATTTTACCCTCCGCTGCATCACTTGCACAGAGCTGCTGGGAGCTGCTTTTGGAGCTGGCAAAAGGACACGTGGGGTTCAAACACAAATTCCACCTCCAGGTCAGGTTTGCTCACCTGCTTGGTGTTCTGTTGTTTTCCAGCAGGGTGATCCCAAAGAGCAGGAAGCTTGGAGGCTTGGGATGGTTGTGGCCCCTGGGTGGGTCCTGGTGTGGGAATTGTGCAGGGTGTCCCTCTGGGCTGTTTGCTGGGATTTTGCTCACCCAGAGCAGAGCAGTTTGCCTGACTCAGGTGCTCCCAGCGCTCCATCCACAGCATCCAGGAGCCTCTCACAGAGTGTGGAAGTGCTGTGGGACTTGTGGCTCTCACGGGCATCACTTTCTGTGCAGATGATGCACAAACAAAAAGGGAAAGCTGCTGCTGGCCAGGGACACCAGGAGGGCTCCTGGTGGAGAGCAAGTTTGTCCAACCATGTTGTTGAACAAGACGTTTTCAAACACTTCAGCTCTCAGATTACATCAGCAGGCTGGACCTTGGCCTCACAGGGGATTAAACGTAGATCTGGAAGCTTTAATGTCTTCAAACTGAGTTATATACAATTGGCTGCTGCCATCACAGCGCTCCCTCTCTTCCTTCTTTGGAAAACCTCAATTCCCACGTCGCATGTAGGGCTTGGTTTTGTTTCCAGGGTTCTAAATTTGAGCTGCAGATAGTAGTGAAGCTTGTTCATAAACATCTGATCTTTGTGTAACTCTGGGAATAAATGCAATTTAAATGATGGGCTTCACTTCTAACAAAGCTAAAACCACGCCACTGCAATATTTTAACATGAAATCAGTTCCTCTGGCAAGATAGCACCTTGAAAAACAATGCTGGGTAGATGTTCAGCAGATCATGAATTCTAAACAGCTTTTTGTCATTGGGATGGGTCCGTGATAAAATTACTTTTATTTTTCTCAGAGTTCAGGGCTTGGGGGCTTGCAGCTCCTTTGGAAAAGCCAGCAGAAGGCTGGGCTGCCTGAATACCAGAGGCACAGCAGTGAAACCCTAACCATCGGGGCCAGTAACCTCTAGGTGTTGTTGTTGGAGTTAATTTAGCTCGTGGCAGGTTTGGGGAGTTAATTTTTCAGGTGACATTTTCAGTGCATGGTGTGTGTGTTACTGCACAACAGAAATTACAGCACCTCTGCCTCTCCAGGTCCCCCCGTTGTTACTCCTGCAGACTGCTCTAGGAACAAAACCCAAGTTTGCAAGCACAAATGGGGTTTATTTAATGCAATTCTGTTGTCCCTGCGCAGAAATTCAATTTCACTTTTGCACAGTGTTCTGCAATTGATGAAGCCAGCTGAGCCTTGCTGCTCTGGCTGTTTCCTCCTGGCTTTCAGGGTCCTGCTGGGCTCTGTTTCCAAGACATTGCTTTTCTTACAGATCTAAAACCTCTTTGAGGTGCTGGGATTGTATTTTGATGTGGGAAGCATGTTGTAAAAATGAGTGGTTTTGCACACCTTTGCACACTCCTCTGTGTGTGACCTGGGCAAACAGGCAGTGGGAGATTCCCAGCTTGGAACTGGTTTCCTTTAGACCCAACAGAGGGTTCAGCACATTGCCAGCTTTGGGAATGCAATTCACTTGAGCCCCAAGCAAGGAAAGCTTTTTATTTCTAAGAGTAGCATTAAACACGTGTTTAAATACTTCCTTGTCTGAATGGTTCATTAAAATACTTGGAACAAAAAGCAGGAGAGGAGAAAATGAGAAGCAGGAATTTCCATGGTGTCCTTTAAGGCCGTTCCCTCTGACAGCTGCTTTTACACAGGTGAGCAGTGCCCCTTCTTGAAGCACAGCTCTGGAATTGTCTGTCCAGCAGAAGGGCTTGCTTTGAAGTGTGTTTTCAGGCTGTGTCCCAGTGACTGCTGTCAGCCAGTGCTGTTTCCCTGTGCCCAGCTCAGCCAGGCAATCCATCCTGCGGAGTGCTCTGCCGTGGGGCTGCTGCACTTCTGGATCTGTGGTGAGACAGGTTTGCTGAACTGGATCCGCTCAATGCAGCTGCCAGAGCCATCCCAGCTTCCCTGGGAGCCCCAGCCTGTGCTCCATGCATCCCTGCTGTGTCACTCTGCAGTGTGTGTCCCAGGGAAGGGGACCATGGCACAGCAGTGTCCCTCCGGGCCAGCGTGGCTGCAGTGGCCCGTGGCAGTGCCCAGGCCAGGGGACAGGAGGGAGGCAGCACTGCCCTGCCCTGGCAGTGCCTGGATTTGCTCACATTGTTAATGTGAGTGCATTAATTAATGCAGGCTGCACGTGTGCTGAGGGCGGTGCAGGCAGAGCGGCGCCGCTGCAGAAGAAAAGTCACTGTTCAGAAAGATTCTCACATGTTGGGGGTAGCTTTTTTCAGAAGGACACTAAATCATGTGCTTCACCTGCAGGAATGTGTGCAAATACTTCTTTTCTTTTTTCCTGAATCAGGAGTCAGAGTCTACTAACAAAAGTTATCCTGCCTGGAGCATGACACACGTGCCCTTTATGGGAGAGCCAGAGCTCCTGCAGATCCCTCCCAGTTCTGGGAGGAGACCAAGCTCCCCACCAGTTTCTGCTCCATGGTATTCAAAGGAGAATTTCCCACAGCTTGTTCCTTCAGGGCCATTTGCTGGGGGAGATGAGGAGCTGAACTGCCAGGCCCTGGGTCCCTTGAGCTCAGGGCACTTTGGGGTTTTTTGGGAAGGAGCCCTCCCTGGTGTCTTGGCAGATCTCTGCCAAGGGATATGAAGGGATGATTTTCTTTGACTGGCTGGATTATGAGTTTTGTCTCTGAGGAATGGGATGTCCTGGCTGAGGATGATCCTTCTGTCCTTTCTGCCTGTTGGGATTGGATGCCTGGGGCTTTCCTTCCACATGGAGCACTGATCCATGGTGTGCCAGACCATCCTCAAGCAAGGGTGAAGATTTCTGTTTGGTGAAGCTGCACTTTGGAGCATAAAGGAATCATTTAGTCCTCCTCTGCATGTGAACACGTGGAGCATCACAGCACCAGCCTGCAGTGAGCAGGTTTCCCTTTCTTTCCTCCATGAGCTGCCAGCTCCTGGGAAGAAACTGTGCCAAGCAGCAGCAATTATTCGCTGAGCAACACCCCAGACAGGGTCTTAAATATTTAATGTATTATTCTGCATTCCTTCCTTCCGTGTGAGAGGGATGCAGCCCCACGGTGCTGCAAGGCTCTGACAGAGCTCAGAGCTGCCTTTTCCCCTCACACCCCTCTGAGCTGCTGTCTGCAGACAGCATATCTTTGTACTCTGATGCTCCAAGTGAATCTCCCTTCTTAGCCAAAAGATGATCTATTTAAGCAGCCTTTATTTGGGATCAAGCTGGGGGCTTGCTTCAGCTGCAATTATTTCATCTGTCACCACTGTGCCTTTTCGTGCCAGAGGAATATCTTGGCTTTCCTCAGACTGGATATTTTTCTGGCTGCTTGCACGACGTGTGCTTGTGCTGTGTGGTTATTTGTAGGCTCTGCCAGCAGTAAGGGAGCAGTGCTGGGCTCTCCTGTGTCCTCTGGTGAGCAGCTAATGGAGCAGTTGCAGCCATCTGCACTGATGGGAAGGGACTTTGCTGCCCCAGCTCGGCATTAGCCAGGCAAATTGAGCCCGGAGGGTGGAGGCTGCCCAGGGGACCCTGAGGAGGGAGGGGAGGCAGCTGGACTGAGCCTTCAGCGTGGGGACTCCCGCAGGATTATCCACTCACCCAGTCAGAACCTGCTCAGAGCTTTGCCCTCCCTCCCGAGGGGTAACACCGGGGCTGTGTGGCCACAGTGCAGTGACTGTCCCTGTTGTGGTGGCTCTGGCACGCTGGGGCTTGCTGCAGTCACAGGGACACCTTCCAAACCCTCGTGATTCCCACTGTCCCTGCTCCAAGGCAGGAGCTGGAGGCTCTGTGGCAGCCCCAGATCAATAACACTCCTTGTGTGCTGTCACAGCTGAGCATAGAGAGGTTTCACTTCTCCAGCGTGCACTCCCTGCCCTCCCTCTGTCACGCGATATAAGGAGCTCCACCTTAGAGCATTTCCAAAATATTTCCTGTTTCTTCAGTTATACTGGGGTTTGTATTTACAAAAAACCAGTTTCTTTCATCACACAAAAATAAAAAAAAAGCAAAATGAACCAGAGCTTTGTACCATGGCTCGAGATGCCGAGAGCTAACTGTGTGTTTCCCTTCAATCTGCTAAAACATTGTGGAACAAGATCTTGGAGACACCCAGTTGCTGGGAATGCTCTCTGCCCACCACACAGTGCCAATAACAGGAGCTGGAGCCTGTGGCCTTGCTCCGTGCTCCAGGACAGAACTCTTGACTAGAGCTGTGTTTATAGTTTTTGTCTGTGGGTACCCAAAGCCTACTGTCTGAATTTTAGACCAGTGATTTCCTGGAAATATTTGTGTTTTCTCCTGCATGACGCACTGCAGAAGTGGGCTGGCCAGGATTGCTGTGCTGATGGACACAGCTGGAGGCTCTGGGCAGGCTCCTCATCCAGGAGCTGTGGATATCCATTCTCTGGGTCATCCTTTTAGCCTTGGAAGCAGTTGTCACTACCAACAATTACACACATCCTTTAGGCTTCACGCTGACCACGTTAGCAGTAAATAATCCCACTGTGTGCCCAGTTTAGTTCCAGTTCCTGCCACCATTCCTCTGCCTTTTCCCTGAAATGCCAGGAATGTGCATGACAAGGAGGAGCTGTGTCCAGCTGAGTGAACTGGGGCACATTTCCTCCGCTGCCCACCTGGAAGGACCTTGCAGAGGAAACAAACAGGAGATCCAGAACAGCCCCCAGGGTGGTTTGGAGCATTCCCTGATAATCCCAGGCAGCTCTGCACTTTGTGCTCTGCCTCAGCTCAATTTTCACTCAAAGCCTTGGGCGTAGTTCTGCAGTTAATGGTACTTTGGGAATTTTTAAAAATATCTTTATTAATACCGATGGAAATGGTACATGTATAGACAAGTCTGTTATATTTAACAATATCTTTTTAATGGCTTCATCATTAGATATTGTCTGTGCTTCTTTCTGGGCTACAAATGTCCTGAGCCCATTAGGAATAAACAGGATTGTCAGACCTTCCTGCTCTCTTTCTTCACAGCAGTGCAGTATTTTATTTTCCTGTCCAGTTAAAAAGCAAAGCAAAAGGAACAAACCTTATTTTGAAGTAACCTAAATGAGATGTATTTTTATCACTCCTGAAGTGACCCCTGTGTGCAGCGAGACATTTGGTTTGCTGCAGCTTTAATGACATTGTGTTCAGAATCTGGGTTATTTTTATGTTTTAAATTAACTTTCCATCTTTGAGCAGTTTGGAAGGAAACCAAAAGACTTAAATGGGATTTTAGCTGGAAAGAAGGAAGGGGAGTGATGATGTGATTATACTATGCTGTAAATTCAATAAGAATTAACTAACTTTCTGTACCCTAAATCCAGATCTTTCGGTAGAATTTAAACTTGATTCCTCCTGTTGCTGCTGGGGCTTTTGTGGCCACTAAACATTGATTTTCACGCTGTCAGACTCATCCTGAGGTTCCCACAGTGCCAGGCTGAGGCTGGGGGTGGGTGGCCAGGTAAAAAGGCTGGGCTATAACAATTCTGGGGTTTAGCCCTCCTTTGCAGGGCTTGTTTCCCATCTTTCTCCCCACAGTGTGGGGATCCTTCTCATCCAGGGAATTTCTCCACATCAGCTCCAGAAGCTTTTCCCATCTTTGCCGCTGCTCCTATATCTGATCCTCACCTAGAGAACCAGGCAGGAGCTGCAGGAGGGGAGGTTTGGGTTGGATATTAGGAAGAACTCCTTCCCTGGAAGGGTTGAGAAGGATGGCACAGGGCAGTGCTGGGATCAGCACCCCTGGAAAACATCTGGATGTGGTGCTGATGGTTTGATGGACCCGGCAGTGTCAGGGTGAGGGTTGGACTCATCCTGGAGGTCTTTCTTTGTGGTTTATGGCTCTGAGAGGGTGTTTTTACTGAGAGCTGTGCTTTGCCTGTGTGTTTCTATACAAGCACCTCTCCTGAGTGAGGGTTTGTGTGCTGGGGACTGCCTGGGATGCCCGACTCCAGGATCCTGCTCCTGGGGACTGTGCAAGGAGTGAGCTCAGGAGCGCTCGGTGCCACCAGGGCTTGGGGCTAATTGTGCTGGTTTGAAAGCAAAACCAGTGAGAGACTCCAAGTCAGATGTACAGCTGGATAAGAGGAAAAGAAAAGAAGTAAAATAAAGTAAAATAAAATAAATTCAATAGTATAAAATCCCACTGACAGAGTCAGAATACAACCTGACACCCTGTTAGTCAGGGTGGT
>VYXD01013157.1:136669-148608 GCA_013397195.1 Hylia prasina | reverse complement strand
TTTTTTTTTTTCCTCTCCTTTTTCCCTTTTTTCCGCTCCTTTCCCCTCCCCTCCCGAGAAGCCCCCGCTCCCGAGGTGCGGCAGACAATGGAGCTGATGTGCTGGTACAAAAGGAGCTGATTAACGGGGGGGGAAAAAAATAGGGAAAAGGGCAAACGCCTGCAGCCCCATGTGCTGAGATCCCCGCTCTGGGTACCGGGCAGTGGTGTCAGAGCCCGTGGAGATAATTGCCTGCGTTTTCCGAACTTCTGGCAGCTCTAAGGATGCTTTTCACGGGTCCATCAAAGCCCGCAGCTGGAATTTATCCACGCTGTTTGTCCGGGGGGCTTCCAGGGGGGCCTAAAGCAGCCGAAAGGAGAAGCGGGGTTTCTGTGTGATTCCGGGGATCCCGGCAGGAGTGGGGGACTCGGGAGAGAGGAGCGGCCAGCCGTGGGGCCGGGGGCTGCAGGTGCCGCGCTCGGGGCAGCGCCGGGGATGCGGCCGCGGGGACACCGGGCTGCCGCGCCGCCTTCCACTCATTCAAACCAGAACAAAAAACTCCTGTGTCGCTAAAAGCCCGCTGCAGAGCGCGGCCGCGGCGGCAGCAGCGCTGGAAAATGCTGAAGTTGAAGGCCTTCTGCTTGGATTACTGGCAGTTTTTATGTCTCCAGCCTCTCCATGGTTTCTATAAAAGGTAAGGAAACGATAACTCCGCGGTGCTCTTCAGCACATGGTGCCACCAGGGTTTTTCCTCGCTGTTCTGCTCCCCGGGAGGAGGGAGTGGTAGGCAATTAGTGAGAACTTGTGACAAAGATCGTAAAGCTGCTTTGTTTGTTTGTTTGTTTTTAATTGCGTCAATTATCGGCCGCTGTTGTCTCTGTGCATGCGGATGGGAAGGCGCTGCTTGGTCTTAACCTCTACTTTAGGTCACATCACAAGACTCAGGACTTTTCCTTCCCTGCTGTTCTATCCTTAGGCACCGTAGCTCGTGCTGTCGTGTCCATGCTGCCCACAACGCTGGCAGATTAATCGAAATTAATCGTGGGGATTTATGTGATGCAGAGAGGACCCTTTATTTCCCCGAGATATTTAGCAATGTAACAGTTCATCCTCCCTCTCCCTCCCGGCACAAAGTGCACGTCGGAGTCACTGAGAGCAGTGGGCACTTCACTTTAGGCAGGTCTGGCACCCAGCTCCAGTGATTGATGGTGAATGGTGACCGTAAAGAACAGCTCTGGGTGTCAGATGCATTGAGCTCGCCCATTTAATGGAACAGCAAAATAAGCAATTCCATTTAGCACGTCCCTGAACTTACCCCCAGTGCTTTTTAATTTAAACTTCGCTCTCCTTGCTCCTGATTTACGCTGGGCAGAGGGAGTTGGATGGGTTTGGGTTTGCTGGGGGGAAATTGGGGATCCCTTCACTGCCATCCTCTCAAGTGGGATTCCGTTCTCCTTACGTACACTTTGTGCCCTGGCTACCTATTGTCAGCCTACAGAAAGTGCTTTGTGCTAAATGCTAATTGCAGTTGAATTTTTCATGCAGCGACTGAAGGCTGGAAAAGGGAACTGTTCCAGTCTTTTTCAAGGATTCAGGGGTGCCCCGCTCTTCCTGCCTCGAGCAACACGGGACCCTCGTCCGTGACCATGGCCTTGTGAAGTTTCAAAAGATACCTTTATTCTCCTCTCCCTGCAGCTTTTCACAGATTCCACGGCCAAGCCAAAAAATTCCCGACCTAGCCCCAGCCCATTGTGATGTTTTCCTTGCTGAGAAACCATATAAAATAATAGAAATGTTGCCAGACTGTTTTGACACAAATAAATACCGAGCTCGAGCTTTCTGTCTTGGGTTCCTGGCAAAATCCCAGCTTTGTGGCAAATGAATTGCTGGGGAGTTATTCTACATCTCCTAATGGAAACCCTTGCAATGGGGCTGCCCATTTGTTTCCTTCCAGAGAATTAATTTACTTGCCATCAAAACCTGGATGTGCTCGAGTCTTCTGTCTGCTTGAGCAGCACTAAAACCAGGCCTTAAGCACTTCAGTGTCACACAGAGGGACTTTGTTCTCATCTTCTTGAGAAGAAAAGAAAATGGAAGGAAAAGTTGCGACTTCCTCACGTTTGAAACGAAATAATTTCTTGGTTAAAGCACAAACAAGTGTGAAAAGCAGGTGCTGCAGAATAACAAACCTTAAATGCAAGGAAGTTCATCTGAAAAAAGAAAGAAAAAGAACTTGCTGGAAACTTTCAATTACTTTTTATTAGTGATTGTAAATTGTTTAAAATGCTCTTGGAAAAGAGCCCAGGGGCAGTGGGGAGGTTCTGTGTGTGCCCCGTGTATATATTTGTTATTTTTATGTATAAAGTGAGGTAACAGATAACCAAAACAGGACGTGGGTAACATTTCCATGGAGTGACCGTGTTCTTTCCTTCTGTGCACTGCCTGACTCTGATTTTCAGTTGCAGCCAGTGCTCAGAGCTGTGGAAAATGTTCCTGGTTGCTTCGGAAGCTGTGACTTGCTGCTCCATGTGGGATGTCCAGATGTGTTTTCCAGCTTTTATCATTCAGGGAATTTTTGTGGGTTCATGTCCAGAGAAGGGAACGGAGCTGGGAAGGGGCTGGAGCCCCAGGAGGGGCTGAGGGAGCTGGAAAGGGGCTCAGCCTGGAGAAAAGGAGGATCAGGGGGGACCTTGTGGCTCTGCACGACTCCCTGCCAGAAGGGGACAGCCGGGGGAGTCGGGCTCTGGGAACAGGGACAGGACAAGGAGTGGCCTCAGCCTGGAGAAAAGGAGGCTCAGGTTGAACATTGGGAACAATTTTTTCATGGAAGGAGCCATCAAGCATTGGAACAGGGCAGTGATGGGGTCCCCATCACTGGAAATGTTCAGAAAACCCAGGGATGTGGCACTTGGGGACATGGGGCAGGGCTGGCCTTGGCAGTGCTGGGGGAACGGTTGGACTCAAAGATCTTTGATGGCTTTTCCAGCCTTAATGGTTCAGTGATTCTGGCTCTGCTGCCTGGCCTGGACAATTCTGATTTCTGGTATAATCTTATCCTGCTCTGGGCTCCACTTCCATGGAAGTGAAATCCGTGGGCTTGAAGAGAATTCCCCCCGAGCCGTGGGGCTGGGAGAGGTGGAGAACAAGGAGAATGAGCCTTTCCCCCTCCCTGGCTGTGGCTGCAGTGCCAGCTGGGGCACTGCAGGCAAACACTGAGCCTGGGAGATGGCAGAAAGGAAAACTAGGACAGGTTTTCAAGTTTATTTATGCGTACAGGGTAAAAAAACCAGCCCCAAAATAGCGAGCTGGGCGTGTGGCACTCCTAAAGAGATGCCAGGTCAGGGCAGCCCCCACGGGTACAGAGAGAGCTTCTCTGGAGTTTGTCCTCTCAGCGCAGCCAGGGGAGGGGGAGATGGCAGAAATCCACCAGCCACACCTGCAGTCTGTCCCTTGAGTTTGGCAGCACCTGCAGTAACCAGGGCTTTGCCCATCCCCTGTAAATTCCCAAAGTTTCTGCCAGGTAAGGGTGCTGATGCCTCCAGCAGCGTGTTTATAAACCAGCAGCCTCATTCATCCAATTTATGCAAATTGCACAAAGCAAACTGGGGGGGGCTGGGGTAGAAACCTGCTCCAAGAAACGTGTGGTGACTCAGTGATTGCTGAAAAATGAGGTTTCGGTGCTCTTCAGTTGCCAATAACACCGAGTGCATTTTGGTCAGAGCCCCTCACTGGAGGGCTGGTTTTGGTTTTGGATACAAACCCTGAGGGTGCTGAGATGTGTTTCAGTGGCAGATTAAAGTGTAAGATGAGCAAATCACTGCCAGGCCTCATGCTTTACTTCCAGGATTATTATAAACCCGTGTGACTCCAGGTTTAGCATGTGAAAGTGAAGATTTTCCCCAGCCAGGGGGGAAAGCTTCGTGCTGTGCTGCTGCCAGCTGGTGGGTAATAGCCCAGGCAAGAAATTGTTACCATTAGCATTGCATTAAAGATCAAGCAGAAGGTGAGGAAATGTGTGACTGGCACTGCTGTAATCTGCAGATTTCCCCCTCCCAGAATGTCCTCTCTCTTCTGGCTGAAACAGGAGAATTTCAAAAAACATAAAGCAAGTGCCAAGTCTGTGAAGGCTGTTTTATTGGAACGCCTTGTTTGGCAAACAAAACCGCTTTTAAACCATTCCTTGTCATTTCCAGTTTTTCTCTCATCAGTTTGCTCTCTCTGAAGGAGGCAGGAGTCCCTTCCAGAACAATTAGGGCCCTTTGTAATGAGCCACCCCAGTGGGATCAGCAAAGTGAGAGGTGGCTGGGGCTCTTTGAAGCCAGAGATTAGCTGGAATTGTTCCTGCCACCCTTCAGCTGGCACTCACAGTTCCAGCAGCACCGTGCTTCAGGATAGGTTGGATCATGTGCTTGAGCCCATCTCTGGGCAAAGGAGGTTTGTGTTTTGGTGTATGATTCATTCCCACGAGGATGTTGGAGTGTTGATTAAAAATGAGAACGTTTTCGTGAACTGGCTTGTTAGGAGCAGCTTATTGCTGCCACCCTGGGATATCAGAGTGTCAGAAGCTCCTTCAGGCCACTCTGAAACTGCACCTGCAGCTCTGTGCTCATCCTCTCTCCCACTCTCTTATCCTAGAAAAATGTGCAGCATTTGAAGCCGTGAAAGGAATTGCCAGCCTTAATTTAGATGCTGTTTCAAAGACAGCACCGGGGCTGGAAATGATCTGTGTCAGGGCTGTCCTTCAGGTTAACTCTTTGTTAAGAAGGACGTGCTTTGAGAGCCTTTGTCCCTCATTTCTGGTGTTACCAGCGTGGGCTCTGCCCTGGGGTTGTGTGAGGTGGCTTCACATGTGTGGGGCACACAGCACTGCTGCTGCTCCCCGTAAGGGAAAAGCAGCACAAAAAAAGGGGTAAAGAACTCCCTGGAAACGTGTCATCGCATAATTAAATTCATCCTTTAAAAACAGCTTTAATAAAGGGAGATAAACTTACATGCAGTCCTGTATTCCTGGAGGTGATGGCTGCATACTGATTACAAACCTCAGGAACGGGGAGTAAGGGGGAAAATCCTTGAGGTTCTGGTTCATGAGGGCAGGGAGCTGCTTTTGGACAGTGGTGTCAGTGGGTTTGTGGCATTGCTGTCACTTAAACCGAGCTCCTTTGCAGCATCCTAAACAAAGTGAGAGCAGAGTGGGTGGGGAGAATCCCTGGGGCTTTGCCTTGAACTTGCCTTTGGAGTTCACCATATATGTTGGTAGAGACAAACGGAGTTTGCTTTCACTCTGACTTCATCCAGAGCAGGGCTGAGTCATGTGCCTGTGGAGCAGCTCCCTCTCCGGAGGATCCTTTGGCGAGGCTGCTGCAGCTGCAGAGCAGCTGAGAGCTTCCCCCACCTCCCAAATCCACCCCCTCTGCAAGCACAGCCTGCAAACAGCACACGCTGCAGTATTCCCACCGTCAGCACAAAAATGGTTGGGAGCAAACCCACAAATAAACGCGCCGAGTAGCAAAAAAAAAATGCCTTAAAAGCCATCAGAAGATTTCTCTGTGCTCAGGGAAGTGATTCCGAGCCGAGAAATTTAAATGAAAATACACCAAATACCTGCTAATCTGGTGGAAGCCTTCCTTGGGGTGTCGTGAATGGTTCTGTGTGTCTGGAGGAGTCTTTGTGCAGGTGTTCATTGCTCACACTGACATTCACACCTCTGGTTTGCCGGGCTCGCCTCTGCTTTTCCCGAGGTGTGCAGTGGGATTTTGGGCTGAGCAAAACCCTGCAGCAGCCTGCAGGGTGTGATCCCTCTGCCTGGACCAGAGCTGGAACTGGGTTAAACTGGGCCTCAGACCTGACAGTTCTTGGTCTGTGTGCCTGCCCTTTCCCTTCCCTTTTCCCTTTTCCCTTTTCCCTTTTCCCTTTTCCCTTTTCCCTTTTCCCTTTTCCTTTTCCCTGCCTTTTCCCATCCTTCCCCTGCCTTTCCCCACCTTTCCCCTGCCTTTCTGCAGTCTTCATGACATCAAGTCTCCAGGCTTCCTAAAACTTTCCATTTCTCCACGCCCCTCCCTCTCACCCAGGAACCATCTGCGAGCCCTCAGGTTCTCCCTTCCTCACTCTCACACAGGTTTTAACCTTCCACAGCAGCTTTGAAGGCTGATGTTGGGGTTTTTTGGAGCCTGGGGTGCCTGTGCTGGGGGTTCCTGCCCTTTAGCTGGATCCCTGGGGCACACAGAGAGTTTGCCAGGCTTTTCTTTCCCTCCCCGGTCCCTGCTGTATTTGGAAGCAGCTGCTGGGCAGCCCCTGGAGCAGTCACATTTTAATTGTGCCTCTGGCTGGGTGCCCTGCAGAGGGGAGCTGGAAGCTCTCTGAGTTCCCTTTGATCTCTGTCCAGCACTGAGTCACAGCACAGGGAGCCCGTGGTGGCCTGGAGACATCCCAGGAGCCTCTCAAAGCTGCAGCCCGGGGGGTGCAGGAGGGGCTGTGCCAAGGATCCCAAATTCTCTGCCTTTTGGGGCTGAGGGGAGATGCCCTTTACCAAAATGCCAGGTCCAGGCTGGCTTTGCTCCCCAGCAGGACTGGCACGTGCGTGTGGCTGCTGTCAGCTCCCAGGAAACGCTGGGGTGTGCATTCCCTTAGGAATGCTTGTGGAAAAACCAGCAGAGGGGCTTTCAGAGGGAATGGAAGAGGGTGCAGGAAAGGCTGGGCACAAAACAAGTGGGGAAGATATTTTATTAAAACCTCCCAGTGTCGGCTTGTTGCAGGTTGAAGGTTTAAAGATGCTCCAAAAAGCCAGAATGCTTTCTCAGATAAAAATTTAAACTCCATCTCTTTGTCCCGCTCCTTGCAATCCTTAATTGGTAATAGCTGCTGTGTAAGGGGAGTGCTACCTAAGTTAAAAATAGGTCTGGGGCTGCACTGACAGCCCAAACCAGGCTGGCTCCACAGTCACATTTTCCTTTTTCTCAAATGACCTACAAATGTAACGTGCACCAGGACAGAAATGCTGTCAAATCCTGCTTTGGGAGTGTTTCACTGTGGTAGAACCCTCAGAAAAACAGGCAAAGTGTGTTCCTCAGCCCCGAGGGCTGCAGCAGGGCAGGTTCCCTGTGGCAGGGATGTTGGGCACCCAGGGCACGAGGCTTTATCCAAAACCAGATCAGATCCTGCTTTTCCCTGGGCTCCTCTCCTTTCTTGGACCCACCAAGCTCTCTGCTTGTCATCCTCTTTGGCTCTGCTGCCAAACAGGAATGGATCTCCAGAGGGGGGAGAGGGATGGAGTGTGAGACTCCCAATTAAGCCCTGCCTTTCTATTAATAGCATTTAAAAGTAACACACCACCTACAACTTGTAAAGGAACCTCAGCTCCAGCATTTTTAAATACTTGGAGTGATTTATGTCCCTTGTGGTGTCTTTGCCTGCAGCAGCTTTGTTTCCAGTGTGAAAATTAGAAAATAGATTAAAAGCCTCCTGTTGCTCAGGAAGAGCCCCAAGCTGTGCCAGGGGAGGTTTTAGGTTGGATATGAGGTAAAATTCCCTCACTGAAGGGGTGGTCGGGCATTAGGAGCAGGCTGCCAGGGCAGCAGGGGGGGTTCCCATCCCTGGAGGAGTTAGAAAATGTGTGGATGTGGCACTTGGGGACACGGGTGGCCTTGGCAGTGCTGAGGAATGGTTGGACTCGATGATCTTCGAGGGCTTTTCTGACCTAAATGATTCTGTGATTCTCTTCTGCCTCTTCTTCCCTCCCCACCCCCAGCTCTGGGCTTTTCAGGGATTTCTATCTTCTCTCCATCGCTCTGGGTTCCCTCAGGAACCAAAACCATGGGGACAGTCCCATCATTGTCCCCAAAATGGGTGGCCTGTGCTTGGCAGTGGCCAAGCTGAGGCCTTTCACAAACTTGGTGATTTTTTTCCTCAGCGTTTCTGCGATTTTGATTCTTCCAATTGTTTTCCCTGCCCTGCAGCAGCTCCCTGCTCCTGTGTCCAGTCAGCAGAACCAAAGCTGCCTGTCTGCCTTGGTGTTCCAGGCTGCCTTGGTGCAAACCCTCCTGCATCAGCATTTGCAGCTCCCCTGCAGGCCCAGCAGCTGAGCAGAGCCTTTCTGCTGACCCTGAGCTCAGGGGGACCCACCTGCAGCTGCCCCCAGGCTGTGCTCAGCTCCCAAAAGCCACAGCACCATCTCTGAACTAGTGCTTGTGGCTGTTTGAACTGAAGATTTCCTCCTGGAAGAGATGCAAAAGGTTCTGCAAAGCTCAGAGTCTCCTTCCCTGTTTTACAGGCAGCAACATGCAGCTCTAGGGAGGCCACTGGTGATGCTGGGCTTGGAAAAAACCGTCCTGAAGTGGGCAGAAGTGTTGGGAGGAGGCAGAACTTCTCCTTGGAGCTGGGAGGACTGCAGGGCCTGTGTTACACACACAGGGCTGCAGGGAGGCTGACCTGCTGCGGGTCCTTGCAAGCAGGGCAGAGCCAGTAAAGGTTTCCAGGGAGGCAAATAAAACAGCAAACAAGTAAATCTGTGCGGGGAAGTCGAGCTCGGGGTGGGTGCAGTGATGTGCTGCGAATGGAATCTGTTTGATTGCGAGGGGAAGAGATAAGTGGTGAGGTTCTCATCCACACCCAGAGGGGAGGAACAGCCCGGGGCTCCCAGCCTGTGTCAGTGTGGGACAGAGGTGTCACTGCAGAGGTGTCACTGCAGAGGTGACAGGGGGCTCTGATGGATGAACAAAATGGGAAATCCGTGCCCGGGGCCCGGCTCATCCTGCCTGTCCTCAAGGGAAAGCAAACAAGGCTTCAAAACAGTGAAATCACTTGGTATGCAAATGTGTGCCTTGTCTGGGGCATGGCACTGCGAACAAAGGGCAGGGAAGTAAACAGCCCAGGCAGAAGGGCCTCACTGTCCCCTGGAAAAGCTCCTCTGTTCCTCGGGAAGGTTTTTCTGGCTGCTAACAAACAGCTGATGTGTCCAGTTTCTCCTGGCCACCCCTCCTGTTACCTCCTAGGTGATGGTGATGCTCCCGAGGAGCTGCTTTTAGAGAAGGCAGCCCAGCGTGAGAGACAGAATCAGTTGGATTAATCACATGATTAATTAGTTCTTCACAGAAATCAGCAGCTATTCCCTGGTGCTGCTGGCACATCCAGCCAGGCCCTGCCCTCCAGGATGCTCTGGGGCTGAATATTCCCCTGAAATATCACCCCAAGGAGCATCTCACAGCAACCCCTTCTTTGTATTTGCAGCAGAATAAATGGCACTTTCTTACAGCAGAGATCTAATCACAGAACTGGACTATGACTTTTATTAGCTCGTGATGTGATTTGCACTGTGTGCAGCATTTTCTGGATGTGTGTTAAATGATAGGTATTTCCTGCAGAATAATAATAATTAGTAATATTAATAGTAACATTAACAATAATAATAATAAATTATAATAATCCCTGCTTGCTTATAGGAGAAGCTACTTGGATATGTTGATTTAGGGAATCAGTGAGCAAGCTCAGGTCAGGAGCTGAAATACTCTCTACATTATTTAATGGTCTGGTTTTCATGGGAAATGCTGCAGCAATGGTTTAAAAACCAAACCAAATCAAAACCCATCAACCCCTGCAGCATCTCACCTCTGCCCTGTGGTGTTCCCACGTTATTTTAATTCCTTTGGTCACTGGTCGTGCAGAGAGTTTGGAAAGGCGGCTGAAGGAGGTGATGAAAAGTCTGCTCTCTTGCAGATCTCATCCACTGAATCTATCTTTAGAGACAGATAAAAACACTATTCCTGCAGATGCTGGTGCTGTCAGAATATTGGGAATCAAGGAGGGTTTAATCTAAATCCATCAGTTACACCGAGGGCTCCGGGCTGAGCTCAAGGAGAGGGAGCTGACACAGCCGGGGGTGCTGGTTGGTACCTCTGTGCTGCACAGAAAAGAAACCACTGCTTTCATACTCTTGGTAGAACGGGTTTGTTCATGCCAGATGAAATCTTGCCATGTCCAGGGTACCAAGCCCAGAAAACCTCTCGTGCAGGCGCTTCAGCTCTGAAATCAGGGAGGGAAGGGAAGGGACAGGGCTCAGCTGGGCTGCCCTGAACTTCTTCCAATGTATTGCTGTGGTTCTGTTAGGAACAGATGCACGGAAGTTTTATAATGTGATTTTCCTTCATTAATCGAGCTGATTTAAATGTACAGAGCTCTGTGGGGCTTGGTGGGACTTTTCCTAAGGAGCCAGCAGTGGCTTGCTGCAGGAGCCATTATCAGGAACTCCCCAAGCACAGTGTAATCCAAACAGTTTGAAACAGTCACAGGACCCCGGACAAAATGCCCTGAGAGAAAATGGCATTATGCAGCAGCAAACAGACAGTTAATCACGGAATGATCCTGCTCTGTGAAGAAACAGCGTGAGCTTGGTTTCTTGCTTAATGAAGTTTCAGAACATAAACATGTATCTGCTGTCCCTGGTGCAGCAGGGGCCCTGATAATGGTGCTGCTGACCTCTGCAGAGAGGGGAGTGTGGGCTGAGCAAAGGCTGGGGGAGCTCCAATCTGTCAGAGCAGCAACTCTGACTCTCAGGGTGGTCTTGGAGATGCCAGGGCAGGATGTAAGGGGCTCCTCTCTGCAACAACAATAACAGTTCTTTTTTCTGAGCTTTTTGCCACGCGAGTGTGTGCTGGGGCTTCGATTCATTGAAACTTTTGGCAATAAATGCTGCGTGTTTAAACTCAGCACAGCAAAAGAATTCCAGTACATAATATTTTGGTGCGTTGATTTGGGGGTTTCTTGGTTTTTTCCCAGGTTTTTGGTTGGTTTGGGGTTTCGTTCTAATCAGATCTTGCCACTTTATGGTTGCTGTAATTTCCAGGCTGAGTGTCACAGCTGATACTCACCACTGAAAGCCAGGACTTCTTCGTATGCCTGCAAACCCAGCTTTGGAAAATGACTCATTACATTTTTTTTTTTGGCACCAGAAAGTTTATTACAGGACACAAAAAATTCTGCAAGCAGCTGAGGGTTCCTCCAGCCCGAGCCATTTGATGAGTTTGTACTGGGTGAGCACCTACAGGTCTCCTAAGGGAATTTTTGGGGCAGTGTTACTGGGCTGGGAAGTGGAATAAATGGGAATAATAATAACAACAATAACTTCTGCAGGTGCTGCCTAGGTAGGGTTTTCTGACTTGGCAGCTGGGGAGCAGCCAGAGGAACACGGAGCTTTCTGAACAGCCTCTAATAATCTCCTCTGGCCCGCGAGTAACGTAAACACCGAGCGGTGTAAATCATGAGGAAAGGAGTAACGCGAGCCGGGAGATGGGAAAACTGCCTTCTTCCCTCGGAGTTCGCTCGAGTGGAGGTCGGAGGAATCACTTGGAAGTGGTGAATCAGAGCTGGGCTGCTGCCGGAGCCCGTCCCGCTCGGGATCCTCCTCCCTCTGCTCCGGGGAAAGTCATGAAGGGCGATGGCAGTGCCATGTGGAACCTGATGTGGAAATACTGCATCTCTGTCAGGACCATCAGGTACGGGGGCATTTGCGCAGCTCTGGGGGGCTCAAAGGTGCGTGGGTTGCAGAGTTAACTCTCGGCAGCCTGGGAGGGTTCTTAGGGTGGGTTCTTCTTCCTCAGCCTTGCGCTGCAGAAAGAAAACGACAGGGTTATGGCAAAAAAAAAAAATAAATTCTTCCAGCAGCGTGGAGTTCTCTGTCTCGTTTACGGGCAGGACAAAACAGGAATATGAAAGAAACTTCACTTTAGCGAGTGAAAATGCGAAAATTCTGCTCCTCTTCTGAACGCTTGCCTGGCATGATTTTCTGTTCGTCCCGTCGCCCAAATGCAGAGGTCCANATATTTTAATATATTTTGAATACATTAAGAATATATTTTTAATATCTTTCTAAAGAGTTGCCCAGCCTCAGGCTTTGGTTCCTCGGTGGGACACAGCTGGGTGGGTTAAGTGGCACCTTTGGCCGTGCCAGCTCCCCTGCAGAGGTCGTGTCC
>VYXD01013157.1:108140-135837 GCA_013397195.1 Hylia prasina | reverse complement strand
GTGCCAGCTCCCCTGCAGAGGTCGTGTCCGAGTAATTACTGCATTTCACACTGCATAATTATCCCGGGCTGAGGAAACAGTTTAGAGAGCCTGAATTCCTGCGTGGACTTTCACTTCTGCTCAGAATGAGACTGTGGAAGGCTTTTTATCATCAGGGTACCGAAATAAAGCTCAGAAACCCCTCAGTTCCCAGCAGAGTCAATAGAATAGAAACTGGCAATAATCCCCAAGAGAGGGTTCGATTAAGATAAAAATAATTTTGTTTATGATCTGGGTGTAGAACCAGGAGCAGAGGGAAAGCCTGGGGGAAGCACACGAGTGCAGTTTGCAGCCCAGATGTTCATCCCGACCTCGGTGCTGCTCCCAGACAAGTCCCGTGCAAACCCCTCAGCCCTGAGGGTGGATGATCCCACAAAACTAAACTTTAAAAGTTCCTCGGAGGTTCCGCGGGTGTGGCGATTTTCCCGAAGTTTGACATGCAAATTGTGATGTCCTGTAAACAGCCAGTTCTTTATTTCATCCGTGACCTTACTGCTGTGTAGGGCGGGTTGAATATTAGCTGAGTTATTCACAGCAGGGCTGATTTATAGAGCTGTTGGTGGATCTCACAGCCAGCGAAATGCAGATTAACAGGAGGATCTTCAATGAATGTTTTTGATTGTTTTGACACGTCCTATCTTCCTTTGGCAGCAACACCCAGAAGTTAAAGAGATTTTTTTTAAAAAAAGCGAGTTTTCCTTTGTGGAAAAAGTTCTCTGCGGAAAAAGTTGCTTTTCTGCCACAGTTCCGAGCCTGTCCCTGTGTTTTGGGGGGCTCCAGCAGCCACTGGGGCTCCCCTTTTTATCCATCCAGGGGGTTATCCCAGTCCTGCTCCCTCCCTGCCTGTTCCCCGTTTTGTGGGAGGCTCTGGAGCCCGGGCAGCCCTTGCAGGAGGTGTCGGTGAGCCTGGCGAGCTCTGCCCCAGCAGAGGGGGGTTCCTGCTGCCCTGCCCTCCCCAGTCCCTGCCTCCACCACACTGGGCCACTTGTGCTGATGAATGAGGGGATTTATGCCTGCCTGAGAAAGCAGCCCCGCTCCTAAAGGAAAATTAGTCTTTGGGCTTGACCTTGTTTCCATTGGGCTGCAGCAGCTTTAGAAAAACATATTTGAGTGGCTCTTTGTTGCCTGTTTTGACTGGGCTGCGTGGCCTGGGGGCAGAGCTGTGCCACATCCCTGTGCTGGGTCTGCCAGACCCAAACCTGTGGGGTGGTGGCTGGCTGCAGGGGGAATACCTGTGCGCAGGGAAATGTGTTCAGCCTCAGGGAGCTGTAGGTGGTGCTGGAATAAGCTCAGGAGAGAGCAGGATGGTGTGGGAATACATTCGCTGCCTAAAAATAATGGTGCCTTTTTCTCCTGCTGGGGGCTGTTGGCCAGCTCCTGGAGCACTATTGCAAAAGTTGAACAGACACAGGGATTTCTTTGCTCCTGTGCCAAAGCTGAGCTTGTTGCACTTCAGGTGGAGCTTGTGTCCCTCCAAAGCTCATTTCTGTGAGGCAGTGAAGCCTCGCTGCTGCTGGGTTATTTCCCAAAGCACAGCAGGGGAGAATCCCACAGTGGTCTGTGCTGGAAGGGACCCTTAAAACCCATCTCATCCCACCCCATTCCATGGGCAGGGACACCTCCCACTGCCCCAGGCTGCTCCAAGCCCTGTCCAGCCTGGCCTGGGACACTGCCAGCGATCCAGGGGCAGCCACAGCTGCCCTGGGCAAGAGAGGGGGGCTCTGCCTGACCCCCAGAGCACAGACAGGATAATCCCTGAGCCCCAGGACAGCACCCAGAGCTGCTGCTCCCCAGGGGAGAGTTGCCATTCCTGTCCTGGCACTGGTGGGGTGCAGGATGATTGTCCCTGCCCCTCCCTTGCCCAGCAGTGGCCCCACACGGCGGGGTTTGGGCTGTCCTGGGTGGCCGCAGGCCCTGCCCGCAGGCAGCTGGTCAGTGTTCCTGCCCAGAGCACTGTCTCCCACCTTTCTGGCGTGGGAATGTCCCAGAAATGTGTGTGTGTCAGCCCCGAGGGGGTGGCAGTGGCTGTGCTGTCCCCACAGGCCTGCACGAGCCCCTCGCTGGCCTGTCACCATCCCGGGCCCCGTGCAGAGGGTGGCACTGCCCCTGCACCGCTCTGAGGGGCTGTGGCACTGCCAGGCAGGGCTCTCCTCTGCTGGGGAGCCTCCACCTGGGATATTTGCGGGTGGAAAGCTTCCCCCAACTCGGGGAGCTGGCAAAGGCTGGAAGCAGAGCTGGGGAAAGCATCAGTCGGAGTTTATTTCTGTTAAAGCTGCCCTTCAGTGACCCCCCCCATGCGTGGGGACAGGCAAACACACCATCAGGAAATTGCCCGTGGAGATGTTCAGGCTGGCCCTTGTGTTTGTGGGATCCTGGCAGCTTCAGAGCAGAGCAACAAGTGTTGGAGAGGGGTGGGAGCAGGTCCTGCGTGGGGCACAGCTACTCCCTGTGCCAGCCAGCCCCCAGCATGGCCCTGGTGGTTGGAGACTGGAGCCATCTGAATCAGCACATCCCAGCCCACAGGGAATAAATTACAGGGTTTATAGCAGTGTAACACATCGTTTTCAGCTTGCATCTTCAAGTTCCAGCACAAGTAACGGAGGAAAAGAGTCAATAGTTACTTCTTAGTGCTCCACACATCTGGAAAAGAGTAAGAATTAGTCCTCAGTCTGAGCTGTCTGGGAGTTTCTTCCCTTATTTTCCTTCTGGTACAAACATTTTCCATTTTGGTTTGGTCAGACTTTATTTTTAGTTGTCTGCTTTGGGTTTTTTGCCTCTTTTTTTTTTTTTTTTCTTTTCCCCCTGAAGACTGATGGAACAATACAGTGATTTCACCAAAGAAAACCAACACCCTGAGCAGTGAAAGGGTTCCCTTTGGGTTTTGGTGGCTTTTGGGGCAGCTACTGGAGCTGGGGGTGGTCAGGATGCAGCTCATAAAATTTGGAAGCTTGGAGCACATAAAATTTAATGTAACTTGGGCAGGGGCTTGTTCATAAATGCTCAGAGCATGCAGACTGCTCTAAATCACACTGGGATCAGTGCAAAAGTGTGGGCTGGGAGCCAGGGCTGGGCACGGTTTGCTCTGCAGTTCATGGGCAAACATCAGCAGCTGACATGTCGGTGGGGTAGATAATCAGATATTCAGTCTGTGCTTGTCAGTCTTTCTCCTGTAATGGCAACTGCAAGACCCACCTCAGCTGTTCCTCCTGGCACAAACAGGGTTCACGTTTGTGAAGCTCATCTGCAGCAGGAGAATATCTGTTATGTGTTCTTACCGGGGGAAGCAGTGGAGCTGGCACCTTTCCTTGGGATCAGACCTCACCAATGTGATGTTCCTGGAGGTATTTTGTGGCTTAAACACTAATGAGAATTACTGGAAATTCATTGCTGAGATTAAAAAGAAAAGCCAAACCCCCAAACCCAGATAAAAGCGTGTTTATCTCCACAGCCTGTCTGGTTTTGTACTCAGTTTCTACGTGGGTTTCTTTGTCATCTGCAAAATGCTGCACTTGAGAAGCTGGGAGACAAAGCCAGGTGCAAGTCACTGTTACTCCTCTCGGAGCTTTAACCCCCAGCCAGTTTTCTGGAGGTTTTGGTGCTGGGTTTGAGTGTGGTGGGGCTGTGATTACCCCAGAGCCCTGCTTTGGTGGGAATGTCATGCACTCCCAGTGGAACAGGTCATGGCCAGGCTGGCACGAAGTTGGTGTCCTCACACTCTGTCTCAGGGGTGTGTGAGTGTGCCCTGTGCGTTTTGCATCCTAAAATAACTTGTTTGGGTGAGTCTGCCCCACTGTGCCTGGCCTGTGCACAGAAAGCTGCAGAGGGAATCACCCTGCCATCAATTCCTCTACCTGGAGCAGCTTGTTTAAGGGGGGGAATACACTGCCGGCCTCTGCTTTCAGCTGTTATTTTTAAAAAGCCATTTAGCCGCATTTAAATGTTGCTTGTTTCAGCCGTGGGGGTGGTGGGTGCTTACACGGCTGGGTTATTTCCATCTGATGGTTCATGTAAATGAGAGGTTTGTGGATTGAGTTCAGTGAGCTGCAACTGGTTACGGGTTACAGCCCTGCTAGAGCAGAGGGCCAGAACCTCAGCAGCTCCTTCTGCCTTTCTTTTTGTCAGGAGCGCCCACTGAAATGCTCCCACTTTGCACTTCTGTGTGTCCTTTTTGTCTTGCACGCCGGGTTATCACGGATAAAAGCTCCAAAACCCGCACAGGCAGGGGCTGGTAGGGCCAGCAGGTGATCGCGGGTTAATCCTCGCTTCAGGGTTGGTGTGAAGCACCCGAGTTTGCAATATTTGCAGGCAGTTCATTGTTTCTTTGCACAGAACCCTGGAGGTGAGGGTGAGTGCCCCGAGCAGGCACTGTGAGCACAGCACCGCTGCTGCTGCTGCGGGGGGCTCCTGGAATTCCCTGGGCGGCTTTTGGGCCAGGTGAGAGAATTGCAGGAGCTGTCCTGGGGCAGGGAGGTTGGGCTGGACAGTGGTCCCTGCCCAGCCCCGGGCTCTGGGATGGGGCAGTGATGCAGCAGGGTGAGGGCTGGAGGTGCCTTGTCCCTGCCCACTGCAAATTCCAAACTCCTGCTGTTCCATTGGGAGGCTGAGCTGGTCTGGTGCGAGAGGAAAATCAAACCAACTTCCAGCACCCTTTTGAGTTTTGATGTCTTTGCATTAAAATTGTTGTGTCCAAGTTTTGCTCAGGCTTTCAGCAGCCTGGGCTGCACTCTGCTTGCAGGGTGCAGGGTCTGATGACATGCATGAAACCCTAGAAGTCAGAAACCTAATCCAGGGCAGTGCAGAGAAGTTAACAGCCTGCTTTATTATTTATTTACACAGAGCTTTCCAAAGAGCTTGTTGGAGCAGGACCATGGGTGACTGAGCCGGGAGAGTTGTTTGTCTAGTGGTAGAGGAGCTTCATTCTGTTCAAGGCAGCTTTTTGTGCTTTAATGCTCTCTGGAGGTGAGGCATATGGTAAAAATACGTGTGGCAGCTTTTGGGGCAGAATTAGTTTGAGTTTTGTGCTGCTTCCACTGCTGCTCCTTGTCTCCTCAGACAGAGCTAGAAATTGGCATTCAGGCTTTGCTCTGAAAGGCTGCTGCTGCTGTCCTTCAGTTAGGCAGTTGTTTGTATTTTTGCTATTTTCTAACTCCTGAAGTAGCCCATCAGCTTGGGTCTTTTTGCTCTGGGCGTACGAAGAAATAAATTACATGGGAGCATTCCCCGCTCTTCAATTATCTTTACAGTGGACTGTAAAGCAAATTAGGTAGGGAGAACATAAAGCTCTGAGCTTATCTGCTTTTAACAAGATCATGCATTTTCCAGAAGGAGTCAGATGACGTTTTAGGAATTGGTAAGTACTGATCAATGTAAAGCTTATGAATCATGCCATTAACATCTGTGCTGGGGATTGATTGTAGTGTGAAAACGTGGGGTGTGAAATGATTTTAAGGAAACAGTCTTCTGCTTAAATGCCTGGTAGGAGTTTTATTCCTTTCCTAACAGGAATTCATTTTGCTATACGAGTATAAATTCAAATTCTTGCTGTGTTTTTGCTGTCCTCGACGCAATATCTGCCTATCAATCATTTTCTTTGACAGTAATCATAAAACCAGCAGGAATTCATGCAGTAAGCAAAGTGTCACACGTTCAGTCATCTTTAGCAGAGACAATAATTCAGGGGTGTAATTAACTGCCTGACAGGTATGGAGTGTGTGAGGTGTCTGAAGTGGGCTCGGGTTCTTGGGGGGTTTCCTGTGCTCAGCACTGCTGGGGGCTGGCAGAGCTGCTTAATGAGCCTCTCCTGGCACCTGCAGGAACAGACAAACAAATGAAAATAAAATCAGAGCTCCTCACGTTCGTATTCTCGGGCTGGTTAATGACACTTGAGCAGAGCTGGAGGTGGGTGAGGCAGGGCAGCCTGAGCTGCTGCATTTCCATGCTCTGTAGAGCTGCAAGCTGATCAATTAACAATTAAATATGCTCCTGAGTCAGTCCCACCTGCCTCAGCCTTCTGGAAAGGTCTCAGCAGCACACGTGGCATTTTGCGCTCAGTGAATTCTCATCAGCTGGTGATACCAGAGCAAGGAATAATATTCCTTCATAGCATCAGGGGGCCACTTCCATGGTCTGCTGGGGGCTGGTCTGCTCAGGGAGGGCTGGGAATTACACAGGGGAATTACATCCTGACACGGAGCATCGTGGTTCAGCTCTCCTGAAAGCCATTTATTTTCTCATAAATTGGTTTTCTGACGCGGGAGTCCTCCTGGACGCTGCCTTCCCACATCACCTTGGGGGCTGAATGGCAGCCACTCCTGTGTCACCACTCCCCTCCCTGAGAGCCACTTCACTCTGTTGGGGTGTCACCTAAAGCCGTCTTTCCAAGGGGAAATCAGGATTCCCTAGGATTTGAGGTTTAAGAAATTAGGATTTGAGAAATTGGAGCAGACGCTTGGGTGGAGCTGGGGCGGCGTGTGGCCCTGCAGGAGCTGTGACACCCAGAGCGTGCTGGCACAGGCAGAGCTGGGCAGTGCTCCCATGACAGGCCACGGGCTGACCCTGCCCCTCCACCTGCATCCCTGTGCCAGAGCAGGAGGCATTTCCAGGGGCTCTCATTTCCAGCCCGGGCAGGCTCTGTGAGAAAGGCAGGAGCTGCTGCAGGCAGGGAAATGTGACCTCTGTGCTGCTCGGGAGCCTTTGGAATGTGTTCCACGTGGATAACACATTTCCCTGCTCAAAGGGCAGCGTGGCTGCAGTCCCCTGTGCTGCCCGCAGCCCTGGGTGAGGATCTCTTTGTCTCAGGTGTTTTGAACCTTTGTCCCACCTCTGACCATGAAATGATTCCCTGGCTCTTCCTCCTCTGGGGCCAGTCCTGCCACGAGGGACCAGCCTGGCCCTGCTCAAGGTGTCCCTGCCCGTGGCAGGGGGTGGGACAAGGTGGGATTTTCCAACCCAAGCCATCGTGGGGCCCTGAAATGCTGGGAAATGATCCCGTGATTATCTCAGGGTCCAGCTGGGAAGAGCAGCCGAGGCATCCAGGCAGCCTCAGAGGAACTGTGGGAAGGAGCTGCCGAGCTCCTGATGCCTCTGGGAAGATAAAAGGCACATTTGTACCTTGCCTTGGATGCTCTTATCTAAGAGCTGGCCCTGCTTGCCTTTGGGAAGAAAGGCACAGGAGCAATAGCAATTGGCAGATCCAGCTATAAAAAAAACCTTTATAAAAGTCATCAAAACAGCCCCCACGCTGCTATTGTGGGGTTTGTTATGTTCCTAAGGAATGGAGGCTGATTTAACAGAAGTTTCACAATGAAATTAGGAGATACTGTGTGTTAAATAGCACACTTTTAGCCTTGTGTGCTCAGCTTAGGGTTAAAGCTCAGTTCCAATTTCCTTGGAGCTGCTGGGTGTCCACAAAAGACCTGCAACTGCTGCACAGGGATTCTGCACAGGTAAGGAAGGTGTGGTTTTATCAGCAGATGCTCGTGTGGCTGAACCCTCTTCCATGTTTAAACCAGCAAGAGTGAACTGTTCCACCAAATCAATGAGATGGAGGCAGATCAACCTACTCAGTGCCTTATTATCTGCTTGAAACTATCTCCTGATGTTTCAAAATGAGTGAAAACCAGGCAAAACCGGGCACGCTGCTTCATCTGACTATTTAGGAGAGCTTAACCCTGCAGCTGTAGTGGGCACAGAGCCCTGAATTTAAGCACTTTTCCACAAAGAGCCTTGGAGTGCTCAGCTGTGGGGTTTTTCTGGCCATGGACACAAAGACCTGATGATAGAATCTCGCTGTCTGTATATTTTCAAGTTAATGCAACAAACGCTTGTGGAGGAAAGGGGCCATCGAATGCAGATAAAAGCTTGACTTCCTTCCAATAGTCCAGCGTTAATTCCTGAAAAACAAACACAGGGAGAAGAACACAGACTTTAAAGGCAGCCTCTTGCAAGAGCTGTCCTGAGTTGTTTCTCCTTTTCCAGGCTCTGGAACCACTGCATTTTGCACTTGTCCCACCTGCACGTTCTCAGTGCTTGAGCAGGTTTGTTGCTCAGGTGATTGAGTCTTGCACAGCAGCTCAAATCCAGGTCTAAGGGGAGACTAATCCCTTTAATGCCTGTGTCTTGTTCCTCGCAGTGGGATGGGGAGTGAGAAGTGGTGCTGGAAAGGGTGAAAATGACACTTTGTGAGTGCCTGCTGTGCCCCTGCAGTGCTGTCCTGTGTCCTCTCGTCCCACGGCCCCCACACGTTGGTTTTGTGGCTGTAACAGCCCCTGGTGAGGCACAAGGAAAAGAATCCACATAAAAACAGGCTGGCAGGGCCATTCCCTCCACACCAGGGGAACACTGGAGCCTTTACAGAAACGGGGAACGACTCCATGAAATGCACACATGAAGTGAGTGCCCTTCCAAACAAAGATGGGGATGTTCATCCAAAGATATCCAGAATTAAAATGGTGCCTTTGGTGTCCCAGGCCAGGCTGGGCAGGGTTTGGAGCATTGGGAGGTGTTCCTGCTCATGGCAGGGGCTGGAATGAGATGGGCTTTGCCCACCCAAAGCAGTCTGGGATTCTGTGGTTCTTTATTAATAGAAGTCCCCGTGCTGTTCTGAGAGCACTCAAATGTTGAACAGCACTAATAGCAGGCACGTGGCAGTTCAGCTGCCTCTTTAAACCAAAAAAAAACCCCAAACAAAGAAAAACCACACACACACACAACCCCTTTTTCGAGTTATTTCTGTGTCTGATAGTTTGTATTTCATAGTATGCATTCATCTGTTCAACGAGCTTGGCAGGCTTGCAGTGTTTTGTATCAACATTTGATCATTTCCTCTGACTTTAAAGAAAAGCAAAGCGTATTTCAGGCACTTCAGAGCCTTAGGGAAAGCTCTGAGCACCCGGGGGCAGCTACTGCAGTGCTCAGTGGTGTGAAGCTGGTCTGAGGAGGAGAGATCCCCCCTGGTTTGCATTTTAAGTTCACTGCGGGGTCGATGGTTTGGTGGTGGGGTTTGTTCGTCTAATGATGATTTACGAGACCCTGGAGATGAGGACTGAGAGGGCCTTTAAGACACGGAGTCTTCAAGCCTTAACAGAGTAATTTTATAGACATTTTCACCTGGTGGTGACTGTCAGTGATCTGAATTCGGGGGCTGGAGGAGTTCTCTGGTTTTCTGCAGGAATTCCAGGGCAGGGTAAAGATGAACTTTCCAAAATCCAAACAAGAGAGGAGAGGGAGAGGGAGAGGGGGAGCCAAAGATCTCTTTGTTACAGGGCATTTTAAAAGTTTTCAAGCCAATAACACATTGCTAAAGCTCACAGACAATTGTTCTACCAGTCACTAAGAGCACACGTACACCTGCTTCAAACAATGCCTGCTTGTGTGCTGTGCATCAACAATAAACAATATTCCATTTTTAAGCTTAAAACCTTCTACTATCTTGCTAAACATTTTTTTTTCTGCAGCCATAAGACCTATCCTAGCCAAACCTAAGACTCAGACTATTGTTTCATGTCCTTGCTTGCTGTACTATTGTAACTTCTCCTACCTTCCAGCTTTGCAGTGGCAGCTAATTCTAAATTCTCCTGCTCTTTGTGTTTCTGGGGCCTGATTTCTGAAAGCCTTCTCACCTTTGGTGTTCCCCACATCAGCCAGGAGCTCCCAGGGGCTGCTGTGGCTCTCACTTCGGGGTGCTGGGGTCACTGCCTGCTCTCTGCCTCACCGTGCCCCTCGTTTTTCAGGGAAGGCAGGGAAAGGAGCCGTGGATGTCCTTGGGGTGCTGATGTCCAGATGTGTCTGGAACAGATGGACTGCTAAGAAAACAAGAGACCTGGAAGGAAGTCTCAGCCTTTTCCATCTCTGTCTCTAATTTTTCTTGTCTATCAAAGCACAAAAGATGGATTTCACTGTGTCTGGCTCTGCTGAGAGGGGAGGGAGGGAAACATTTTGTCCAAGCAGTCAGGGTTCATTAAAAAGGGAGATGAACTTTGCTCAGTGCTTTAAAAAATGGCCTTAAAACCTGGCCTGAATCTGTGCTAGTCATACATTCTTCATAACTTTCCTTTCAAAAATCTTTTATAACTCCTCAGCACGGGGCTAGGAGCGCTCTGGGTTGTGAGATTATCTTTGCAGACCTTGGGATTTTTTCCAGGGGTAATTTCAGAGCTCGTATGTCAACAAAGCAGCGCACAGAATTATCATTTCCCTCTGGACTTTTCAAATCTGTATCTCCAGGGGAAATCTAGAGACCACATGACATCAGCTCCGAATATATTAATGAAAATGAAGTGTGGCATTTGTTAAAATCCTTTTGTTGGAGAAACAGCCTATTTTCCTGATTAAGTGCTGTGTCGATGTTGCATCACACTGACTTGAGATGTTTCTGGGTATCAGCTGGGCTGACAGGCTTTAAAAATACCTGGAATCCTCCTCCTGGCATTAAAATCCACCAACATTTGCTAAAGTAATTACTTCTGTTGAATGACTCTGTGGTGTGTCTGGGGAATTTGCTGCTGCTGAACCTTTTTTTTCCCCTGCTCCAACCTGTATGTCACCAAATAATTCCTTGCAGAGGCTGCAAAAGCCTTAATATAATCAATTCATGTGCAAATAAATATAACTCTGTTAGTTCTTGAGTGGAAGACAGGCTCTGGGAAAGTCTCAAACTGAGGCTTGTGGTTCTTTGGCAAATATTTCTCCAGTGTTTCCTCCTCTTCAAGCTGGAGATCTTCTAATTAACCAGCTCAGGCCAGGGATGCTGTCCAGCTGAGGGGCAGCTCCAGGGTGCACATCCCAGATGGTTGATATCAGGATGTGGCTTTATCCACCAGGGAGCTTCACATGTGCCCTGGATTTTTGAATTCTTTCCCCTCACCCTTCCGGTATTGAGGCAGTTTGTTATGTTCTTATCAAATATTTATGTGGTTTGTCCATTGGCTTTTCCTGAGGGTTACTGAGCTGGGAGGGAGCTTTCCCCAGAGCAGGGGATCTGCTGCTTTGTTCAGCATCCCCTTCCCATCCATTCCTGCAGCTGGAGTTCCAAGGGTGCCCTAAAAATGGGCAGGAATAAAAGGCACACGATGAGGATAAATGAAAACATTTACTTCTGCTGTTCCTGTGGATAGTTAAAGCCTGTGTGATTTTATAGGATGATCAATACGAATTTCAAACAGGTTTGATGTCCAGCACTGCTGAAGCACGGCCTGGCTGTAAAGTTTATCATCACTGGTAGCTAAATGAGAATACAGCAATGCAGCTTCTGTCTTTGGGGTTATTTTTTTATTATATTCTACAATTAAACAGCCTGGGAATGTTCCAGGCCAGGTTGGATGGGGCTTGGAGAAACCTGGACTAGTGGAAGGTGTCCCTGCCCATGGCAGGGGTGGAACAAGGTGATTTTTAAGGTCCCTCCATCCCAAACCAGTCTGTGGTAAAGGATGTGGTGATGTCTTGATTTAAATGTGTGTTTTTAAAATAATCTGCAATATTTTAGCATGGAGATGAGGACTTAGATTTCTAATTCCTGATGTTGAGAGCCTCTCTGAGTTTTGGAAGATGGCATGGGAGGAGTTTCTCTTGGTTCACTGTGGTTCAGTGTTTATATACAAGCAGAAAGGCAGACAGAAAGAGATTCTGAGCTCTGGGAAGTCTGGCAAGGAGCTCAGGACAGAAGCTGGGTATTGCAGCAGTGCTCTGCTGTCAATTCTTTGACATTGCATGGAGTGCAGAGGTCAAACTGATGGCATTCCCAAACCTTCCAAAACTCAGATCAGACTGGAAGTTAGATTAGAAACTGAGTTAAATGTTTTGGAGAGGTGCTGGTTTGGATGTTTTGTGGGCGTGTCTTGGAAAGGTGCACTATTGCTTTGGCACCCAGAAGAGATGCCAAACACAAAAAAAAAGGGGGAAAAAACCAACAAAAAAAATCAACCAATCCCTGCTTTTAAAGCTGAAACTTGCATAAACCTGTGTGAATTTCCTTGGCTTGCAGGTTTATGCCAAGGCTGGAGGGTCCTGCCAGGACATTTGTAGTGCCCTGTGACAGTCTGTGTGTGCTGTTTGTGTCTGCACGTGGAGTGAGGAGCAGGGAGGAGTTCTCCTCCTGACAGCTGCTCTGATCACCCTTCTGTTAGAGCCATCTCTAACTAAACCTGGGATTTACGTGTGGGTCAAGTGAATGAAAATGCATTTTAAGGCACTGCTTTGATGCCATTGAGGGTCGGTGGGGAAACTCCCTCTAACTCAGCCAGGATTTCACATTTGCCCTCAGGAGGCAACCAGTGAACCTGGAAAATGATACCAAGTGCACCCTCAAACTGATGGCTTTTGGAATAACTCTGCTTCTGACTGTTTTCAGTTCTCTTCATTTTCAAAATAGAGCAAACACTGGAGCTCTTGCTCCAGTAGCAATGAAATATTTCTCACATGGGGCAGTTTGTGATCTGCCCTGTTCTGACTGTGCAGAACTGGGGAGGCACCACCAGAAACAAACTGGGCTGCCCAGAGCTGAAGGAATTGGTTTAACAGGACGTGTAGAAAACCCTCTTTCCTGTCTGCAGGTTACAATTTCGGCTCATTTGCCCAGTTTTGTGCTGTCCCTTTTCTGCCGATTTTTGCCGCGTCTCTCTCAGCCCTGAGACGTTCCAGGTGTGGGTTCAGTGAAATGTGTGCAGCAGCAGGGGGCTGACCCAGGGGGACATTCCTGGGGTGGTTGTGCCAAGGGAAAGCTCTCCCAGCTTTTCCCCTCTCTCTGTGCCTGTGTGGCTCAGGGGCAGGAGCACAGCGAGCGCAGCAGGCGAGATCCCCCAAAGCTGCTTAAGCAATTGGATTTGGGATGTGCTGGATGCTCCAGTGGAGAGAAAACCTCGTTTTGTGCCGTGCTGCTTAGCTCCTCTAAGCAGGTTTAGGGAGAGATCCTCTGAAACCAGCCTGCTCTGGAGATCCCAGCCTGGCTGGGAGGGGAGGGAGAGGTGGCTCTGAGGAGACACCTGGGCTTTGGCATAAAAACAGGGTGCTCAAAGACATCACAACTGCAAGAATGTAAGCACTTATAAAGAAAATAAATACATAAATACGTATAAATATATGATATATGTATATAGGCACACACTTATATAAGGTAGGCCACCTTATATATCTATCTATATCATATATAGATACGTATGGATGGTTTTTGGCATGTTTAGGGAGTTTTTTGCCCATGAGGAGCTGTTCAGCAGTGGGCCTGAGCACTGTTCTTCCTCCCAGGAGCACTCACAGCTTTATAAAATCAGCACCTCCTGCAATTCCAGCTGCTGCCAGCTGAGTTCCCTCTCCATCCACAGCTTCCTGGGGATGTGGGCTCACTCCTCTCCCTGCCCTGATGGAATGGTGCCCTGGCCAAGCACCTTGCTAAAGCCCTCAGCACAGGTGGCTGATAATCTGTTTTAATTATAGTTAACGTGCTTAATTTCAGAAGTGATGTTTAAAGCTGACAGGAGGTTCCAAAGAGCTTTCCAGCCCTGCCTTCCCAGCCTGGCTGGAGTCACACAGCCTCCAGCTCCAGGCTTTTAAATTATTTACCCAAAATTAGCTTTGAAGGAAGAATTAAAAAAAAAAGAAAAAAAGAAAGGAATTGAAGTTTGAATCTATTAAGAACTTGATAGAGGAACGGAATGGAAATCGGAGCTCTCTCAGGAGCACTTTGGCTTCTGCTGATCTGCAGGGAATAACGGGTGAGTTTTGGAAATCTCGTCGGTTTTTATTCCCCCCCTCAGTTCCTCCCTGTCCCCCATCCCTGTTTCCCCTTTCAACTCCACTTATTTTACATTTTCAGTGCCTTTTGCAGTGCTCAGCCCTGTTAGCAGGTGAACAGGCTGACGTGGGTTGACAATTCCCTTCCCAAAAGGGGTCCTGGCTGCTCTGCACGTGATGATGCCTCCGGGTCTGGGGCTTGGTTTGTTTGGTGTTTTTTTTTTTTAATTTAGCCTCAGAAACAAAAGCCATGCATGTGTTTAACTTTCTGGCTGCTTGCAGGGCTGCCAGGCTGCCTGGGCAGCTGCTGGAGCACTCCATCATTTTAATAGAAACTAAACCCTGCTCCCCTCAGCTCCACGCACAGCAATCTGTCTTCCAGGCGAAATTAAAAGCACTTTTAGCATCTGATTAGCTGTGCAAAGCAGCAGTGCAGGGGGTGTGGAGAACAAAGGCAGTGGGCAGGCAGGAGGGGCTGTGTGCATCCCCTCTCCTTGTGCTCAGGACGGGCATTTGGTGGAAATTCCCCCTGCTCGGTGTGAAGTGTGCTGGGCAGCACGAGGTGCTGAACTTCCCCTTTAATCCCAGTGCTGGACGGAATTCCAGCTCTGCCCGTGGCTGCTCTCACTGTGTGAGGGGCTCCAAGTCCCCCCAGGGAGATAACCCTGCAAGGGACGTTTCTTTCTTGCCTCTGCTTTAATTTTCCTGCCGTTTAATAGTCTTCCTTTTAACCCACGCAGTGCCGGGATAGGTTTTCCCTCTGAGAAAAAAAATGATTCCTGGTGCTTTGCAACTGAGACATGGAGATAATTGCTTTTCCCAGCCCTTTCCCAGTGCTTGCATAGATTTTATATCTGTTCCCCACTTCAAAGTGTCCCTCCTTCCTCCTCCAGTATTCCCAAGCACAGCTGGAGAGTCCAAAGAACAGTTTGGAAATTCTATCAAGGCAGTATTGAAATGTCAGATGCTGGAAGCACGTGGGGTTTCAGTTCCTGAGTCCCAGAGCTGCAGATGTGATGTGAAAACAATCATCCAAATGCACAAACTGCAGCCAGAGATTGCAGGATTGCAGAGGTTGTGTGTGCTTTAACAATAAGGCAGTGATTTTATATCTTATGTGATTCCTAGGCTATTAAATTCTTTATCTTATGGCGAGCAGGCTTTCAAAACCTTCGTGTGATGAAGCTGCAGATGTTTTGGCAGCAGTGGAAATTTGGGATTCTGCTGCTGCCTCATCAGCTACTGCTCTCTGTTGGGTTTGGGGTGGGTTTTAGCACTTTTAGGGCTGAAATGACACAAAATGTGTATTTGACAGAGCAGTGCTGGGGCAGGGCAGGTCTCGAGGTATTCATTTCCCAAGATTTGGGTGAGAGTTTTTTGCCCTCTAAATGAGCCTGAGCCAGACACAAGAACAAAGCAGAGTCTTCAGCTTCTTGTTTTTTAAGGTCTTTTGTTTTGTTTTTTATTTTTTATCTTCCAGTTTGCTCTGTGCTTGGCTGAGATCTTCACAGCAGCTCGGGCAACAAGCGACTCCAACGGGGGGTCATTACCTCTTATACCAATTATTACATATTTATTATTTACAGTTACATGCCAGTACCTGTCATCTGTACTGAACAGGACATCTCTCTCTGACCCAATATATATACTACATTTNTATTTTTATATATATTATGTTTTATATTTTATTATATTTAAATTAATAAATTATATTATTTAAAATAAATAAAACAACATATCCAAGGCTCCAAAGGGAAGCTCTGCTGTTTCACAGTGGGATCAAATTCACTCAGCTCAGTGCTGGACTCCCCAGCAAAGCCTGTCTGTCCTGCCTGCCCTCAGAGCTGGATCTTGGATGTTTATCCTCATGTATTGAGTTAGGCTGAAATTCCTGAGATGGGGAAAGACCTTTGAAAACTTTCAAGGCCAAACTCGACGCCCAAGTGTGAACTTTGGTAGGTTTGAGGAGGGCTGAGTGTTGGTTCAGGGCTGGTTTTTAGTTAAAAATGCAGTCAGTGCATCAGCTGTGCCATGAAAGGAAGATGCTGTGGCATCTAGGGGGAATTTCTTTATTTAGCAGGAATATTAAGTGTGAAATGCCACAGCTGAAGAGATAATTGAAGGAGACAGTCAGCCCTGCTCAGTACCCCCGGTGCCCCTGGCTGGGGGAATTATTCAGGCTTTTAAAGTCCCATTAAAGTGCTCTGCTGGCCTCGTGGAAAATCCTCTGCTCTGCACTCACTCCCACTCAGGAGACCTTGAGAACCTGAAAATTTAGTGCTACAAAATAGGCTTAATTCTTGCAGAGGGTTCCATTTAGTGTTGATGTACTTGGAAAATTAGAAGAGCTGAAACTGCACTGCTGTGTCACAGTTGTGAAGCTCCTTGTTCAGGAGGTTCTGTGCAGGGCAAATGCAACTTTTTTGGAACATAATATGCAAAAAAAGAATCGATGATAATTTGGACAGTACAACGTGTGTCCTGTACAAGCAGTGCACGTGTTCCTTGTTTTCTAGTGAAAAAAAAAAGGGAATTTGTGTTCCAGTGGAAACAAAAGGGATAAAATAATCAAGATTTCAGGAGGGCTGTGTGTGGGAGCAGAAGGGGCTCAGTCCCAGCTGCCTGGGCAGTGGAATTAGCATTACCCAGAAAACCCCTGCAGCTTCCAGGGAAGCCAGTTCCAGCTCTGTCCTTAACCAGGGACAAAGGTCGTGGTGGCCTTAAACCAGAACAGCCTCGGTTATTGCTGAAATTCACTTAAAATTTAACCCACGATTCATCCTGTCATCTGATCCAAAATAATAACGAAATGCATCTCGATTTATCAGTGAAAGGAGGGTTTAATTTCCTCTGCCACCAGTCAGCCCCTGATGCCTCTGAAGAGCCACAAGCTGAGATTTTTTGGGGCAGAGCCCCGGGACAGTCCGAGCTGGGAGGGACCCCCAGGGATCAGGGGGTTTGTGCACTGCTGTGCTTGGGGTTTAACCTGGGTCAGGGAGTGCTGATCATTAATTTGTGACCAAATAAAAGCTCGTGGGGCTGCTGTGCTATCTGAGTGGCTCGGGGTGATGCAAGCACCCATAAAAACCCGAGTGCAGGCACGAGGAGGGGAGGCAGGTGACTCTGGGGAATGCAATTATGCAGGAGCCTGCTCTCAGTGATAAGCAAAGCTCTGCAAATTCATGCCACTGCAATTGCAGGGCAATATTTTGATTATTGATGCAAAAAAGAATTTTGAGTGGCATTAACTGCAGCTGGTGAATTTGTCACTAAAGGCAGAAAAGGGGAATTCAGATCATTTACTGTGCTTTGGAAGCCAGGTGAGGAAATGTTTTCACTTCTTACACAGTAATGTTTTCTTTTCTGCTTTCCACAAGACAAAGAGCACCTGTCCAAGCAGCACATCTGGATAAACTGAATCCAAATGCTTCCAGGAGATTGGGCCAAGGAATTCTCTCCAACATGTAATTAATTGTTTTATGGGGATGGGAAAAACAGAAGCCAGAGCGGTGCAAGTTAATGTAATTTTCATCTTGGAGGGGAAAGGAATGATTTAGACAATTGCGAATGTGTGGGAGCCTGCTCCTGGTTTTTGACAGAACTGTGGAGCAGCCAGAATGCAACTTAATTCTGTAATTGATGGGGCATTTATGGACTTGAACTGGGACAGACCTGACTTCTGTCTCAGAGCTCGCTGTGGGTTTGTGCAGGGTGCCAGGTGTCCAAGGCACTGCTCTCCAGACCTCCTGATGGAACTCAGATAATCCCCCAAACGTGGCTGTAAATTAGAATTGCTGCAGAGCAGCCGAGTTTAAGTGGAGTCTTAAGGACGCTGTACTAGATAAATTTTAATATTCTGCTACAACAGTCATTGTTCAAGCTGCAGGTGACACAGAGCTGACAGCTCTGGGATGGTTTGGTCAAGGGGAGTCCAAGCAAACAACGTGCATGTTTTAATTGGTGTTTTTAATAGGTAATATTTATTTGAATAGGTAACAGGTGAATGTAAAGCAGAGTCTGTGTCTGGTTGGAGCCCATGCTGAATGGGAATCCTCTCCCAAGGACTTGGTCCTGTGAAGCTCAGCAAGCTCAGGTGGAGCTTTGGTGGAGACAGAGTGACCTGCTCGGGGTCTCTCCTGTGTTTGGGAAGGCTGGAAGGGCTTTGGTGGCTCCTCCCTTTGGAGGCTCTGCCTGTAGGATATGGTTCCAGGTACCAGGACACATTGCTGACGGGATTGCTGCTTTCTGTTCCGTGCAGAAACCTCATGAGAACCTCCCTGCACACAGGCTGGGCTGTTTCAGAGGCAGGTGCAGCTCAGACAGGCTGAGCACAGGCCTGGGGAGCACCCACCATCAGCTGCTGCTGGAAACGGAGGGCTCAGGGTCTTGGAACTGGCACCTGGAGCTGCACAGTCAGCCCTGGTCGGAGGTTTGGGGATGGTTTTTCTGTTTTCTGATCATTTCCTCCAGTGGCAAACCAGACTCTCCCTTACTTCTGCCCGAGGCCAGGGTTCACCAGCTGCCAAACTGCAATTAATCTATTTAAATAAAGAAAGCATTTCCAGCTGTAATGAAGATGTGTAAATGCCATCAGTTCCACCTGCTGACAGCCCGGGGCCGTGGTGCCCTGGCCAGTGGCAGTTTGTACATTTAGACTAAAAGCACAATTACAAATGCCCAGTTTGTACATTCCTGGGTTTCTGCAGGGCCCAGACCTGCACGTCACACTGGGCTTGGAGGGATGAGGGGCTGGGCACCCCCTGCAAGGACCTGACCTCTGCATGCTCTGGGTATGGGTGTAAATTGATGTTGTGCCCCACCATGACATTGCTTAGACAGCTGGGATTTGGGCAGAGCGTGCACCTGCTTTGCAGAAGTACCAACTAATCCCATTTTGGGCTTAAAAAACCCCAGAGTGCTGGTTCAGAGCCCCCACTGCCCTGTTCCCCCGGGGATTTCCTCCAGCATCTCCTCAGCTTTTGGTGCCACAGGGCTCCATGGCTGAAAACGGGCACTGTGTTCCTCACACCTCATCATTCATTCTGAATTGTAAAAATAACTGCTTTACTTCAGCACTGAGCTGAAGCACTGCTGCCTGTCACTGTTTACATCAGGAAGTCATTGCAAAAAGGGGCAGAACCCATCCCCTGGGAGGGCCTGGGAAGTTTGGTACCACCTGGGGTGCTGAGCAGGGCTGGTGGCATCGGGCACTCAAAATGCACCAGGTGTGAAGTGTCCTTGGTCGTGACTTCAGATTGCTCCTACCAAGTTTAAAGCTGATTCCCTCTCTCTGTACATCCAACAGAACAGTTCCTCCCCTGGGAAAACATTCCCAAATTTTGCCAATTCATCCCCCAGTGGAGGAGCCTTCTGAGGAGCAGGGGGGGAAGATGAGTGCTGCTCGTTTGCTGCAGACAGGGACAGGCTGTGCCTGCTCATCACAGAACTGTGCTCAGTAAGATCATTTTAATGCAGCCATTTCCCTTTTCTCCACATCTTGCAGTGATGGTCTGGCTCTGTTTTCTGCTGCCACGCTTCACATCTTGAGTAAGAAATGAAAGTACAGGTCATGGGGAGTTAATTGGGAGCTGAGCTCTTCCCCCAGGCCACGGAAAGACCATTTGGAGGCAGAAATAGAAAAGCTGCCCTAATGTTCCTCCAGCCCTGGCCTTTTGGGAGAGCTTTGACTCGTGTCCTTCCCAGGCTGGGGATGGGGTGAAGGATCCTCGTGGGATTTGGGGTGCATGTCTGTGGCAAAGGGCAGTGAGCTGACACAATGAGAGGCCACCAGACCAACCTTACCTTTATCTCCACATAAATACCCTTTCAAAAATGCAGCTGTTTTTAGGGGCTGTGAGTTTGCACCGTTCTTGCCGTGTTTCCATCCTTCAGCTGAGCACTTGGCATTTTGGCAGGAGGAGTTTTTAAAGCCGACCTGGTTCCAAACTAAAGGATAAATTCCTTTTTGCTGGGTATCTCATTTTTCATGATCCAGCTCTTTACTCGATTCACCGAAGCTCTGAGCACTCACACAACCCAAGACACACCCCCTGGTACCGGCAAAGGAAAGTTATTTCAAATATTGACACTTCCTATGGATTTCTTCAGCTCTGTTTCCCCAGCTTTTCCTGCTTGCAAAGGTGGAAAGAGACCAGCTCTTCTTTGCTTAGGAGGGGGAGAAAAAGGAGTTTTCAAGTGAATAAAAATTAATTATTCCATCCAGATTGAAAGTCAAGGGCTCTATTTCCAGCTCCGTGGCTGGCTCCTGATTGCTCCCTCGTGACTCACATTCCTGAAAGGAGCAGCTCCTGCTCCTGGCTGAGCTGCACCAGCTGCAGGACCCGTGTGAGGGGCAGGGCCACGTGGGCAACTGAGCCCCCCTCCCAAAAAACCCCAACCAAAAACCTGAAAAACACCCCTAAACCCCAGGAAGGTTTGGGGATGGATGAGGGGGTTGGGTTTTTCCAGCCAGAAATCTGCCTGGTCCTTGTCACTGAGGGTTGTGTCAGAATCTTAACCTTGCCCCAGTGTCCAAAAAATATTTGAAATTATTTTCTTCCAAATATCTCTCTTGTAACGTGGTTTCCTTGAACTCTACAAGGCTCTGGACCAGTCAAACAATCCAAAGAATTGTCCAGCAATGCAAAAGCTGCACACAGAATTTTAATCTTGGGTCTGCATAAGCTCTGCACTTTTTCACTGATCACTGGGTGGGATTAAAACCACCCTGTCGAGGCTCTCACCTGAGCACAGTCCAGCCCCCAGTGCCTGGGTCCCAGTTGTTGCTCCTTGTAAGAACCTAGAAAAATTTCTGTTAGACTTCGATTTCCTTTTTATTGCGGGCCAGTATTTTCCTTGGGCACTTTTTCCTTTGGGCTATTCTGCATCTGAGCCTCCTTTTATCTGAAAAATTAGTTAAAAACAAAACCAAAAAAAAGGCTGAAAATCTCAATAACAAAGAAAGCAAATCCCAATGATTCAGATTCAAACCCCTTTTTTTCAAGTCCAAGTGCTGTTCCCTGTGAGAAAGAGATGAGCTGCTTTTTGCAAAATGGACCTTGGAAAATGAATTTTATTATGAACCTCTTCCTTTGTAATATGCTTATCTCAGTTAGTCACAGTCAAGTATTAAAATTTTCTATCAGTCACGAGTGTATATTCATGGGCTACAGGTCCTAGGGATGATTTTCTGTGACTTGCAGCTCGGGCCAGTTCTGAGGAGATACAAATGAGCACTCTGTGCAGTTTAACAAACTGCACTTAAATATGGAGAAGCCTTAAAAATTAAATCAAGATTTTGCTCTTTTTGTCACCAGAAGAGTAGAAGAGAAAAAAGGCAGAGATGAAATGACTGGAAACTGGGGAAAAGGATGGAATTCATCTTGAGGGAGCTGTCATGTGCAAGTGGCCTCTTTGTCTAAGCAAGACTTGAGAGGGTTTGCCTGACTCACCTGGTCATGGTGCAGCTAAAACACAGCCCTGCTTCAATAAGAAATTAAACATAACCGTGGTCAGGGTATTCCAAACGCAGCTGCCAAGTGTGTGTGGAAGAATTTTTTTTTTATGCTCTTGCATATCTCCATTGCTGGTGCTAAATTATTGCCAGCAATACAAAGCTGCTATCTGCCCTCTAATTCCCAGCCTTTTGGGCTGTAATTTCTTACCTCTTTGCCTGGGCATTATTCTAGAGGTGATTGAAATGGCACTGTGGGTGACAGCACATAGGTGCTACCTTCAGCTCTGTGTTGGCAGTCAGTAGTCCAGAATGGGGAAAAAAAAAATATTTGAATTTGTCTTAAGAATTAAATCCTGTGAGATTATGGTGAAAAAATCACGGTGAAAGTGAATTACTCAAGAGTGATTTCATTTTGACCCCTATAACTCTCAGAGGTCACAGTTGTTGCACTCAGCAGGTAACATTTGCTTGAGTTTATCTGCTCTTATTAATATGCTCATGGAATAAGCATATTAATGCCCATTAATATAAGCAGGGAATGTTTTCTGAATTCATGAAGGTGCCAAGAGCTTTGCCAGTTGTATTTATGGGCTAGAGATCCATGCTGGCCACCCACTTCACCTCCAGGGTGTTAAATCCACCCCGTGTGGGTGGCCCCAGGGCAGTGCTGAGCAGGGCAGGCTGAGCTGGAGTGGTTTTGCTCTGGCTGCAATCAGTTGTCCTGGAGGCCCGAGGCAATGTGAGAGCATGATCCCGTGCCCTAGGCCAAGGTTTCCCAAGGAAAGGAGGAGCTGCTGGAATGGCTTGGCCAGCAGTGGTGGCACTGCAGGTGCCTTGGCTCTCAGGTGCTTGGAGACAAGGCAGTGCTGTCCCAGAACACCTTCTTCTGGGGGAAGAGCCTGGAATTGTCTCCTTAGGCTGTGTTAAAATAGAAAGTAAGGGCTGGGATGGGGGTTTTGTTCCGTGGCTGCACAGAACCCAAACTGGCACGTGCCAGGATGAGAATTAAGATATACACAGGGAACACGTTTCTCTGTTCCCCAGATTTCCAGCACTGGCTGAGCTTTGTTTCAGTCCCCAGCAGTTTCTCCTCTTTGAGGATGAGCTGGAAGGTGTCAGCTGCAGGATTCATCACCTCCACTCCTGGAGGTGGCTGGCACACAGGATGGGAGCTGTGCTCAGCAGCTGTGTGAGCCCAGGAGGGAAGCAGGGTTCACACTGATGCCCTTTTAGCTGCAATTTGCAGTCTGCAGCCAGTCAAGGCAAAGCTTCCTGGCACTTTTATCTCGTCTGCTTTAGGACAGGGGTAATTCTGAGAAGTGCTTGTTAGTATTTCCCTGAGTTTCCAGGGGTAAAGAAAAGTGAGGTCAGAATTACGTGGTGGTGAGCTTTGTCTGCTTTGACTTTGAGGGAGAACTCCCCTGAGAGGGTGCTGGACTGTAAAAGGTGCAAATGACACTGTTTTAAAGCAAACCAGCCACTCCAGTGTCATCCCACGACTTTTAGCAGGATTTCTGCCCACACTCCCTTTCCTGGGACCACAGAGCCCTTTTGGCCTCCTCGTGCTCTGACCTGGGCCTCGTCCCAGGTGTCTGGGCCCCACACTGGGAGGTTTCTTTCCTGCCTCTGAAGGTCAAAATCCTCGTGGTGACATCACAAGTGATGTGCTTCCAAAGGGGCTGAGCCCACGGAATTGCTGGGAGGTTTCAAGAGGAAAACATAAGGAGAAGTGAATCAGCTCTTACGAAACAATGACCTCCCCCATCTCCCCAGACAACTTCAGCAGCGCAGCAAAAAATAACACAGAGGAGCTGAGCTGTTCCCAGAGTGGAGAAGGGAGCAGGTTTGCAGCTCTGAGGGAGCAGGAGGGTGGATGCCCTGCTCCAGTCAGCCCCAGCCAGCTCATGGCTCACCCTCCCTGCAGCTCCAGCTGCTCTGGGAGCATGCAGCCTCCATGCTCTGGGGTTTTATCCTCGTTGTTGTGACAGTGATAGAGGTTGTTCTTACCAGTTTGTAGCTCAGTAACGTTTTGCACTTGTTCAGCATCTTTGCATTGAAAATCTCCGAAGTGCTTAACGGAAGGCAGTGGGAATCATCTCCAGTTTGTCCTCAGGGGGAGCTGAGGCAGGCTGGGAAGGACCTCTGGTGTGGATCGATAGATTTTGGAGAGGCAGCACACTCAGATTTTTTAGGGGGGTTATTTTTGCTGTTCTTTTTCCCTCTCTTTACTGGAAAACCATTCCAGGAGGATGCAGGAGGTGCCTCAGTCACTGAGATTTTGGGCTGGGTGTGTTTTGACCTTGAAGCCTGGAAGAGGGAGCTCTGTGCTGCTCAGTGGCAGATTGCATGGCGAGGATGAGGAAGGGAAGCAGTCCCAGAGCACGTCCCTGCAGAATTGTCTCTCTGGACACGCTGTCAGCCAGCAGAGACCTCACACAGGGAGACAGGACACAGATCCTGGCTGCACTGGAGAGCCTGGGCTCGTGCCCAAGGAGCACCTGAGAAGGGTGAGGAGAGGAGACCTCCAGCACACAGGGGGGCTCCTGTAGCCTTTGTGTTTCTGCCCTTCCCTTCCCAGCTGAATCACCTTCCTCCTGGTTTTGTGTGGCCACATCCCCGTGCTGGAGCACAGGTGCTCATGGCCAGGGCCCTGCAGGGAGCTCACAGAGCCCAAGGCTCTGTCCCAAACACACCTCAGCTCCCAGGCCCTTGGAACACCACATTTCTCCTAAAATGGGATGAAAAATCCCCTGTGTCTCCTAAAAGCATCCTGTCCGTGCCCCCCTGCAGAGGAGAGCTCAGGGTGATAGGAGGGAGTGTGGGAAGGAGCATCCCTGAGACAGCAAACTGGAGAGCTTTCCTGTCCCTGAGGAGGGACCAGGACAAAGATCAGGGAAGGAGAGGGAACAGCCAGCAGGTGACCCGGTGGGGTTGGGTACAGGGGGTCTGGGACTGACAGCCTGGTGCAGCCCCTGGTCGTCAGGGAGCTGGGGAGGGTTTGTCACAGGGGAACACCTCGTCTGTCAGTCCTGAGTCACATTCCTCTGTGCTTCCCAGTCCTTGGAAGAGCTTCCAGACCCTCTCAGTTACTCTACCATTAGTGATGCCAGCCCAGCAAACTGATGGAGTGAATGAAATGCAGTCATTTTCTCATCAGAGGAGTAAGAACTGAAGCAGTTCACAGAAACCCTTTCTCAGATTTGAGAAAAAGGGCTGTAAAAGCCTTGGGCTCTGGGTTCAGCCCAGCTGAACTCGTGGTATTTCCATCCCAGGCAGGGACAGGGGCACTCCCCTACCTCTGGCTGAGTGCAGTCAGTAGGGTTGTGCAGTCAGGTGCCATCATCAGGTGCTGCACAGGTGTCTGACAGGTAGGAGAGGCTGCACGTGCCCCTTCAGATGCTGTATCTGTGGGTTGTGCTCCTGACATCGAGCTCCTGACCTGCCACCCCCTTTGCAAAACTGCAGAAAAGTAGAGGGCAAATCCTTGTTCAAAAACTTCCCTTTTCAAGGGGTTCCTCTGCAAAAGTGGGAAAGATCTGGCAGCTGGTTGGGCAGATCCTGGGTTACTGTTTTCTTTACACGTGTGCAATTTGCTGCTGTTTGGACCATGACAACTGGTGAGCATCAGTGGAAGAGTCTGAGCTGAGCCTGTGCTACAGAGCAGGTGTGAGCTCAAGTATGGCCAGAAACAGCACAAACAGAGTTACTTTTTTATGCAATCCATGATTTTAAACCCTAAATTACTTTGGGCTGCCCTGCACCCAGAAACATCAGCGATCTGGCCTGTGCTCAAGCTGCACGGACTTGCCCCAGTAGCACAAGCACAGAACAGGCATTTCGGTGGGAAAGGAGATGGTTCTGCAGAAGAGAAGAGGTGGGGCAAAGTTGTTTTCTCTGGGAGCAGGGAAGTGCCTGCCGGGGTCTGTGCTGGGCTCCTGAGCGTGGGTCACTCACCCCATCCATCTGCAGCACCCAGGGGTGCAGCCAGCAAGAGAGAAACTGCTTTGTGCTTCTTTACGTGCTTGACGAAGAGACAAATACTGCTTAATACCATGACCTTTTTTTCCCCCCACATACATTTTTGAGAGGTTCCCAGAGGGTGAAGCAGATCAGCCTTGGAGCTTGGGGGGTCTCACAGCAGGAGGATGGGTGCCTTCCTCCAGTGAGCCCCAGTTACACAACCTCAGCCCTCCCAGTGCCCTGCAAAAAGCTGCCCGAGGCCCTGGGCAGGGTCCAGGAATACCGTGGGAGCTCAGAGGGGCTGGTGCAGGTTCTGCCTTGCTTCAGTGGTGTTTGAGAGGGTAACCCAGAGGAAGAATCGCCGTTAATAACATTACAATCAGAAGAGAAAATACTTTCCTCTTGGGCGTGAAAGTTACGCCGCAGCGTTTTGCCGCTTCTGCCTCCGCGAGCATTGTTCCAAACCCCGAGTTCCGAGCCGCTGGTAATGAGAACGCTCCATTTTGGGCTGAGCAGCGCAGGAGGCGAACGCTACCTGGGGAGCAGCGGGGAGGCACGGAGCGGCAGCGGCAGCATCGCTCCGCGGAGCTGCGTCCGCCGCCGGGCGCTGCAGGGCAGGGCTGGCGGGGCGCTGACCTTGCAGTGCGGCNGCCCCAGCCCCAGCCCCAGCCCCAGCCCCGGCCGCAGCCCCCGGCAGCGCCCGCCGGAGCTCTCGCTGCGCATCCGCCGCAAAGGGAAACTGTCACAGCTCCACCTGGATGCTCGCTTTTATTTATCCGCGGCCCGCGGAACAATGAAGTCGGAGGTAGGTGAATGATGCAGTGCAGAAGTTGCTGCAGCAGGAGCTTCGCTACGGGGACGATTTAATGTGTCGGGCTGGCGGCGGGGGGAATTGTTAATAAATTCTGTTGGTGCGCCTGTTGGGCTGGGGGAGAGGCAAAGCCGGGCGTTCTGGGCGCAGCAGATGACATTTTCTAATTATACAGCTCTCTGCTATGCCCCAAGTAGTCGCGTACAAAGGTTTTGCTCCCCCGGCAATGACGGGAAGCCAGGCTTTTCGAGGCAGAGCTACTCATTTAACTTGCTGGAATTAACGCAATGTCGTGTTTCATCCTTATAAATGCGTATCAAGTTCTCAGCAGAAAAATAAGGGTGTTAATCATCGCAGCTGATGTGCTGTGTTATGTAGATTTCTCGCATTGATTCCGGGCTGGAGGTTCAGGTTTCTTATTTGCGTTTAGTCAATCAAGCCCGTGCCCACCCTGAATCCCTTCGGGTGAATTTCTGTTGATTTTGTTGCTGGATGTATTTATTCTTCTTTGTGTGTCTGCCTATAAATAAATCATGGGAACAATAAACAATCCTACAGCAGAGGGAGCAGAATGTTTCGGTTCCATCGCTGCAATCTATGCAGTTGGGGAAGGAGGGGTTTATGCAAACCGTGAGCGTGGTTCAGGTTGATAAAAATCGATCCGCTGTCCATGGGAAGGTGTGGATTCATGGGACGGACATGAGAGTGGGCTCTCAGCAGAGTTCCCCAAGCACAGCCCTGGCACTGGCCCGTGCCCAGAGGCGTTCTGCCCTTCTGTAAGGGATTTAGGGGCTTCATTTCTTTTTTTATAGCTCTTAGTATATTGTAATACATTCCTGGAGCTTAATACATTTTTACAACAATTTTGCTGATTCCTGTCAGGGTCATTGGATTTAAGAGATATTAGATTAGCGATAGTAGATTAATATAGGTTTTATTTTAATGAGGTGTTAATGGCTGCTGGGCTTGCCAAGTACCAATTAGGTGGGACTGCTTTGGGTTGGGTCTGAGCGTGTTCCCTGAAAGCTGCGGAAAGGTGGGAACAAGGGAAGCAGCAAGCAGAGCTCAGCACCGGGGCAGGAAGTTACAAGATTCCCATTTAAAAAACCCAAGGTCTCGCTAGTCAAAAAGTCACGGACTCAGCGCTGGTGCTTGCAGGCTTTACACAGCAGCTTGACTGGGAGATGGTGAAATTATGGAGCTCTTCATTTCCACGCGCAGCTGGAAGGAAAGGGATGAAAAACCCCCTGAAGCCATGAGCTGAGTTAAAATTCCTAGCCAGAGTGCTGTTTTATGGGAACCTTCAGGAACAGGATGAGAAATGCCCTGACCTGTCGTTTGCTGGCTGACATCAATGGCAGCAGAGTTTCTGTGCTGTGGAACAGGGGTGGCTGAGAGCCCCGGGAATTTGGACCTGGACACGGTGAGGGTTCACTGGGCAGGAGGTTTGGGGGTGGGATGGGGGTGCCAAGGAAATCTGGGGTGTCTTTAAGCAGACTGGGAGGTGTCAGGTGGCTAAAAGGGTGCTGGGGCTGAGGCGCTGTCACTTGGAGAAGGTCACAGGGACACTCAGCTCTCCCCCTCGCCTGTGTTTGCCCAGGCCTTGGGCAGCCCAGGAATGTGGGCTCTGCTCTCCTCCTCAGCCAGGGCAGGACTTTGGGAAGTGCCTGCCGGGGTCTGTGCTGGGCTCCTGAGCGTGGGTCACTCAC